>OX030949.1:47646830-48022767 GCA_943735915.1 Pherbina coryleti | reverse complement strand
TGCATTCATATTTGTTTACTAACGTCTTTCTTCGAGTGTATTTGTCGTTTCGGCAACGATGCTGACACGTCACATGTTTTGTTGTGTTGGTGGTTCACAAAGTTGTTTGTGATGCGTTGTTTTGGCTTTGTTTGTTACGCTTGCAGCTTATAAATTACAGTATTTATGCCGGAAACGGATGTGCATATTTTTTCCTTAGCACACACACACACACTCACACATACTGCGACGCTTTACTTTGTAGCAGTGCAACATTTCATTATAAAGAGGCGAGATTTTTTAATTTATGAGCTTTGAAAAAGTATGCATTTGAGTTTTATGTAAATTCAGCGCCAAGTTTTTTCTAAAGGACTTTGCGTCATTTTTGTAATTATTTAATTTAAAGGAAACAAACTGTGAAATTTTATTTGAATGCGACATCCTTGCATTTCCATGTGTTGCAAGTATTCTGGAGTACAATGACTCCAGAAACAACCACAAAGAATTGTTATGTTTGTATGTTTAATTTTTGTTTTTTTTTTTTTTTTGAATTTTTGAAATTCCTATATTTTGCAGATCAAATTTTTGAGCAGCTCAAATAAATGTATTTGACATACTTGTATTATAAGCATTCTTATGGTTCACACATACACACATTGAGATTCAAAAGTATGAACAAATTTTCCCAAGTAAATCCTTTGTTGGTGAAATTTTAGTTTAAGAAATATTTTAGAAATTTAATTTTAGTTTGAAAGTAGAAACTTCTTACGTTTCAAAAACACACATAAATTCATAAATGCTTGAAACGGACGAAACAACAAATACAATAGCCAAAAAAGCAAAAACCACAACAAAGCTATCAAGCTTTTTCGAAAAATTATAATTAAACATAGAATGCAAGCAACAGCAATAGAAAAAAAAATGAAAAAAAAAGGATAGGAGAGCAACAATCATATACAGTGTTGTGCATATCAAAAGCAACCAAAAAAACCATTGTCAATTATACCTAGAAACTTTTCCGTTTTTACTAAAATTCTAGTTTGATATATTTTTTTATAATCATTAAAACACAAATTGTTAAAAAATAATTCAAAAGTTTATATTATTGCAGGCTTTTAAATTTTTTTACAATAAATAAAGTACAAAGTAGAAATTATGCTGTGCATAACTAAAGCAACTTAAACTAAAGAAATTTAGATCGATTGAAAATACAGGTTATAGGGTTAATATTTGGTAAAATAACCTTTATTTTTAATAACCGCAGCACATATGCGTGGCATTGAAGCTATAAGGTTGTCAATTATAGTTTGTGATATGCTTTGCCACTGCTGTGTCAGTGTCTCAACGAGTGCGGCTTTATAAGAAAACCTTTGTCCACCGACTCGTCGCTTAAGGATTCCGAATAGATTTTCTATTGGGTTAAGATCAGGCGACTGAGCTGGTCAATCCAATACCTGAATCCCTTTTGCGCAAATTCACGTCTTAACGATTATTGCGGTGTGCTTAGGGTCGTTGTCATACTGAAATATCCACCTGGTAGGCATTTCTCGCTCAGCAAAGGGCAACATGACTGTCTCTAAAATCTCTTTATAAATAAATCGGTCCATTTTTTGGGTAATTTCATACCCTGGATCTTGTCCAAATCTAGATAAACAAGCCCAGAACATAGCCGAGCCGCCTTCATGCTTAACTGTGACCTGACAGTTTTGAGGTTTAAGGCTCTAACCTTTTCGCCGATGTACTGTGGCCATGCCATCGCTGGTAAAGAGATTAAATCTGGACTCGTCACTAAAAAGAACTGTCCTCCATTGGTCATCAGAACAATTTAATGAGTTCTCGCTAAATTTAATTGGGAATATAAACATTTTTATTTGATTTATCCAAAAGAGATTATGTCTTAAAAGCAAACCTTCGTTCAAATTTTTTTTTTTAAGCAATGGCTTCTTCGCTGGTCTGCAACTTTTTAAGTCAGTCTTCGAGTCCACGTTTAAATTTAGTTGAACAGACTGAGATGGTAAAAAAGGATATTTTTGAAAAGCTAGGATTACATGTCGGTCCTCTCTCTGTGTTGTATTTATCACGCGAAATGACGTTTTTATAATTTCAAATGTCTTCTTCACTTAAAGAATTATTTGCAAATGACTCTTTTCAGTCTAAATCAGTAATAACTAAGCAAAAAATTAAAAATATAACTGACATTTACCGTTAATCGGAGCAAAAATTATTTCACTTAAGTAAGTTGCTTTTGTTATGCACAGCCAAAAATCGCTCTTTCCGTATCCTGCTCTCATTGCTGAAATACCGTTCTTTTTTACTTCATTTCTTTTGATGCTATATTGAGCGCAATACATGATTAAGTAAAAATAACTATTTAAATTTTGGGAAAAGAAGTAAGACGATAAAAAATATGAAGAAGTTTGCTACGCCAATTATGGTTGCTTTTGATATGCACAACACTGTATGTTGCAGAGAGTAAAAGTTTTTAATAAATGTGCACACAAATACAACCAACCACATTTGCAGCCATAATTTAACTTTATTAACTTTATTAATGTCCGTCCGTCTTCTTATGGATTGCACCTCCGTTGCTATCTTCGTCCACGTATTAAACAAACTACCAATTTCCTTATATAGTAACAATTTGTCCAAAAAGTAACTCTAAACTATAAGCGTTATGTTTATACAACGAAGGGAAAAATAAACAAAATTTTCAGTTGGGAAAAACGAAGTTTTCAATTGCTGCAATTTTAAAATCACTCGCGTTTATGACAAACGAAATTAATTACCTGCAACTAAATGATGCGTTTCTCGCAACTGGCGTTATTATGACAACTGTTGAAACGTTTGCAAATAACAATACCAAGCACGAGAAACAAAGTTCGTTTGCGACAAACTGGCAATAAACGTTTTTTTTTTTTGCGCGTAGAATTCTATACAACCATGGAATGCTACCTCCACGACCTGACGATGTCATAATTTAATTTTTGATTTTTGTTATAAGACAAGGTATAAATCCTTAATTTCTGTTTTATAATATTTACTCACCGAGTAATAATTTCATGCAAAGCTATTGCATAATTGATGCATATTCGATCATGTAGCGGCTCTCATGGTCTTATGAATTTTTTTTTTTTTCTATTTGTTAAGCCTTTTGCTCGCGAATAATGTTTTTTACAATAGCATCTACTCGTATACATAGTGCCTTAAAATTCCATGTAACAAATTGGGGGGGTTCTTTGTTCCGCATCCCGATGACGATGACGTTAATTTATTTTTTATTTTTCCCATTAAGTCAAAAAATTAACCTTTATTCTCCTGTCATTACTTTTATCATAGCAACTATATTCAGTGAGTAACAATTCCATGCAACGCTGATGCATTTAAAAAAAAAGCATTTTTCAACTTTTTGGAATCCTGCGTAGGAATACGTAACTCGTTTTCACGTAAAAATATGATAAATGAAAAAATACAAAAATAAATTGCCACGAATGTAAAACCGATTTAAATAAGAATCATTGATAAAACTTGTTTTATAAAAATTTCTCCCTCATCGCCTTAAGCCCCTTTATCGTTTTCGAATAAGATCCTTCTTTGTGTTTTGTCGATTTTTAACTGACTTCAAAAAATGGGAGGTTCTCAAGTTCGTTGGTTAATAAGCACTTGCCTGATTTTCCTAATTTTTTGTCAACAGATAGATACCATTAACGCGGAGGTCCTTTTTTAAAAAATGGGCGATATTTGGCAAACGGGTGTGTCAATGTTATACAAACACTGTATCTTGAATAATATTGACACTAGGGTTCTGAAATTTAGTACAGGGATAGGAGGAAGTATTACAAATTTTGGTCAATGAAGTGGGCGTTATTCGACAAAAGGTGCGTGGCAATGTTAGAATAACACTGTATCTCAAATAATATTATCACTAGGGTTCTGATATTTTGTATATGGGTGGGCATAGTTATAAAAAATTACGGTCAAGAAAGTGGGCGTTATTAGCCAATGGGGTGTGGCAATATTAGAAAAACTCTGTGTGTCTAATAATATTGACACTAGGGTACTAACATTTAGTACTTGGGTAGGCACAGTTACTACAAATTACGGTCAAAAAAGTGGGCGTTATTCAATAAAGGGGTGTGACCATATTATAAAAATACCATAAAAAAAAATAAATAACTGGCCATTTCAGCCTTTGAAAGGACTTTGACCTAGCTTCTTATGATCAATTGTGTTGTGCGTGTTAATAAGTTTGTAAACAATTGACCGAGAACCGGACCTACAGGTTTAACGCTGGCTCCGAACGGCGATGAACGGAATGTTCTTGTTCTCAAGAAGCTTTACATGGAATTTTGATTACTCTCTGAGGTTTGCCATTGCCTGCAGAGAGGTGGCGGCCATACAGAAAAATTATTTCAATTCAAATAATTTTCTGTCGCTGCTGGGATTCGAACCCGGGTCTCCAGGTTCGTTGACATAGCGGCCACGCACTTTAAAAAACTACGCCACGGACGCCACATAAAAATACTATATCTCAGTTAATATTGACACTAGGGTACTAATATTTGGTATGCAGGTAGGTGGGTAGGTAGAATCATTACAAAAGTGGACGGGATTGTACATAGGGTGTGGCACTTTAAGGAAAGTACTATATATCGGTTAATATTGATACTTGGGAACAGAAATTTAGCACAGGGCTAGGTAGAATCATTATAAAGTACGGTTACAAAAGTGGGCGGGATTATATAAAGGGCGTGGCACTTTAACCAAAATTGTAAAGAGACAGAAATGGAAAATACCCAACAAACTTTCAGGAATTAACTAAAAACATTTTTTAAGAACAAAGTGTCATGTTTGAAATTTTCCTCAAGAATACTATTACATAAAATTTTTCATATTCTCTATTAAAGATTAGAGCCGACTTTAAAGCTTTAATGTTCAGAAAGCAATTAATATATTGTTGGTAATACAACAAAATAGAAAAAATGAAAATGATAAGATTTCCAATATTATAATACATATAAATAACTTTTAAAATTTGACCAAGAAATTAATGGGAAAAGTTATTTAAAATTATTTTTTACTTTGTAGTGATTTTGAAGTCGGTGTTTTTTTTTTTTTTTTTGTTAAAAACTTTTTATATAAGGCCAGAACCCAAATTCTGCGCGCAACTAAGGATCTACTAGAGGTTTTATTACCCACTTCAATTAAATAGTATTATTAAATATTATTCAAGCAAATTGCAAATATTTAATTTTAAGTGAACATGCAACCAAGCGTTTTATTTTGGTGAGTGAACATCAATTAAGCAAAAAAAACACTTTGGTATTAGTAGACGAGTTAAACACTGACTAAGCAGTTCTTAGCATAAAATGCATTAGACAATTACCCATTTATTTGAATCCTCTTGAACCAATTTCAGACATGCGTACATGAGAGGTAAACAATTAGTGGATTATGTACAAAACAAAAAGCTTTCATTGGAGTAGAGTATTAAATACATGTCAAGCAAGAGGAGTTAAGTCCAAATAAGGTAGTTCAATCCCGGACGGTTTACGCAATCGATTGAAAAACGAAATCCCGGAACTATTTGGGACTAAAATTTTAGAAGAAACTATTAGCAATTCGAATGGTCGTATATATTCAAAGAAAGTAAACACAAATCAATGAAAAAAAAAAATTAAAAATCTTTATTTACATTAAAAAAAGAAAAACTATAAGACAATGTTATTAAGCATAAAATATTTTTAAGATATTATCTAATATATAAAAATTAAAATTTGTTTGTTTGTATATTTGTTCGTCCTTTATGCGCAGCAAGACCGATCATCCGATTGCTATAAAATTTTGTCAGCTTATTGCTTACAATTCTGCGCAAAGTGGCACCTCCTTAGCAACCCAAATTTGCGATATTGAATAACTTTGAAATTATAGGTAGCATAGATAGAGATAGGGATAGAGATAGGAGATAGAGATAGAGATAGAGATAGAGATAGAGATAGAGATAGAGATAGAGATAGAGATAGAGATAGAGATAGAGATAGAGATAGAGATAGAGATAGAGATAGAGATAGAGATAGAGATAGAGATAGAGATAGAGATAGAGATAGAGATAGAGATAGAGATAGAGATAGAGATAGAGATAGAGATAGAGATAGAGATAGAGATAGAGATAGAGATAGAGATAGAGATAGAGATAGAGATAGAGATAGAGATAGAGATAGAGATAGAGATAGAGATAGAGATAGAGATAGAGATAGAGATAGAGATAGAGATAGAGATAGAGATAGAGATAGAGATAGAGATAGAGATAGAGATAGAGATAGAGATAGAGATAGAGATAGAGATAGAGATAGAGATAGAGATAGAGATAGAGATAGAGATAGAGATAGAGATAGAGATAGAGATAGAGATAGAGATAGAGATAGAGATAGAGATAGAGATAGAGATAGAGATAGAGATAGAGATAGAGATAGAGATAGAGATAGAGATAGAGATAGAGATAGAGATAGAGATAGAGATAGAGATAGAGATAGAGATAGAGATAGAGATAGAGATAGAGATAGAGATAGAGATAGAGATAGAGATAGAGATAGAGATAGAGATAGAGATAGAGATTTAGATTGAGATTGAGATTGAGATAGAGATAGAGATAGAGATTGAGATTGAGGTTTAGATTCAGATTGAGATTGAGACTGAGTTTAAGATTCAGATAGAGATAGAAATCATTTCCGCTACGACAGCAACGCGTCGGGTACCAGCCAGTTGAATTATAATAATTAATATAAAAAAAATATAATTCCAATTTCTTTTTAGAAGAAGATATAGGAACATAATAATTGTACTCGTAGCAGTTTTATTGGGATCATCGTGGGGATCACCCTACAATATGACAAAACATACATATGTTAAAACTCGCATTGCAATTGCAATATGCAGTTTTTTTTTTTAATTTCGCTCAAAAAATAACGGAACTTTAACATCTAAATGTGAAAATTTAAAAAAAGAGGTATTTTTTAAGACTTAAGATAGGTCCAGCTAATGTTGTTTTTTGAGCTACCCTCAGGATTCTAGTACCGACCAGAATGGCTGGTCTTCAAAGTATGTGGTGCAATAATTATTCAAATCGGACAATTTTTTCGATAAGTATTTATCACAACCAATTGCAAAAAAATGGTTTCAAAATGGATAGGTGATTTCGAAATAATAAAATTTAATAACGATTAGTTTGAGAGGTTGATTAAGATAAAAATAAAATTCATCCAAATTGGATTTGTTGGTTTCCGCGGTGGACGGTGCCCGAAGACGTGGTTTTTAAAAAAGTTCCTACTGTAGGAATATATATTTGAAAAAAAAAAACAAAAACTACTTTGCTTGCAAGAATACATAATCAATATACTGCATATGAAAAGAATGTGATCTCCAAATATATGCATATGGCGTGATTTGTGCCAAACTTGCCTACACAAGGTTTTCCTAGAAATTTTCACAGTATGTTCCCAGTACTATGTTAGTTCATATAAGAAAAAAAACAAAATTTGCAAAAAATAATTTTCAAAGGTAAAAGGTGGCCTTAATACGAATAAGTTAGACTATTTGAAGTTTGTATTTGGAAGTCATTTGTTGATGTCATTTGTGTTTTAGAAACATGGTTTTGTTCTGATATTAATGAGACTCTTTTATAATATATAAATAACTTCCATTTATTAAGAAATGATAGAACGCATAAGAGAGGGAGTGAAGTAACGATATACTGCCGAAAAAACTTGAAATTATCGTTAACCCTTAAATGTACAACAACATCGAATCCATTAAAAAAAATTATGTTGTACTAAATGATCCTCTGAACTTAAAAAAAATTTTTGTTTACGAGTTATTAAAGAAAACGTGGTTGTATCCAAAAAGATACAGTGGGCATTCCGACGTATACCATCAATCAGCTTGGTTGTAGGAGTTCAAGGCAAAACGTGGAAAACGATCTTTTTAAAATTTTAACACTACCAGTAATTTTTTTTACTCTAAAGTTGTTAATAGTTTAAAAGGCATTTCATGTCAAAAAGCGAACTTACCGTAAAAATTAAAAAAAAGCTATTTTTTTAATTTTATGGTCAATATTTCCCAAGCCAACAAAGTTATGCCAATAATTAAATTTTTGTTTAATATTTGCAATTTTCTGAGTGAAACTACATATCCAGAATTTTAATTGTTGCAATATTTTAAAATAAATAGCTTATTTTCTCGGTTGTATCCAAAAAGATACACTGGGCATTTAAGGGTTAATGAATCCATAAGTGATAGTGTAGAATTTCTTAATATTTGAATATCTGATGAAAATACAAAATTCCCCCTGTCTTGTATCTACATTAAGGGAAAAAAATATTAAATTTATCCAAAAACTTTTTTAATTTATACAAAAAGCGAGTCATTTTTGCACCAATAACGCATTTACTTAAATCGACTACGTAAATATTTAAAATTTATTAAACAGAATTAATAAAAAAAATGTTAAAATTATGTGGCGTCCGTGGCGTAGTTGGTTAAAGTGCGTGGCCGCTATGTCAACGAACCTGGAGACCCGGGTTCTAATCCCAGCAGCGACAGAAAATTATTTGAATTAAAATGATTTTTTGTACGGCCACCACCTCTCTGCAGACAATGGCAAACCTCAGAGAGTAATCAAAATGCCATGTAAAGCTTCTTGAGAACAAGAACATTCAGTTCATCGCCATTCGGAGTCGGCGTTAAACCGCCGGCGTTAAACACGCACAACACAATTGATCATAAGAAGCTAGGTCAGAGTCCTTTCAAGGGCTGAAATGGCCAGTTATTATTATATTATTATTATTATTATTATTATTATTATTATTATATTAAAATTATGCACGAATATATTTAAATATCTTTAAAATATTTACTACTTGAAAATAAAACTATCGCATTTCAGGAAAATTTATATAAAAATATTGAAATTGAAAAACATTTTATTTGAATATTTCCCACGAGCTGCGTCCATCAAATGCCATTTGGTAGTACATTTTATTTTCTTTTTTCGTTCTCTAATTTATACTATTTTTGACAGTTGGTGCAATATTATGGCATCAAATGTCAAAAATAGTATAAATAAATTATAAAAAGAAAAAGTAAGATAGAATAAGAAGCAAATTATGCAGGTAAATGACAACCGGTTTAAGACATTCTTGAGAAAATACCGAGTTGTCACTCCACCCCACATGATTTCATCATCGCACTCACCATCGCACTCACAAATCGTATTGGCCAAACATTCAGGCTATATTACCGTTGCAACATTAACTAAATGAGAACTATAAGAAACCTGCAACTGCAAGAAATAAACTGCAGGAACAGAGTGCGATGCTGTTGCTGCTTGTCGAAATATGTGTGTACGTGTGCGATGCTGTTGCTGCTTGCTTGTATGGAACATGTGTGTACGTGTGTGGTATAAATAAAATTCAAATACGGGGAAAAAAACGAGTTGTAAGGAAAACATTTGATTTATCCACGTAAATATATAAATAAAATTTATACTCAGGCGTGGATGATGCTAATATGCGTTATTTCCCTTAGTGTATAACCCTAACAAATTTCATAGTTCAAATACTTTATTTTCTAAACTCCCTCATCTCCAATTTATTTTCATTATTTTATTGTATGTGGGTATTTTAAGATCAATCTATTATGTCATGATAATGTCATAAAATCTATGTATGAAAACATTTTGTCCTTCTGTCTATTAGTTCTGTATGATGCCTAATTTTCTGGACTATTGTGTCTAACCAGGTTTATTTTATTTCTGATCATGAATTAATCTTGATCATAACATTTATGACATAACACTTGACATAAACTTATCTCGTTCTATGTTAGCAACAAGGGCGTTGGCAGGATGAAAATAAGGGGGGTAAGACCTTATAAATTTCTTTTTACCATATCTTTCATACCTTTATAATATCTTTTTGCCATATCTAGATTCAAAGAAAAAGGAAAAACCACATATTAAAAATGATTAAAAAGGAATTACATATATAAACTACTTTCAAAGCCATCGATTATATAAAAAATCTCAGATTTAGGGGGTAACTGTCCCCCTATCTCCCTGGCTACGCCCTTGTATATTAGTATACACGCATACAAATTGTTCGTTCATCGCAACTGAAAAATTAGCCAACTAAACTTCGTGTCCGAGTTGTATTTGCCATAAACGAATATTCAGTTGTCAACTTAAAAATATATCTTATATATATACCGTAAGCTATTTCGGTCATTATTATTTTTTATATTAATTGTCTTCCTTTGTCCGTCTATCTTCTTATGGATTGTACTAATCGCACCTCTGTTGCTATCTCCGTCCGCCTATTAAGCAAATTGGTAATTTACAAACTTATATAGAACAGTTTGTCCATAATTGGTAATTTGCTTATATAGAACAGTTTGTCCAAAAAGTAACTCTGAACTATAAGCGTTGTTGTTGTTTGTACAAAAAAGGGAAAAACAAAGGAAGTTTTCAGTTGGGAAAAACAATTTTTCAATTGCTGCAATTTAAAAATCATTCGCGTATATGACAAACTGCGTGAAGTTAAATTCGTAAATCGGAATATAGCTTAGCAAAGACACAAACCATTATTTCTTCTTCAAAATATCATGTTTACGTGAATAAACCGCAATCTCTCGAACCATTGAATACCAATATTCGTCAAGTCATGGCCGAGCTAGTACCCGAGTTGTGCTCAAAAATCATCAAAAATAATCTCAAAAGGATTGAGTCCTGTAAAAACTCCCGTGGAGTGAATGATATTGTATTTCACGCAAGTCTACAGATTATAACGAAATAAAAAATTTTTAATCTTAATATTTGAATACGGCCTTTAATTACTTATTTGAGCTTGGCCTAAAGCTCAAAAATTTGTTTTCAATACGAAATAGAAAATTTTATCGAAATCGGCATTTTTTGTGTGTTCTTTTTTTCAAACTTTACATTCGGAATCGATAGCCCTTTATGACTACATGGCCTTGTATAAGTTTTGTAATGTTTTGCGGTATTGCATTACATGCGGTATTGCGTTTATGAAGTCAGTCACATATACGTTAGTCTCATGTGAAAAGTAGTCACATTTTTCGTAACAAGTTTTTTGTTAAATTTATACGTATCATAAAATCTAGATAGTCCAGGGAAATTTTTGAAGACATTTCGTAAAATCCTATATGTACTATATGAATGTTAAATGAAGAATTTTCAAGCAGCACTCCTGAAAAGGTATCTAGTTCATGTTTGAATTGTTTTTGGTATTTGGGTGCTGTAAGGACAATTTATTGGATTGCTAATGACAGTTACAAATATGCAGAAATTCTGTGTATTTGCTCGTATGTGTTATGCTTGTGTGGCTGTGTATGTCTGTTTATGTGTGTTTTTCTATTCATGTGTCATTTTCACAAGCTTACACTTTCATTCATTAGCAAAATTTAGAACGATGAACAGTATGTGTCCTTGTGAATTTGACAAATATGTGTTAACATCCTTGGGCAGAGGTGTTTGTCCTGCTGATTTTGAGTGAAATAATTACAAATGTCAACTTAAAAGCACTCTTAACTAGAGCTTCAGGCAATTGTTGGCCAAATATTTAAAAAGACGTTAAATTTTTCTTCTTTATACATAAAAGGCAAGCGTGCTGCTCCGCACCTTATATCATTTAAACTGTAATTATTTCTTGCTATTACAGTGCTTTTTAAAATGTTCAGCCTGAAAGTATGTACAGAAAAATTTATTTTTGCAAAGAGATGTGCATCAGAGTTTTAGTTTTATAAGACCATTCGTAATTTTTTACCACTCAAATAACATTCGTTGTCAGCTACACAAAAATTGATGCATGCATGCTGCTCGAGTTCGTAAACAACGATTAGTACAAAGCACAGTTTGTTACGAGAGTGAATAGATTCAAAGGCAGCATCCAGACATTAGGGGCTTTCGGACTATCCTACATGTAGGAACAACTTGACAGGTCGGATGAACATGTAGGATGTGTGAAAGCAAATGCTGCGGTCCGTCCGACATGTAGCATGAAAATCAAAAAGTTTTGATTTTTTCTGTTAGTCCGTCCTACATGTAGTAAGTGTGAACGCTCGTTTTTTTTTAATAATTTCAGTTAATTTCTTTTGGTTTACATCAAGTCTCACCCGCGTAGCGCTGCAAGAACATCACTGCTCTAATTCAGTGATGTTCACGCAGTATTTAAAAGATTTATTTGAATGGGTTTGATTAAGGATTTACAATAGTAAAATAATTCATTATAGAAAAAAGGTTAATATTTACAATATGCTTAAAAAAATTTATTTATTGCTTGCCGAAAACTAAAAAAACTAAATAGTTAGAAATGATTTTCGACCGGGCCAAAGTTAAATTACCCCCATGTCCGAACCAAAGTATATTCAAAGTTTCTCCACCCAAAACGACTGGCGGTGTCATTGGGCCATAGTTTTCCGAAATTGATGCTGTTGCGACCGTTTCAGTGAATAGATTGCGTTACCGAACGATGTTGACAGAGTTTTTTTTTCTGAAATTGATATAATGGACATAGGCGACGTTTATTTTCAGCAGAACGGTGCCCCATGCCATACAGCTGGTGAAACAATGGCTCTATTGGGTGAAACATTTCCTGGACGTGCGATTTCTCGAAATGGACACTTTGATTGGCCGCCGATATTGTGCGACTTAACACCAATAGACTTTTTTCTTTGGAGCTATGTGAAAGATAAAGTCTGCACCAATGCTCTAGCAAATATTTAAGCACTCAAAGACAATATTAGAGCTTCGCGAGATGCATCCGCTATTATACGAACATGTGCTGAAAAATTTCATCAAAGGAATGACCATGTACAAAAACATTCGTGGCGGACATTTGACAGATATTGTTATTTGTCAGTTACTAACCTGAGTTTCTACTTTGGTTTAAAATAAAATTATAAGCTGGTTTCACTAAAATATTTATTTTTTTTTTATTTTAAAACAACATCTCTTGTTGAAAGAGCCTATTCATCAAAATATTATAATTTTTTCAGGGCAGAACGCAGCTTCAAAAAACTTTTTATTGATTGAATACCAAAATGTTGAAAAAAAATATAGAAAAAATTCATTGAGTTCACCATTCCTAGTTGAAATCGAGATAAAGCACAATTGCAAATAGGTGCTTCTATGGGCTTAGTAAGCAATTACGTTGCAGAGCCCTATCTCGATCGACAAAACTGGCTTTCTACAGGACGCTCGTTATACCGGTGCTTCTTTATGACTCTGCGGCATGGGTTGTCTCGCAAGCAGACGCAGCCGCTCTTGGGATGTTCGAGAGAAAAGTTCTTCGAAAAATCTTCGTTCCTATTCGAGTTGGCGACGATTATAGCATTCGAATGAACTACGAACTGTATGAGCTATATATACAACGCCATTGAAGTAGTTTAGCGTATAGCAATCCAGCGACTGCGTTGGCTAGGTCATGGCCATCGTATGAGTGACGATGCTCCAGCGAATTCGTATCTGAACCGACAACTGCTAAGTAGGTTTCGTGTATCATTGCAGTTGAAATTTGGTTTGAGTGATGTAAAAGCACACCTTCGAATATGTCTCAGCAAATGTAACCTAAATAGTGAGAAGAGAGGAAAGTAGGAAATAGCGACAGGAAAAACATACTGCTTGCCTCCAGTGTAACTTCACGATCCATCTCACTAAAGCCCTCAGTGACCACTTTGCCCATCTTTGCCTGAATGAGCTTACATTTTGTTGATATGTTCGGGTGTATCTTTGGTATTTGATGCCATCTTTGTTGATGTTGAGAGCACCTATATCAGCCATAATAAAAGAAGTGTAATAATCAGGCCTTATGAAGAAAGTACTGTACAAATGCATTCTCACAAAAGCGCTTTTTGAAGGCCTTTTAAGCGTAGCGAGTGGGGAAGTGCTTTAAAATTTTCCCATTCCATACAAGCAAAACAATGGTGTTTGCAAGGAGTGTGTAAGGCCGTTGTTATACAGACGCTCATATGATTCAAGATCACGTCCTTTTTTACGCTCTTTTTTCGTTTGATGAGCTCTGTGATGAAAGTATGTTATACAGACGCTCATTTGATTCCTGAACACTGGTACACTTTTTGCTACTTTTAATACTTTATGCAAAAAAGTATCACGAGCATGAGTATGGTGAGTGTTGCTATTAAGTAGGTTTCGTTACTGCTTTCATGCATTTCGTACTAAGAGTGTACTATTTTCATGCAAAAACACAAATGTTGTGAATAATTGCACAGCGAAACCCTGTTTTGATCTCGTGATTTCATTTCATTTTGGAATCATTTGGTGACCAGTTTGAGCAAAAGAAATTTCCTAGCTCACTCTCTCAAATTTCCCTTTTACATTGAAACAACAACAATGCGTGCCCGTGATGTGATCGTGAGCGTCTGTATAACAACGGCCTAAGGCCTATTGAATCCTAGCGCAGGCCTGCTAAAAGGCCTTTGGACTGCTGAAATTGCCTACTGTGTAGTTCAGTGGTGTTCACACGCATACTACTACAATTTTCAACTCTTGTGCTTGTAGTAGCTCTCTCGCTCTCTGCGCTGACAAAAATTATAGTGCCGGTATTAAGCAAGAACTGTGTTATAATTATCATTATAATTATCGGTATCATGATCATTATCATTATCACTCTTATTATCATTATCATTATTATTAATATTTTACTGTACTCATAACTGCATAAAAACTTATTTTCATATACCTCTAACTGTTTGTGTATTGTAAAACACACGACCAAGCGGCGTGAACTTTCTTCCTTGATGTTTCAGCGCCAACTGATTGCGAGAACTTCGTGCTTGCGATCGTTCATGGTATAATAATACAAGGTAGCATTGACAACTGCTTATTTTCTCTTTTACAAGAAAACATCTCCTGTCAGAAACAGCTTTTTGTGCAAATACATCAGCAGCTGCTGTGATTGTTGTTTTTTTTCACTTCAACGTTTTCAACATTGTTTGTGTTTTCAATGGCGGATTGTGAGCGCTCTTTTTTTGAGTATATTTTTTGACAGGAGATGTTTTCCCAAGCAACTGTCAATGCTACCTTGTATTATTATACCATGGCGATCGTGTACGTGTTTCGACTCTCGAATAAAGCTTCGAGTCTCACCACACGTGGTACTACGTGAACATCACTGAATCAGTTAGAACGTCGTAGGACGGACTTAATACTAGTACCTTATTAAATTATAATGTAGTTAAAGAACGATGTTTATCACTCAATGATTCAATTAAAAATAAATAATAATTTAGATACTCGTCCGCTTCTGAGATCATTACTGAGATCTACAAAATTCAATATTAATTATGTCATATTTAGTATAAAACTGTATTGACTTAGTCTCTGGTTCAACTTTTCCTTGTTTATTTATTTATTTTGAAATTTTAGTGTTTTGTTTTTATATTTTTGATATTTTTTATGTTCACCGCACTTCCGCTGACGCGGTGCTGTCTTCGCGGTTAAATTATGCTTTCCTCTGTGTGTGTGTGTGTGTGTGAGTGTGCAAGTGGTTGGTTTTGTTGTTCTTCTTTATGTTTTGTACATTTTGCAACAACTTGCTACTTCATATATTTTGACTTTACTCAGGTTAAGTGCTTGCCTCACGTACTACCGGCATTTATGCCACAAACGTGCTCTTACAAACACATCCACATATGTATATATACACTCAAGCACATATACTTGGACAGAACTTACCTCAAGCCCCCGTCTACGCCCACTAACAACGATTCAAATCGTTTGTCATATTTTTGCGTGTTTTTTTTTTTTTTTTTGCTTGACTTGAATGTATGTCTGAGTGTGCGTTAGCATGTATAATAAACTTCATTTCATTTCTATTTGTGTGCGCGCCAAAGTTTTCCAGTGTTGGTTCCAAGTTCATAACTAAGCACACGCGGTTACTTTTATTATGGCTGCAGCACATTTTCTGCTGCTGCTGCTGCTGTTGTTGCTGCTGAATCAACTTCCGTTATTATGTTTAGCATTGCATGGATCGAGGCAATGTGGCAATACACACAAGCACCAATATAAAGAAGAAGAACGCGCCATTTTCACACACTTGCATACATTCATGCTCATACTCACTCAAACCGTCACATATTCTGCATAAAGCATGCATAAAATGTACGAAGCATATAAATATCGCTTCATTTCCGGTTTTTCTCGTTGGATACGTGAAGGCGTGAGTGCTATGCGCTCATTTTGCTCTGCGTATGCGACCTAAAACATGTACAAGCTGCAATTGCATGACGATTTTTTTTTTCAACCATTTTCGCAATTTCTTTTTGTAGATTTTGTGACCTATTTTGTTTTGTGAAACACATATATTTGGATATCTTTGAAAACAATTTGCAGACGATTCAGTCAGATTTGATACCAATTTGAGAACACACAAGAATGTTAAATTTGAATTTGTGTGAAGACATTAAATTTTGTCCTACTTTTCGTCTCTTATTTGTGAGCAAGTCATGTGAGTATAAATTTTCAGCAAAAAAGTGATATCATTTCACTTTCACAGAACCTTACAATTTCATATTCAGAGCTTTATGACTTGCTTAAATATGCACACTCGTATGGTTGGAATGAAGAAGTTTACAAGACAGCCCAGTGAACCAAAAGAATCCTTTTTTGAATTCATTTATGAACCTTTTCGGGTAGTGAGGCTTGTGAACACTCCAAATTAATAATTTTTGAGTATAAAAAGGACTAAAGTGCCTCCTAAAAACGCACCTTACTCGCTACTTGATCAATTTTCATTAATTAATTGGGCTGATTGTTGTTTTCTTAACACTGTTGGCGACCGAGTTAATAAATTTCCTGATTTCTTTAATGTTGGTCCGATTAGTACGCTTCGAGTTACCAACACTTCATGCCTCTGGATCCTGTTCCACACAGTATCGTTTAGTTAATGTTAGACGAAAAGAATATTTGTTTGGTTTGGAATGGTCGCACCAAAATATGAAAAAAAGAACAAACAAATTTGTTCAGCAATCTTTGAGTGGTTGTTAAGATCCCATGCAACTCAAATATATTTTATGCCGAAACAATTAAATGAACCAATTGAAATTGGTTAAATTGAACAAAATTTTTCCGTGACTGAACCAAAACACATGTTAAGGCTACGAAACGAGTTAAGCTACGATCGCCAAAACGCGATTTGTTTGTTTGAGTGTTTTTGTTTTTTTTAGTCTAAACCAAACATGCCCACGTAGTTGCCCGTATGGCCCGCGTGGCCCTGCATACAAATTATTTTTTATCTTAATTTTGTCTTTGCGATGAGCCAAAATCAAAAAACCCCTGCAACAAACAACATCACAAACTGCACTCGTTCAGTGTTCAGCACATTTTCCAGCGAACTTTACAAAAACAAATGCATGCAAAGCCAAAATAAAAAACGCACACTCGATGATGTCAAAGCTGATGATTGTCCCGTTACTTGTGTGTTGAGTAATTTGTCATGCAAGCATTGTTATTGTAATAGAAATTATGACTTATAGCAGTGCACTGGCACTTCATGATCAGCTATGGGCAGAGAGCGCTCTGGGAGCGTTGAGCGTAAGAATTGAGAGCAAAAGCTTATGTAGCAACACAAAAAGCAACAACAAATCAAAGACAAAAGACAAACACAGAAACACCACATAAGCTTTAAGTGTAGTGGTGCCCATACCCGTTCATGATATGTGATTATATTGCATTGTAATTGTTTTTTTGTTTTGTTTGATTCTTGGTCAAGAGCAACGATGTTTAACATTTTTTGTTTGTTTTTTTTTGTTTTTTTTAAGCATTGGCCCGCGCTTAAAATTTCTTGGGCCCGACTGGTCTAAACCAACGCTCAGGGGATGCCCTCTCTAAATGCGTAAGCATTGAGTTGATTCGGAAGAAGGGTGATAATTTAGTTGGAAGGTGGAAAGATTGAGTACTGTCGGTGAAGATTTGTTTTAAACCTACAGAGCTGGATGCCATGGGGAAACACGCTCGCAGGGAAACTATTCCACAATCTTACTCTGCCACCGAAGAAAGAATTATCTCGGTAATGAGAGGTTCTATTGAGCATCAAGGCAATGGTATAGGGATGGGCTTGGAGTGCCGACCGAGTAAACTTGGGAAATACTCGAGTTGGTGGCATCAGGTCTTGTACCTCCCTTGTACACTTCCCTTGGTAATACTTATATAAAAGGCTAAGGTACCCAACATTGCGTCGATGCCCGAGAGAGTTGAGAGAAGATGAAATATTTTCATTCCCTATCAAATATATCGCTCGCCGTTGAATTCGGTCCAGAAGTTCCAAATAAGATCTTGAAGCACCTGCCCAAGTTTGCGAATTGTACTCCATTTTGGGCCTGATGTATGAAGTGTAGATCATGCGGTGATTAGATGGGGTGAAATATCTTTTGTGCCATTTTAAGTAACCTAGGCATTTGGCCGCTTCTTCTGACACATTGAAAATATGATCATTCCAACGAAGGTCAGATCGAATCGATATGCCCAGAACGTCAAGCGGACTGACTTCACAAGGTCCACATCGTTCATTTTAAGGGGAGCTAAGGGGTAATTAATTCGTTTGTGGGTTAACAGACTACACTGGATCTTGCTTGCATTAAACTCGACTCTATTAGCACGACTCCACTCAGAGATTTTTTTTTCTAGGTAGTTAAGAAGTGTGTCATTTATATTTTGTAAATTTTTTTTTTAACAAACCAAATATCTGAAAAAAACACCTTTGCAAAGGTGCAACTTTGGCCCCTTTACAGGCTCTGCTTTTGAAGATATCAGCAGAAGAAGTTGAAGATTTTGTTTTCATTGGAAAATCTCATCGCACAAGGACATCATAGGTTGTAATGACTCCCTGTTTACCAGGGTCTATAAGCTGGGACAGACAAAGCGGCTGCCCAAGGTCGTACTTTTTAATTCCTCGTTATAATTTTATTTATTTTTAAACCTAACAATGGTTGAAGAGGTAGTATAAACTTATTTATATCAGCTTAATAAATTTACTCATTTTAGTTAATAAAAAAAAAAAAAATAAACATTGAGATTTATAAATATTTCAACTTCACCGAGTCCTTGAGTTACGAAATCCTGGGCTGACTTTGAGAGTCGTCGTTCGGGCGGTGGTGGTGTGGCGCGAGCGTCTCCGGTGTCGTGTCCTTGCTGTCACTTCAGCTCGTTGTCTCACAAGGATCCCTTAGTCCCCGGTTTCGCTGCTGACGTGAATGTTGCAGAATTGTTGTATGCGGCTGTTCGCTGTCGACGTTGGCTCTTCACTTGCTGTTGCTGCGCGCTGTCGATGTTCACTTATATGTGATGCTGCTGCGCGCTGTTTTCTCATTGACAACTGCTTATTTTCTCTTCTACAAGAAAACATCTCCTGTCAAAAATAACTGTTTGTGCAAATGCATCTGCAGCTGCTGAAGTTGTTGTTTTTTTCACTTTTACGTTTTCAACATTGTTTGTGTTTTCAATGGCCGATTGTGTGCGCTCTCTTTTTAAGTATATTTTTTTGGCAGGATATGGTTTACGAAGCAACTGTCAATGCTACCTTGTATTATTATACCATGGCTTAAACCCATCGTTTCTTGACTCGCTCTGGTTTGTTCCGCTTTCAGCGTTAGAGCCCGAACAGAATCAAATATCGTTGCGATTTGCGATATCGCAAAGCAATAGAATGCATGCAAATGTATGAACACGTCCAGAATGAAATCGCAGGTCAGCAGCCGCAACGATATATCGCACAATTAGGATCCAGGCATGATTTTTTCGGTACAATTGTACTATTTTGGTACAATTTTACACCTTTCCTACTTTCCTACTACTACTGAAGCGTTTTCGATACATTTTATTTCGCTCAGTGAAAGTGTGTACGTTTTAAAATTGATATTTTTATGCAATTGCAAAAAAAAAATGCAATTCTTATAAAAAAACTTATTTTTTCATATTTTTGCACATGATTAGAAATCAATTAAATTCATTTATAAATAATTTTCTAACGTCTTTTGTTGTTCCTGTGTTTTTATTTAACGAATACCGCCAAATTTCTTCATGGCTTGATTGTGAATTCAGGTGAGCATTCATTGCAAAGGTTTCTTTTAAGTTAAAAGTTTCCTTAAAAGTGATCAGCTTTGTGCACACGCAAATTGAATACTTCATACGCAGTCATTAAAAAGGGATGAATTTATAAAGAAGTAACTTAAATTTAAGAACAAAACTTTTGATAGCAATATATTTTTTTTTTTTTGTATTTTGAAGATGCACAGAGAAGCCGCAACAATCTTTGGAAAATGCTGAGAAAGATGAAGATTTGTCTCAAATGAATGCAGAAGTTATATATGTATATGATTATAAGGATATCATTTATTTTCAATTTTAACGATCACTTAAATACCAAGCGAAAAAATATGAAGTAAGCATTCCTTCAAGAATGGAGAATGAAAATGGCCAGTTTATTATTATTATAAGCTTGTATTGATTTCAATGTATTTTAATTTTATGAATTTTATAAAACATGTTAACTACTTTATTAAAAATGTTTGTGATTTCTTACAAAGATGGACACCTTTTGTTAAAAAACTGAACTGTTAAAAAAACCACAATTGAATTTAAATAAATGTTTCCTTTTTTTTTTTGAAAATTTATTCGATACTATTTTCTTTCATTTGGTACAATTTTCTCTGCATTTCTATACCAAATTGAAAAACTCATTTATCTACCCTGTTAGGATCTATTCTATTTTTTCTCTTGCGACCGACGATTCTCTCTCTGAGTGCCATTAGTGTTGCCATATTTTTGCTAAGAATTGGCTGTGTTTCATGAAATTTCCTTGGTTTTTTGTTATCTTCTGACATTTCTTGTTTGTGTGTGTTGTATTCACGTAATTGAAGAGACCAACACATTGATATGAAATAGAAAAAATAAATAAAAAAATACTAAATAAAAGCAACTTTGAGTCGTCAGTCGCAATCGCATCATTCTGGACGTGTTCTCTGCGATCGACGACCAGAGAGGATCGGCGGTCGCAACGATATTTGATTCTGTTCGGGCTCTTAGGCGAACGTGTTGTATGATCGAATTCTCACGTTCTCTTCTCACACTCGCCTATTTGTTCCGTTCCCAGCGTTAGGCATACAAGTGGCGTGATTTTCTTCTCCCTTCTCTTCGCACACTCTTCTGTTTGTGGGTATCGTACAGTGTCGCCAGATGAAATTACCATCAAAATTCTCTTTTTCTCACACTTAATTCCCACAAATTACCACACTCGCTAAAATACCTCAAAATACCATAAAATACCTCAAATTACCATAAAATACCACAATACCTTAAATTACCACAAAATACCTCAAATTTTCTTTTGAGGTATTTTGAGGTATTGTGGTAATTTGTGGTAATTTGAGGTATTCTATGGTACTTTGAGGTATTTTGTGGTAATTTGAGGTATTTGTTTTCCCACGCGTGGTAAATATCTCACATGTGGTATTTTTTCCCACGCGAGAGATTTTTACGACAAAATACCATGGGAATTCCCACATCCCACAATCGGTGAAAAATACCATAAGTACTATTTATCGTGCTTTTCTGGCAACATAGGTATCGTATCTCGTGAGTTTATCGTTTCCCTTGGAACACGCGCATACATGAAAATAAAAATAAAAAACTAACTGAAATACTCTCGACTGTATGCTGGTAAAAAAAATAAATGCTTTGTCGTGGAGTTTGAAACCTAAGGGGGGTCCTACCCTATTATTCTAAAATAAAAGTATTTTCTTAGAAATTTTTTATAACCTTATTTTAAATATTCAAATATTCTTTTATCTTTCAGGTATGTTTAGGTATATATAATAAATAAAAAAATGTATTTAAATAAAAAAAATATTTTTCATATGGCAATAACAATAGTAAAAATTATATACGGCGGCTGCGGTGCCTGCCGTTGGATAGCCAAGTTGAGTTCCGATCTCCCGTCTCTTGGTATTAGGCTGAAGTAAAGGTGGAAGCACAATATGTAAATCAAAATTTATGACCAAAATTTTGGTCCTTTCAATCTATCAAATTAAAGGCTAAAAAAACACCTTTACACTACCTAAACAAAAAAAAAAAAAAAAAAAAAAACACCAGTTTTGACCCCACATAAAGGGCTCTACACAAATTACTACAGGTACTTTAAGTGACCTAAGTTTTCAATATAAATTACCATGCTTATAGATCTCAAAACTTGCAGTTCTTTTACTATTTATATGGTCGAATTTTGAAACCCACCAACAATATTTACCCATTTTGTACAGCTGGTACATTTTCCAGTATATCATCCTCATCCTCAAGGAAATGCTCTTAAGAAAATGTTAAAGCAAATGTCGAAAAGAAAAGCAAAAAAGAAACCTAAATGTACCGCCATCAACCTTGCGACTTCAAACACAACAACAAAATATGATGAAGAAAACCACTGTATATCAGACAGACACTAACCGCCGCAATAATGTTATAGGGTGGCTCATAATAATAATAATAACACAAAATTAGGATTATATAAGGATATGAATAACCATAAAGGCAGATAAAAAATTTTATGACCCAAGCCAGCAAATATTGCAGTTACCTGGCCAGCCCGAAGGATCGATGCAAAAGAAGATGGAGAAAATGAAAAAAAAAGGTAAAATGTTGGGATATAACATTTATTGGAGGCACTTGTGGAGGGGTGGCAAATTGCGAAGAGGGCAAAAATTGAAATTGTTCGATATAGTGTTCATTGGGTGACTTTGATGACTAGACCATTAAATGTACTAAGGAAATATTTTTTATTCGTTAGTTTGTTGGAAGTGGTTGTACAAATTATTGCATGTAATTTTGCATTAAAGTGGCTAAAAAGATTATTTCGGCATGTTGCGGAATAGATAATAAAAGGAATTTATTAAGGAAGATATTTATTATACAAAAATTACTCATTTTGCTCGCAGATATCAGAAACATTTTCAAAAATACTTAAATGCTTAAGATATCTTAACATTAAAAGATGATGTTATCTGCTGTTTTAGGAGCATTAATTTTGCTACACAAAAGGGTTCACTTTTTCTTCTTCGGAAAGCATGGCTTAATGTTATCTCAGACATCCTTTCAGAAAGTTTAAATTGTTATCCTTCATAGTCTGCTGGTATAAAATCGCAATGCCAGCAACAATACTAACACCTACAACCTCACAATCACCAACAACAATAATGACCCAATAAATTTGCAACTTTTTTATTGTAATAAACTCTTGGAATTGAGCCAAATTGCTACGGTGCTTAAAAACAAAACTTACTGGCTTAACCAGTTACAACAACAACGACGACAACAACAACAATAGCAACAAAAAGTTTGAACATAAAAAACCAACTTCAACCACCACTAAAACAATAATTCTACCCCTGCCACAGCTGAAGCCAGCCAACAGCCAACGCCAACGAAAATTCAAGCAACAAAATATCGCTACAAAGGGTTTCACAGGATATCAACGGATATTAAACAACAACTACGCTGAAAGGTGTTTATATCATTTAGCATTACTCCAAGACAATTTCAGCCATTTTAGCCATTTTAGCCATTTCAGCCATGAGTTAGTTCATTATTTTGTAAGTGAGTTCACACATTTTAAAAGCGAGTTCAATACAGCCCCATTAAGTTCAACGCCTTGCTCTTAGTCCATCTCAACTTTTCGCTAGCTTCCTAACCAAGCGCAACACTGTCCAACAATGATAAAAATTAAAAATTAATCAGCACTTTTGTGTCTTAAAATGTGCGGCATAGGTTGAGGTTGGTTGATTTTGCCGAAAAGTTTTCAAGCTCATTGTGCGTGCCTAAAAGCCAAAAATAATGAAGAATCCTTTTTGCACAACACAAACCAACAACGTTAACAATGAAAGCCAACATTAAGGTCAGCGCCAGCGGAAGGCAGCTGCTGATCGAGCCAGAACAACAAGAATGGAAGAATGAATGCTACGCATTCCTAAAGAGTTAAAGTGTTTTTATGACTTTGGCCAGAGGTGAAGAATTGTTTCTGCTTGGCTGTTTTTGGTCATTATTCTACTTGATCTACCGTCGAACAGGTGTAAGTGAGCTGTGAGTAATGTTGTGTTTATTGTTATGGTAGACATTTTTGTTTTACGATTCCATTGTAGCTGCTGCTGCTACTGCTGCTGCTGCTGCTGTTCGGTGAAAGTAATTTTATCTGCAGAATGTTACCGTAAATTTGGTAAAATTAACGTTTACAATAACAATAGCAACGAACACAAGTCAAGATTTCATTGCTCTGGATTTAGAAATCAGATAGTGGAAGATGTTGTAAATCAAACGGTCAGATAAAATAGTCTATTTTGAGAAATATTTGAATTAATTAAAACTTGAAGTGGCCCAGTTATACAATAAAGTTGAAATATGGAAAGTTAACAATCAAGTTAGGACGATCGAATGTGGTTTGTAGAATTATTTTGCAACCTCGAAAATCGACTTTTTCTTCAAATGGCCGCCATTTTCGGCAGAAAAAATTATCCTAGTTCAGGCGATAGCCACTTCAACAAGGATTAATTTGTTTTTTTTTCCTCAGATGTTTCAGACTGGTGATATCCTGCACACCGTCCATTTTTTGGCATTTTTTTAAAAAAATCAAATAACGTCAAAAACCGTTTCAAAAATTCTGAAAAAATTGTTTTGTATTCTTTAAATGTTAATAAATATATGTGCAAAATTTGAAACCGATATCTTTTTTACTTCTGTGAAAAAAATTCCCGAAAAAATTTAAAAAAAAAAAAATTTGTTACTTGTATGCCCCCTTAAATGAACATTCAACAAGCAACATATTCCCCAGATATGGCCCCGTATTTTCTCTGCCCGATTTTTATGCCACTACCTATCCTAATACCCATAGGGATTAAGAGTATTCTGCATTCATAATAATTTTTTATTGTATTCTTTCAAAATTTTAATCAATCTTAAAGCTATTCATTTAAATGTTCATTACATATAGTTAAGTACCCCCTTAAAGATATATATTAAAAATACCTCTCATTGTATTTTATTTTCTTGTTAGTTTTTTATTTTTAAGAAAACAATTGTATTTAGCTTGTTTTAAGTCACTGAGTGTACCTCTAAAACCAATTTCGAGTATTGAGCAAAACTCATTAATCACCTCAAACAAATGTAAATTTAAATATTAACTTTATTGAAACCTTCATCTATATATAGCACGAAGCTTGGTATCTTTTATAACCATTTCATTTTAGATAAAACATTATAGTGCAAAACACATTTCTATGTCTAACATAATACATTGTACCTTATTATACTTATGTCATTATCAAGCAAAGTCTCAATAAAATTAAATTGAAATTGATATGGGACCGTGTGACTTTTTTCTATTCCCCAAACTCTAATTTTCGCTTCGTGGAAAACATTTTGAAACGATTGAAGTCATCAAAGAGAATTCGCATAGGGAGCTAAAGGCCATTCAAAAATCGGTCTACCAAAAATGCTTTCAAGAATGGAAAAAAACGTTGACATATGTATGTGTATCGCCTCCGATGGTGATTATTTTGAATGATAAAATAAATATTGAAGAATAACACTGTTCAACACGAAAAAAAATAACAAGTTGCCGACAACGGATTCTGATAGAGGAGACAAAAAAAAATACACGTGTATCGGCGTTTTGCAAGTTTTTGTATGAGTCTTATTTTAGGGGGGATTTAAGTTTCCCCGTTTTTGAACATTCTTATGGTGAATCGGCATAGGAAATCATCTTATCCTTACATTGTGAGTATAGAATGTGTTCTGAGGATTTATGTAAAATACCACGAGGAATACTTTTGAAGCTGTATATGGCAACAACAAGTATATGGAAGTATGATGTGCCAAATGAGTAAAACAATTTTTTTATATAAAATAACCCCCTAAAACCAAGTTTTGTGCGACATTTTATCATCAATTCTGAATAAGTACGAAATTAACCCTTTAACACATTTTAAGTTTTGACTTATTTCTGGCATTTAAGTTGAACTTTCAGCTTTGGTGAATTCAGAGACATATAGTAGAATTTTTCGATAAATTTGTGGAACGTTTTAACACATTATATCCTTGTTTTATGGGTATTTTTTGCCTTTTATTACAAAAAGGTCAAAAGAGACCCATAAATTGAGAAGTTAGTGGGCTCAAATGTTCCACAAAAATATTTCTCGTAGTATTTTACATAAATCCTCAGAACACATCCTATACCCAAAATGTAAGGATAACATGATTTCCTATGAGGATTCACTATAAGAATGTTCAAAAAGGGGGCAAATTAAATCCCCCTAAAATACGACTCAGACGTAAACTTTTAAAACGCCGATACACGTGTATTGCTTTTTTGTCCCCACTACCAGAATCCATTGTCGGAACCTTGTTATTTTGGAAAAAAATTGGTTTTGTTATTCAGTGTAATTAACCGCTGTTGTTTTATTTGCACAGTCCGGTTTAATTTTGAATTGAAAGTAATACAAGACAAAAATCAAAATCGATTATCACTTTACTAAAATCCACTCGGTATACATATAATTATCTCATATTTAGGTTAGAAGGGTTGTGCACCATTGGGTACGGTGCTTATGCGGGGCCTTATTTTTCTAGAAAATATACATAACCTTTTAAATACTGACTACGCGCCTAGTGTGGGTGTGTACAGTCAAAACACACAGATGTATAATTATTTTCAACTCTGACGACTTGTAAAGGTTTAATAACAGTGCAAATTGTGGACGTTCAACTATGGTCAACTGTGACCTCGATATGACAAGATAACATTGCAATTAAACTTTGTCTTAGGTTGGCGTAGGTATTAGGGAGGGGGAATGGTTAACGTTAAAGGTATGTTTTAAGCAGAAACTTGGCCGCTCTGTTTCAGAAAATGAAAAAAATAACAGTAACCACAACTTGGAACTTGCTAACTGCCAACGCCAGCAGAACTAGAGGCATTTCATCGATTCTGATAATTACCAGTTAATCGGCATTCAATATTTTACGATTAAAATCCAATAACAACGGCCAGCAAAAATTTAAGTAAAAATACTTGTAACATTTATGCAAATATATGACCTTAATGCATAAGCTCAAGAAATTTGAATATTCTACTGTAAACATAACCTTCTTTAAAAATGTTGGTCAAAACTTCGCACTAATCTTAACAAGCGTTCATTTATCATCAACAACATTCTGCATCACAAGCAAGCACGTCTTTAGCCCATCGTGGAACTACGTCAAAACCTGCAATTCTTAGGTTTTATAATTTTGGTCACATTTGAAGTTCTCTAGCTAGTTTTGTCCAGATTTTCAACTATTTTCATTCTAGCTCGCAGCAAAAAAAAAAAATTTACTCACAAGAAAAAAAAGCATCAAACCAACTAGTTAAGCCAACTCGTTAGACCAATGCTGCGGTTGGGTAAATACTTGTGTCCAAAGTTGAAATCATATTGCCACACTTTTGTTAGTTTCCAAGAAAATTTTGCCAAAAGAAAAAACGCACGATATCACTTGAATTCGTGTTTGTGCTGCATGCAGTTGCGAGCAAAGTAATTGCAATTAGGTGAGCAAAACTTTTAATTGGCCCAACAACAAATCTTTTGGGCAAAACGCCGCAGACCACGAGCGAGTCCAAGAGTGCAATTAACTGATAACTGATATTGAAAACCATGCGTTGTGCAACTGGAAAGCAAAATTTTAATTGAGTGCCTTTCTGGCATATTTCAAGAAGACGATGCAGCAAATTCAACTTTGCAAACGAAGCTGCGGTCATGATTAAACTTTACGGATGGCTTCAACTTGGCTCTTATGAAATTACTGTGTAGGACATTGTTTATGTTGTTGAGAAGAAGAAGAAGCAGTTTTGCTATTAGTTGTTTCATAATTAAAGTCAACAACCAATTTTTAATACTCAGAAATCATGGGTTCACAATAAAATCAAGTAGAAAAATATTGTCAATATGAAAAAAAAGCCATTTACGCGTATGTTAACCCTTTGATGCCCATATTATTTCTGAATGAATTAAAAATACGAAGTTGTATTTTTTTGAGTGGTGGCGGCCGTGGCGCAGTAGGTAGAGTGCGTGACCTATACTCCCTGGTTCAATTCCATCTGACACAAAAAGTTGTTTCAATTCAATTAATTTTTCTGTTCGGTCATCACCTCTCTGCAGATAAAGGCAAACCTCAGAGAGTAAATAATGTCATAAGTTACATAAATAATGTAAATAGTCATAAGAAGTACGGTCCAAGGTATATTCAACAAAGTAGTGTTAGTTGTTGAAATTTTCTCTTGTGGTGGGTACAGCACCTGTCAAAATCGGCTGTTTACGAATAAAACCACAGTTTTCTATTCGCCGGTTTCTTTTTTATTCTTCTTGTGTTTGACAGCTGCTATACCCACCTCTCCGACACGAATCTACCTTGTTAAATATGCCTTCGTACGGTCAAAGTCCTTTCAAGGGCTGAAATGGCCAGTTTATTTATATTTATGTGGGATTCGATTTTTAAATTAAAATCCCAAAGAAAAAAATTGACAAAAGAACAATTTATTAAAACAAGTATAATTTATAAAGAGTATTAGGAAAACTCAACCGATCTCTGGAACTTTAGCGAACGAACAAAAAAAATTGAAAAAATGAAAATCTTATAAAATATTCGAAAATCAATGCTAACATGCAATGATATTCTAGGGTATAAAAACAACAAGTGAAGTGATTGCTTCAGCATTATCACACTCGGCCATCCTACTCAACATTCGACCCGGATGTTTTATTCATCATAGCAACTCTACTCCAAGGTTTCATATGATCTGCACTTGTTGACGACTTCCCAGGACCTTCGTGATCACCAACTTTCTCCACATCATACCGATCGTTACCTGAATACTTGACGACTTGATAGGGTCCATGGTACTTCGGTAGCAGCTTCATTCCAGTCCCAAATTGTGTGCATGCTATGCATAGCAAATCACCAACTTTGTATTGCGTTTTTTTTTTTTTTCGTTTCTTATCGAACAGAGTTTTATTTTCCCTTTGGATGGATGCAATTTGTTTCTTTGCTTTTTTCTTCTTATCTCATCTCGTTCTCGATTAAACTCGCTGAAAACCTTAGCTTCGATTAGTTTCGCGATGTGCATGTCATCCTTTGTATTCATTGGAACTCCAAACATTAACTGCAATAGCGACATAGGCGTCTGCAGGAATTTTTTCAGGGGTGGAAAAGGTATGTATTATTGTGCACGTATATAAAAATGATTATATGAAATGATTATATGAAAACATATAAACATAGAAAATAAAAATATATGAAATTTTTCAAGTCCAGGGGGGCAAGTGCCCCTCCCTGCTTCCCTCTGTGCACGCCCTTGAATGCGATGTTTTTATAGATCGGCTTATCGTCTTATTAAGATACTGCTGAACTGCAATGACATGCTGATACCATTTCTCTGAATTGTTTACCGACAGTTTCGATAGAACCGATATGTTAATTCTATGCATTCGTTCGACTTGGCCGTTCCCTCTTGGTACGCCAGTTGTGGTGCAAACTAATTTAATATTTTGAATTCTGCAATGTTTTGAGTTCTGCAATGTGCCAGATGTCTAATGGAACGCCACCCTTGGTATTGGAAAAAGAAATCCTTCATGCAAATGCCCACTTGGATACATCTGTGTAAAGTTCAGTTTCTGCACCTTGTCGAAAAATCGTTAAGACTGCTCGTTCATATATGACTTCTTTCAATCGCTAGAATGATGGAATCTCCAAATTTAAATTAAACTTTTTTTCGTAGTAGATCACTTAACGGTCTTGCAGTTATGCCCGTATGATACTTCATTAACCCCTTGACGTATTTCTACGAGTCTGACTCGTGGCACAATTTTTGTGCCTAACTGATTATCACGAGTCTGACTCGTGGTACAATTTCTGTGCCTAACATGATTATCACGAGTCTGACTCGTGGTACAATTTCTGTGCCTAACATGATTATCACGAGTCTGACTCGTGGTGTGTAGAAGTGTACATTTGATGAAAAGAGAATTGAAAATTAGTTGATGCCGTGCACAACATCTTATCTAAAATAAATAGTTTTATTACATGCATTCACATTTCGTTTCGTTTTGCGACTGTTCGTAAGCATCAAAACTGGTTTGTTTAGTGCAAGTTGTGTGCGAACAGTTGGAAGCGAACTTCATTGCGCTAATTGATACGTCAAGGGGTTAAATTGCTCACTTTTTTTTTGTCCTTAAAAATGAAAATAGAGCTGTTCAAATAGTACTAATGCATAGATTCAATTGGTGTGAGTGAGTACGCATATATTATGAATTGGAGAAAAAAATTTGCGGCGGACTGCATTTTGAATGCATTGTTTTTGATGTTTCTCTCAATTCGCTCGTCGTTAAGTTTCGATCAAATATTTGCTGTCAACTTCTTATTTCAACGCAACTTCACCCAAATTAGTTCAAAACTTGCTGGTATTATTATCAATATCAGTGTTGTTATATTTATTTCAGAAAGTGCTATTAATAAAAAATTCTTCTCTTTATAGCAACCATATTAATAGTTTGAAAAATACTCAAATCTATGTATTGACAAGATTTCTTGATAGTTGTTGTTCAACAAGATTCTTGTTTAGTTGAAAACAATTTTATTTTAGTATACGAAATTTTTTTTTGTTGGTGTAGCTACTTAAAAAAAAAAAAAAAAAAAAAAATCAGCGACAACTAGCAACGTCGCTGAACAGTCAAAATTGGTTCTTGCCACTGAATATGTTTCTATCCCATTCTCGCACAATAGACAAGAATATTGTTGTCTTGCCCACCCGCCACTTGTTTTCAGATTTTAAAATTGGACAAAAAAATTAAGTGTCATACAGGCTTTAGCGCGAAATCCTTGATGAATTTTCGAAAATATCCAGCCAAGCCAAGGAATCTTTGAAGCTTTTCAGTTTTTGGCTCTGGAAAATTTTGAACGTCCTTTGTCTTTATCCTCCTTCGATCTTGTATCCTTAAAATTCAATCTTTGTTTATAGTAAATTACATTTCTTCCACTTTATATTTAAGTTTATATTCTGCTGCTACGTTTAGAAGAAGTTTCAAAAGCTGAACTGCTTCTTCTTCCTTCTCCGCTAAGATGATTAAATCATCCATGTATATCATGACGATGCCTTGGAGCAACGGAGAATTGAAAATTGTGTTGATGTACCGTTGAAAAACTGCTGGAGTATTGCATAGCCCAAACGTCACTCGGAGAAACTCGTACTTGCCTAATGGTGTTACAAATTATTTAAACTTGCGGCTTTCTTCTTCAACTGCCACGTGAAAAAATCCGTTTGCCAAATCGAATGTGCTGAAGACTTTGCCCTTCTCCAACATATTGATCTGGGATTCAATTACCGGCATTGGATATTTATCCTTAAAAATTTTTTGAATGTGCCCGTTTTTTTTATGACTTCATCACTTTAACGCTACAATAAGTTCCTATAATACTCGTTGTTGATTGTTTTTCCTTTCTGAAAATAATCAATGAAAATTATCCCACACAGTTCCACCAAAAAATGTACGTATGTTTTGGCTGTTGCTTCATCTCAGATGTGAAGTAATGAAGGTTATTAATAGACTAGAAAAAAATTCCCCAATTAACTCCGAACACTCCCACAGAGTAGAAATAAGCTCCAATTCGATATTGGTTGAACTGAGAACTTTCAAATGAGAGTATTGTATCACATAACGATATCCCATTTTTTCCATATTTAAAAATTCACCTAGAGTGTTCACTATTGCTGACTGTCGAACAAATACTGAACAATTTAGCGGGCATCAAACTTCAAACTAGAGTTTTGTAAGGTTGTTACTTTCTGTCATAGTCATTTTTTTAAAACAATAACCGCCATCTACGCATCAGGTCGGATACTTCTGGGACAACTCTCGTATAGCATAAACGTTTGAAAAAACACCTTTACTAAGATATGGCTGCTATATGGCTGCTCAACGGCCTGTACACTAAAGGAAATAACACATATTTACATTATCCACGCCTGAGTATAAATTTTATTTAGATATTTACGTGGATAAATCAAATATTTTCCTTACAACTCGTTTTTTTTCCGTATTTAAATTTTATTTATACCACATACCTACACACATATTCCATACAGCTGAAATAGCCAACAAGCAGCAACAGGATCGCACTCTGTTCCTGCAGTTTATTTCTTGCAGTTGCAGGTTTCTTATAGTTCTCGTTTAGTTTTTGTTGCAAGGGTAATATAGCCTGGATGTTTGGCCAAGATAATTTGTCAGTAGTCGGTTGATGAAATGATGTAGGGCGGAGTGACAACTCGATATTTTCTGACGGATGTCTTGCACCGGTTGTCATTGACCTGCATATTTTGCTTCTTATAAATTCTAATCCTTATTGAATTTAAATATGTTGTTTTAAATTCAATATTTTTATATAAATTTTTTTAATAAATATTAAATATTTTAAAGATATTTTTAAAAAAATTCGTGCCTAATTTTAATATATTTTTTATTAATTCTGTTTAAATATATTATTTAATTCAAAAAGTATTTAAATAAATTTTAAATATTTACGTATTTGATTTACGCAAATGCGTTATTGGTGCAAAATTGACTCGCTTTTTGGATAAATTAAAAAAGTTTTTGGATTAATTTAATATTTTTTTCTCTTACAATTAGTGTAGTTTAGTAGAAAAAGGCAAGGGCTACTTTGTTAAAGGTAAAAAGTGTGCACTTTTTTTACATCGCGCCAATAGTTCCACTTATATGTGCCTAAAGTTGACATGTCCCTTCCATTTTCGGGTATTTGTAAAGTTCATGCTGACCTACACACAAAGAAATTTTTCGTTCACCGCAACTGAAGAATTAGCCAACTGCACTTCGTTTGCGTGTTTTATTTCCCACAAACGAATATTCAGTTGTCAATTTAAAAATATATATCTTGTAAATATATATACCGCAAGCTATTTCGGTCATTATTATTTATTATATTAATTGACTTTCCCCCTATGTCCGTCCGTCTTTTTATGGATTGTACTCATCGCACATATGTTGCTATCTCTGTCCGCGAATTAAGCAAATTACCACTTTGCTTATATACAGGGTGCTTTTTTTAGGGGTTTGTTTTTCGAATAGAGATAAAACTGGCATTTTGTGGTCAAATCTGGCAACTCTAATATCATTTATGTTCAGTTTGGTTTGCCATTTCATCATGAACAGGTTGACAAAAGAACAACGCTTGCAAATGGGGCGAAAATGAGATTGATCTCGATGCTGATTTTCATCGTAAAATTTTGTTCAGTGATGAGGCTCATTTTTGGTTGAATGGCTACGTCAACAAGCAAAATTGCCGCATTTGGAGTGAAGAGAATCCACATGAGATTCTTGAGACGCCATTACATCCACAAAAACTGACTGTTTGGTGTGCTCTATGGGCTGGTGGAGTCATTGGGCCATACTTCTTCCGAAATAATGCTGGAGAGTCAGTTACCGTTAATGGAGACCGGTATAGAGCCATGATAACCGACTATTTTGTTCCCGAATTGGATGGCATGAATGTGGATGAGTTGTGGTTCCAACAAGACGGCGCTACATGCCACACAGCGCACGTCACAATCGATTTATTGAAGGAAACATTCGATGAGCGCATAATTTCGCGGAATGGACCTGTCAATTGGCCACCAAGATCGTGTGATTTGACACCATTGGATTATTTTCTTTGGGGATATGTGAAGTCGCTCGTCTACGCCAACAAACCAGAAACGTTAGGGGACTTGGAGTCCAACATTCGTGGCGTTATTGCCGACATACGGCCCCATATGCTCGAAAAAGTGGTTGAAAATTGGACCTGTAGAATTGGCTTTATTCGAGCCAGCCGCGGCGGCCACATGCCCGAAATCATATTTAAACATTAATGGCATAAAATTATCCTTCAAATAAAGCCAAACTGATGGACATTAAAACGATTTTCTTGTGTTTTATCTCTATTCGAAAAACAAACCCCTAAAAAAAACATAGAACAGTTTGTCCATAAAGTAACTCTGAATTATAAGCGTTGTGTGTATACAATGAAGGGAAAAACAAAGGAAGTTTTAAGTTGGGAAAAACAATTTTTTAATAGCTGCAAGTTAAAAATCATTTGCGTATATGACAAATGAAATTAATTACCTGTTACTGTTAATAACCTGTTATTAATTACTAATTGACGTATTTGTCGCAACTGAACTATTATTATGACAACTGTTGAAACATTTGCAAATACCAATCCCAAGCACGACAAACGAAGTTCGTTTGCGGCAAACTGGAAAGAGCGTTTTTTTTTTCTTTGCGTGCACACTAGACTGGCCGTACGATGTATGGCTTGTTTTTTTTTTTTGGAGAATAAAATTTTATTTTTTCTTAAAATGTTTGTTTTGATATAAAAACAAACTCCAGAAATTTTCAGCCAAATCCGATGATGCCTAATGGTGCCTAGTTGACCTTGAAGTTTACTACGCCAAAAACTTTTTTTTCTTATGCGTTGGACAAAGTTTGTTCTTACTTTGACTAAAAAAAAATGTGCAACAGATTTAATTTTATTATATTATTACTATTTATGGTTAGCTTCGTGTTGCATTATATTTCGATTCCTCTTTACGGCTTGCTTTTTTCACCGCGATTCTTCTTTAATTACATTTTCTAAACAAGAAAAATGTAACGGCCACCACCAAAGCCACCATTGCAAATAAACATTGATGGTAGTGTGAAAGAGCTATTAACAAGCATGTAAGCTTTGCGTTTCATTACTAAGTAGAGTCTGTGAAGTGACAGTGAATATAAGTGAAAATTAAAAAAATAGTGAAGAATAAAAAAATAACAAATAATGGCATTAAAAAACCAACTGAGATCTGGAGATGATTTAGTGTTGTTCATAGGAAAATGTAAAAATGAAATTTTGGGTGCAAAATTACCGTCAGTGAAGCAGGTTCTTCAATTTTTTTTTTATAAAATGCGTATGGAACACTATTCTTTAAAAAGCAGTGCAAAATTGACAATTGCAGTTGTTTCTGATTTTTGGAAAAGAGCCAACATTCCGATAATGTCAGAACAAAACTCTATTAAAGCCTTGGAGAGAATATATGAGAAATGGAGAAATTTGCAGAAAAATGCCAAGTCCAAGTATGAGAAGCACCGGAAAAACGAAGAGGAATTTGTGGATCACATTGAAAATTATATACTTGACATTGCAACGTCAGATGCACTTGCGGTAATGAAGATCCAACAGGATAAAGACTTTCTTGTTCTTCAAAGGCAAAGAGGTCGACCAGGAAGTATGTCTGGTGTAGATGTAAAAATGGTGGAAAAACAGAAACGAAAAGAAAAGCGTTCTGATATATTAAAAATGCGCGTTGAAACGTATCGCGAGAAAAATGTTTATTTAGGTAATTAAGATTTTTATTGAATTATCATGCAAATTAGTTTATTTATTTTTTCTTGAAATATCAGAGCAAATATCTGCTATGGATATTTCAGGTAGTACTGAAAGTAGCGAAATGGCGTATTCTGTGGTTGATCAAAATGTATCAATTGATATAGCAGACGATGAACCGACCGTCGTAACACAAGGTCAACAATCGCGTGGAAATATCCATTTTATTGATGATAGAATGCTGGCAAGTTTGGACAAATGCAAAATTAGTACGAGAGATGCCATGCATTTAATTACTGCAACAGCAGCTGCACTATTACGAGCAATTGAGGGAGTCAATCCAACTTCCACAGCAATAAAATTGGACGCTTTAGTCCTCAATCGCACCACTATTCAGGCGATGAGGAGGGATTATCGCCGCAAACAAGCTCAGCAGATTCTGGAAAGTTTCAATGTAAATACTAAAAAATCTATTTTTGTGACTAGTTGTATAAAAATAATATTTTTTTTTAATTTTTCTGATTCAAGATACCTGAAGTATTTGTCCTTCATTGGGATGGCAAACTACTTATAGAAGTAAAAGGCAAAGAAAAATCAGAGCGACTAGCTCTAGTTGTGACTGGCAAAAATGTGGAGAAACTGCTTGGAATTCCAAAAATTCAAGACTCCTCTGGTGAAAGTATAGCTGATACAATATTTAACTTGTTGATAAAATGGAAAATGGACAATTTAGTCGAAATAATATCTTTTGACACAACAGCAAGTAACACTGGCATTAATAAGGGTGCAGCCTACTTATTAGAAAAGAAATTGAAAAGGGACTTGCTGTTTCTTCCATGTCGTCATCACATTAGTGAACTGTTGATAAGAGCTGTCTTCGAACTAAATTTTGGTAAAACTGCTGCACCAGAAGTTCTTATTTTTAATCGCTTCTCCAAGTTTTGGCCAAATATTAACCAAAATAATTTTAAGAGTGGAATATCGGATGAGGATGTAGAAAAACTTTTTACGGTGGGTGAAGTAGAATACCACAAAATATTTTGCCTTGAGGCATTGAAATCTCAATACGTTCGGGCAGATTATAAAGAAGTATTGCAAATGTCATTGCTTTCTATTGGTGAAAAACCACCAGGCTTTTCGGGATTCCGTGCACCTGGTGCAACAACGCATGCTCGATTTATGTCGAAAAGTATATACTGCTTTAAAATATTTCTGTTTCGTGAGCAATTTAAACTAACGACAGCGGAATTAAATAGCTTTCGTAACATTTGTGTATTTTTGACGCGAATTTACGTACCGTATTGGTTTGGATGTGTCAAATCTGTGAATGCACCAAGATTAGATTTGCAACTTATAAATGATGTAACTGCATATTATGATACAAATATTTCCATCATTTTGTTAAAAAAAATTATCAATCATTTATGGTATTTGAGTGAAGAAGCTGTTGCTCTGTCTTTCTTTGATGACCAAATCCCTTACGATATAAAACTAAAAATGGTTAATGCCCTTGGTAACAATGAAGAATTATATGAAGAAGATATTTCGAAAAAAATTAAAACTACAATAAAAGATGTCAGAGCGTATACTGAAAAAAATTTGAGCGATTTCGTGTCTGCAAAAACAAAAAGATTCTTCACTCGATTGCAAATTGATTGCAGTTTCTTGCATTCGGATCCGGTAACGTGGAAAGATAGAGATGATTTTTGCGCTGGAAAAATTATTTGCGAAAATTTGGCCGTTGTCAACGATGCAGCCGAAAGGGGAGTTAAATTGATAACAGATTTTAATCGAGCGCTAACGTATGACGAGGAAGACAAGCAATATCTGTTGCAAGTGGTGGAACATTATAGGAAAATACATCCGTCTCACACGAAAAGCTCCCTTGTAAACCAGGTATTTGAATATACATAACTCAAATAAATACATATTTCTAAAATCTACCGTTTATTGGTGAAAACGTTATTTCTTTATGTAGGTTTCCCTATAATGCACATATTGTACACTTCAAGGTCAACTAGGCACCACTAGGCATCATCGGATTTGGCTGAAAATTTCTGGAGTTTGTTTTTATATCAAAACAAACATTTTAAGAAAAAATAAAATTTAAATTTCTAAAAAAAAAAAAAATTACGGCCAGTCTAGTGCACACGTCAAGTTTCATGTTCTCAGTGCTGATAGAGCCCAATTTGTAGCAGTTTTAGATTCATTTCCGTTAAGCTTTCTGAAATAAAAACCTTTTATTTCAATCCAAAATAAGCTCACTTTTGACGGAAATTTGTATATATAGTTTGACGGCTGGAGTATAAATAAAAATTGCTCCCAGGCTCTACAATTTTATTTGCAAGAAATTGTTAGATTACAAGATAATTATAATTATAATTATATCAAAATGAAATTAGATAAAAGATAATTATATCAAATACAAAATATTTGATATAATTTTGTCCATGAAAACTTTATAGACAAAGGCTTTATTTTAATCACTTGTTTCAGACTGCTTCTCCTCAAAGGATCTTAGAAAATTTATTTAGTTTTTTTATTGTCTTTAAGTCAGGTTAAGTTACGTCGCAAAACTTTTACTGACATAGCCTTCACAATATTTATATTAAAAGTACACAAAGTTCTTGAAAAGTTTTGCAAATACTCCGATATGCTTCACAAGTTTGACCAAAGAATTGAAAATTATTAAACACTTTGAAAACTTATTAAATAAATCAAATGATGGAAATGTTTTACAAAAAAAGGAAAATACTATGTTGACTTATATGGATGATGGAAAAGTTTTGGCAAAGGTCAAATAAATACTTTTATATAAAAAGGGATGATACACAACTGTCACTGAAGTTGATATTTTGAGTGCAATTAGCATAAGACTGATTTTAATAACTTTTCTCAAGCTGAGATGGTTAAATTCAAACTGAAAATAATATATTCTGGAAATAATATGATATGAATAATGACAATGTTCATGTGATGAACATTTCTGACAAATTTGCATGAAACGTTTAACGTTTAATCTAAAGATATGAATAGGCATTTAACATTCTGATGAAGTTGTGTGTGATCATATCATCCGCAACACATCAGTAACTTCACACCTCATATCACTCGCCGATGTTTATCTTGCAACAATATTGCAACCATGACAGGAAATGTGGGTACTTCTCTTCTCTACAACCACCATCATCATCATCATCATTACTCATTTCAGTACAATAAAACTCCATTTTATTTATTGTTATAAGTTGCGCTATCGTCACCGCCATACTGCACTTCATCCTTCAGTGTTAAACACGGGAACAAAAAGACGCATATTTGGCGAGCTTCTTACCTTGATGTTGCCACAAAATATTTTTTTGGGGGTAACAACATTGTATCTCCATTCAACATTTCGAGTTGAACACTGAATCTGTGTCTACGTTGCAAGCAGCAAGTGTTGCACTTACACATACAAACAAACGCTTACACACACACATGCACTTCACTTTTCGGAACTTTGCAAGAGCAGACTTCCTGCCTGACTACCTTGTTTTCTGACTAGCTGTTCGTCCGTATATCTCTCTGCCTGCCTTTCTGTCTGCCCGCTGACTGCCTTATTAAGCCGCCAAAATGTTGAAGCAACACTTACAGCAAGCGGCATTTACATAGCACTTTGAGGTTTTTGTGCCTTGGTCTCTTTGTGGCATGCAACAACTACTACATGTTTTAAAATGTTGTTGTATGTTGTAAGGCCATAAACTCGCATCTCACAACCGCTCCTCGCCCTCTCCACCAAAAACATCACAAGTGTTTTACCAGGTGCCCTTCTACTCCTTTTTTGTACCTTTGGGCGTATCAGCTCCATGCTATCTCATCCATCATCTTGCATTACAGCAGTTAGAAAGTTATGCGGGGGACTTTTCAAAGTTTCATTTTTCTTTCATCATGGTTTGGTGTAGTTATTTTTTTTTTTGGTTTTTTTATTTTTTTTTTTTTTTTTTTGTGAAATTCATATGAAGTTGTTGGCGTCGACATTATAGTTAAAAGACATTTTAAGTCTAGAAAAAGGCTTAAGAGGCTTTTAGGAACAGCTCGTTGATGCTGACAGCGAAATGAAGCTCTTCAACTTAAGGCAGCTATTTATGATTCAGGGTATATTTTGTCAAATGCACTTTTATATCTGTTTACAGTCTTTTTTTGATGCATACACAGAAAATTGGTACAAATCAACTTCATAACATGTTGTACTAACGTTGAATAGAAACCAAGTAGAAAAACCCCAAAACTTTGATCTATTTATTTTTTTTTTTGTATTTGTTTTTGTTTAGTTGAAATATATTGATATTTAATACTTAGTCTTTTACATGGCGCATTTACAGCATAAATAACAACTTATATGATCAAAAAGTTTAAGAATTAATTTTAAAGTTACAGAGATATTTAGGTTCCAAATTATTTGAACATGGTATTATCAGAATAAAACATTAGGAACATACATTGTTAATATGATTGTTTAATATGATTAAAATAATACAGTATACGTACAATATAACGACCCGATTTAACAAATTTCCATAGAACGAACGGCAATATCTCTTCATTGACTATGCTATATAACGAATTCAAATATTTTATTGTCATTCGATTTAACGAATTTCTCTGTTTGCTTTGTTTTTTGTTTTTGGTACCTTTATAAATTCCTATGTATCAACATTTACTTTTGTTGCACCAGTTTACTTAGATCAGTTGTTTTTTTCATGCGTGTTTAACTTCTATATACAAAAATATTTTGCAATGGCAAGTAAGCGAGAGTTTTAAACTAAGGAGAATCTGTGGCTGGAATAACACTCAAAATATCCCACACATATGCTTTGGAACACTTAAGGGCTTCTATACAATGGGCTTCAGAAAATAATGTAAACAGCATTAAAATCAATATTTTTTAAGGAGGCGTGATAGGTATAGAAAACCATATATATTCTTGATCAGCATCACCACCCGAGTCGATTTAGCCATGTCCGTCTGTCTGTCTATCTGTCTGTGATCACGATTACAGCCGTAATTTTCAAGCTTTCATCACGAAATTCGATATTTAAGCTTTAGTCTAAAAAATAAAGGTCAAGTTCGAAAATGAGCCAAATCGGGTGAAAACCACGCCTACCTATCATACAAAGTGACTTTATCAAAACGGTGAAATCTCTTAGAATTCTACAAAAATTAATATATGGACTTGAAATTTTGCATATTAGCTTTACTATTTAATATACACAATTAGTATCAAATTCAACCAAGTCGGATGAAAAACACGCCTACCTCCCATACAAAGTGACTTTATCAAGAATGGAAAAATATCTTCAAATTCCACAAAAATTAATATATGGAAATTTGCATATGGACTTTGATATATAACACGTATTCTGTGTATGAAATTCAACCAAATCGAGTGAAAATCACACCCACCTCCCATACAAAGTGACTTTATCAAGAAACAAAAGCGAATATTTTCTGTAAAAACTAGGACGAAAATGTTTTTACAAATAAAAATAAATTTTATTGAGGCACAACATATGTACCTCACGGCCTAATGTATACGTTTACTGTATGTTTACTGTGGATGACGGACAGATGGACATTGTAAAATCGACTTGGGTGATGATGCTGATTAAGAATATATAAACTTTTCTATACCTACTACGCTTCCTTATGTGACAAAATTAAAGTTTTTAAAATTAAAAACCCAGTAAAAGGGGTTTTTTTAATCGTGGGGGTATAAAAATGATGCGCTACAGATAGGTTTAGGTATGCCAGGCCATGCGGAATTGAACTACGTTTACAGATTTGCATTTCGAGGTACAAATTATAAACCATGAACTATAATGTGTAATCAAATACTGAGGCACATATGCTGTACCTCAGAGCATACGTGGACATTTTATTGAGGCACACCGTATGTGCCTCATGGCAGTTAACGTGTTAAAGTACCTACTATTTGTAAATTATATTTGATGTTGAATATTTTTGATGTTGTTTGGCAGTGAGTTCCATAGTCGTATTGCATTAACGAAAAACAATCTATTTAAGTTTAGACAGTTTCACTTTGGAATAACCTAGGAAATTTCAGCTTCTCAAAAAGTTAATTCGGGCAACGGGAGTAGATAATCCTATGCAGGAAAATGCAGTTTCTTGTCTCAAGATAGCTGGTTAAGCTGTAAGGAAACATGAATTGGCTGAATTTATGCCTTACAGTTCCCTATAAAACACCGCTGCACAAAGGGCCCCGAAAAACATGAACCCGCCCTGCAACCCTAAACCGCACCTGGACAAGAACTCGCGAACCGCCCCTGTCCATAAAACACGCAGCTGGGCGAACCGCGATCAAAACAGCACAACAACAACAAACGAAGAAATGTTTGTGACCCGCAAACCAACAATAACAACACATACAGCAAGCCAGTGGCCTGATCAATTGGCACAACAACAAAACAATATAACGAAGTCACAAGCAAAAACACACAAACAACATGCATTCTATGCACCCACACGTGGCAATAACAAAACACATAAGGGTCATTAAACAGCGACTATGACAACAATAACATGCAAGGCAAAAGGTTGCCGCTATCTCTAGGCGAGCAAAATTCAAGGTCGAGATCAAATGGAAATTGGCGACACAAACAAGGTCCCGTTACCCTTTTTGGGGATAAAAGGAGTCAGCGAACCAACAGCGGGTCTCTTTTGAAGTCAACACGCAAACAACGCACATCGGTGAGTCAAGTGAACAAGTAACAGAGTGAACAAGTGACCCAGTTAACAAGTAACAAAGTGTACAAGTGACTAAAGGCAGTAGTGAGACAGTGTTTCTTGTCAGCCCGAGTTGTTTCATATCGGACGGCCGGTCATAAAACATACCAGTGGTATCACTAAAGTTGTTTTTTCTGTCGACCCGAGTGGTTTCATACCGGACGGTCTGCTCTAAAAGCATCCAAGTCGATCGCCCACTTAGGTTCAGACGATATTTTTGTACAAGGACAACGACCAAGCTTACACCTGGCCCGAGTGGTTCTATACTGGACGGCCCATCGCAAATACTCAGAGGACAGACAAACGAACGGAATTCACGGATCCTATTTCAAAGGACTTCGAGGGAGATCAGGAGCAACGGCGATTATTTACTAAATGAATAAAAAAATGTGAAATAATTTTTTCTTTTGTGAGCACGTACATTTGAAATAAAGACTTAAATAGTGAAGTTAAATGAACCCTTGTATTTATAATTTAAAAACTACGGAAACAAATTTTTTTTGTACGAACCCCGGCTATCCGGCGAGCTAACCCCGGCTACAAAGTTCGTTACAAAGCCACGGCCTAACTAATGATTGGTGAAGGGTGAAGTGTGATCATTCCTTTTGAGTCCATAAACGTAGCGTGCAGTGTTATTAAAAGCGACTTGCTGTTTTTGCAAAGATCTCGAATCAAGTTTAATATACTGCCGTCATTAGGAAGAGTGCGGCATCTACATTTTTCAATATTCTGAGATAAACGACTTACAGTAAGGTATCAAAAATTCACTGATTAGGGTTTGGATGGTTATAAATATTTGGTTCTTCAGGACATTTAAATATAGTTTGTTTTCAATATTAATGATAATTTACCGATTTTATTAAAATGCAAAAACTGTGGAACAAACACTGTACTTGCTGCTTTTTTTATTGTTTGGTCTATAAATTTAAATTATCAAAAACAGTTCAAAAAGCCGTATCTACATGCATCAACTGTACGTTTTATATAGTAAAAATCTTTTTATCTATTGTTTTTTCGATTCCGATGTGTACAACGATTTGAAACTTTGCTGACCTTTGGTGACGTCAGGGTAAAGCCCAACTCTATCCTCTGTAAAGACTTGAAGGTCGTTGATATTTTCGATTAAGCTCTCGTTGGTTGTTGTTTCATGGTTGGCAGCAGAAATGAATTCATTTTGCATTTTTTCGGAAGGCCAACACTTCTTCTGAAATACATTTTCGAAGAGTTTTAAAGTTACATAAGATCGCTTAAAAGTTGTGCCCATAGATTTTGGATGAAACCTGGTGCTCAGATTCATTAATTTTTTTTTTACTATTTATATTCACAATCATAACAAAATATTTATGAAAATAAAAGACCATAGGTACCTCTTTTCCGGCAAAGTGGTTATTTTATTAAAAAATCAAATCAAATTTGAAGTTTCTGTGCGAATATTTCTTTCCTTTTGAAAGAAAAAACTATTTTATTTGATTGAAAAATCATTCAATATTAAAAATATCTTTTTTGGAGCACAAAAAATAAAGAAGTAAGCACATTTTAAAAAACAGTAACTACAAATACAAAGAGAAAACGCGGTAACTGCCTGTTGATACCACTTTTTTATATCTGTTTATGTAGATACTGCGTTCTTTGCATGATTGATTGATGTAATTTGTGTAGATATGACATTTAAAGTTAAAATATTTGGCAATTCAGCAAAATATTCGCAATTTTTGACAGAAATTTAAATAAAAACTCTCGTAAAAACTTTGCTATTAAACACAATTTTGAACTAACCGATAAATTAGAAATAGTAAATTAGGATTTTCCTATTTTTGCCATGCACTGTATCCAATTCTACGCAAATCACTCCACTGATCTAAATAACCGAAACTACTGCTGTATGTGTTCTTCGTTTCTCCTAGTCTTAACAGCATCACTATATCCCAGCCATCAAACCTTCATTTACGAGTATGTCGAAAAAAGCAAAACCTCAACCGGAAACAATTAAAAAAAAAAATGCACTTTCAAGAGTTTTATTTTGCTTTTCTGCTGCTGCCATTTTATTTACCTCCTTTCCGTAGGATGAGATGCTTTTGTTTTAATATTGAAGTGTGTTTTTGCTGTCTTTATTGTTTTGTTCTATACAGAGTTTTCATTTTAGAATTTCAACCAACTATTTGTCGAACTTTGTTCATTTTCGGCACAGCTCATATAGACTGCTGTATAGTAAGTATGTAAAGACTGTGCCGCTTGAGAGCCACTTTGTGGTCGTTTGAGCAGTTTTATTTTTATTTTGAGTGTTTGTTTTTTTTTTTTTGTTTTCTTGTTTTGAGTAGAAATTGTTGAAGTTGAGGCAAAAGTGCAACAATTTGCGCTAACTTAGAACAATGTTGTGATGTTTTTGTTTTTATATTTCTCTACTGGTTTAATTTTGAAATTTTATATATTTACTAGAGCTTCTAAGTTTGTTGTTGGCTGCTTGTTTTGTTTTCACCTTTAATTAGTTAATGGAAAATTAACTCGAAAACGTCGGTGAAGACGGCAGAAAACAAAACAATTAAATTTAAATGGAGGCACTTTTTAGTGCCAAACATTTGTGCACTTTATAGTGCGCTTTGAGAGTAGCATGAAGGGTAGAAGCGAGCAATTACAGAGTGTTATTTAAAGTGTTTTTGTTTTTTTTATTTTTGTAACAACACTTGTGTTGAAATATTATTTTTTATGTAATAATTGTATACTTACAAGGAAATTGACTTTTAAAAAATCTCAAGGTTTTCGAAAGTCGGTCTTACATAAATCGACAATGATTAACAAAATGGCATAACAAACTGATTTTCCTTAAAACTAAGACGTGATAGCAAAAATTTCACGAAACCATCCTCGATTTTGTTTTTTCTCATCTTTATGAGTTAGAATATTTTTTTAAGATTTGAGACAAGGATTTCAGGTGTTATGACTATTCAGTCGAGTCTGCCTTGGTTTGAAATAGAGTGATAAATAAGAGAAAAAGAAGAAACAATCAAATGAAACATGTGTAGGTTGTCGTAAGAGTGGCGGAAAACCGTAGAAATATGTGAATTTGAATCAGAGGCAAGTGTAATGCACGCATTCCGTGAAAAAGTAAACCACATGCTCTAAATTAAAATTTTGCATTTAACACAAAATATTTTGTGTATGCATTGCTTTATATTTTTTATAACGTTATGAACGACATGAAGAATCATGTTAAACCAAGCACACTTGATAGTTTAGTACTTGCGAAAAGAGTACATACCCCGTTTGATTTCATTTTTTCTCATTAAAGTGTTCACTGCTTAGGCATGTAGCTCGTGTTATTGTAAATCAAAATAAGGAAAAAACCGAATCTTCTCATAGGTAAGACAAAATATTACACTAATTTATTAACATGTAGTTGAAAAAAATTATACTTCGTCAACATCTTTGCAAAAGTAAAAAGCAGTCGTTTGTGTCCAAAATATGAAACAAAAGTGAGTTTTTGCATGAAATTACATATAAAACTTTAAAGAAATCTGATAATAATTAAAACCGTGCACTTACTTTTCTTGAATTCAGCATACATTTTCAACTTTTTAATATTGATTTGTGTTTTATTGGTTGAGTATTGTGGACCTGTCGAAAATGTACACCTTATAAAATACGCATCTTTCAAAATTAGATATATTTATATATCTTGAATTACATTGGTTACCAACGTAAAAATGGAAAAAACGAAAAAATTCCGGGAAAATTTAAAGATCAACTATCCAGAAAAATGGAATGCCTACCAACAAAAAGAGCGTGAGTTATCAGCTAATAACAGAAAAAAAATTATAGAAAATAATATTGAAACCACAAAAAAAAACCATCAATACACTGTCGCAGAAAAACGTGCAGCAGCGGAAAAAACGAAATTATCGTTTAAAAATTAAAGGTAAAATTATTTCAGAAACTGAGCTTCCATATAAATGCAAGCAAACACTGTTTAAAACAGTAAACCGTGTAAAGAAAGTATTGCCGAATCGCTCGAACAGAAAAAAATCAATTATTCGAGAATTACTTAAGCAATTTGATCCTGGGGCAGCACTTATTTTGAAAAAATCAGAAAAAAAAAATGTTGAACATAAAGAAAAGGACCTCACCAATAAAAAGGCTTATAAACATGATAAACAGTTCTACTTGCGAGATGGCATAAGCTATTAGACACCAAGTATTTCCGATGTTATTCACCGAAGGGATCCTACAACGAATGAAAAAGTGACACTACGTAGGTGTTACATGGTCATGTCGATAAACGAAGCTTATTATATTTTTAAAAATGAAGATGGACAAAATTTGATGAACAAAATGTTTTTTTTGGTCGCAGATACGCCCAATAATGTTTGTGTATGCATGAAACATTAAATTTCAATATGTTGTGTAAGTCACTTAAAAATGTTCCTCGGTTTCCAGATTCGTCCAAAGCACTCATCAAAGAAATGTTTTGTAATACGGATGATGAAGATTACATGAACAATTCATGTAAGAATTGCGAAAGGAATTTAAGAGACACTCTACCAATTTTATTTGAATACGCAACAAAAAATTTTCTGGAACCAATGGGATAAGGACAAAGAGACTGGTCGTTTTAAAGTAAGGCAGTATAGAGGAACAGTCTCAGATGCTGTTAGCATACTACAGGAACAACTACCACAGTATAAAATTCATGCATATGTTAATCACATCCAATCTGAGTATTTTAAAAATTCAAAGAAACTTGCATCCGAAAAAGTTGTAATAGTTCAGATTGATTTCGCTGAGAACTTTCAAGATGAAATCAAGATGAAATCCAAGCTGCTCACTTTTCTTATGAACAAGTAACTGTTTTTACTGCTTGCGTATGGGTGGCCAATACACATAATTCAATAGTAATCGTCAGTAATGATCTGATAAGTTTGCTGTTTGGGTGTATTTGGATGTTCTAATTCAGTTGAAAGTTGAAGCTCCAGCAATTAAAAATTTGAAGATTTTCTTGGATAGATGTACCTAGTTCAAGAATCGATTCATTTTGACTTACCTTTCTATTCTAAAAAGAACACACAAATTAAATGTAAGTTGGTAATTTTTTGCCACATCACACGGTAAAGGTGCAGTTGATGGCATAGGTGGAACGGTGAAGCGTTGCGTATGGAACGGGATTTAAATATTATATGTTGACAAAGCAAAAATTTATACTACCCGTAATCTGTTATCAGCTGAATGGGCAATGGCAAAACAAATTCCTCACCTTCTAAACCAACATCATTTACAACTGTCAAGTGAAGGTCATTTATTAGCATCGCTCACTAAGGCTCTCAAATCACTTGGAATGAAATATTTTATAAGTTATATTGGCTTTTGTATATGTCCAAATACGCAACCACAAGGGAAAAGCGTACGCAATCCAAATTTTATTTTTATTTTTCTTATAACTTTTAAATTTAAATAAAATATATAATTTTAGTTAACTACTATTCCTGAGTTTTATATAAAAAAATGTTCCCGATTATTTCATTTACTTCGCAGTTTCTACTATTTATTTTCAATGATTTAAAAATGTTGGAAAATTCGTGTCCACCGTACGCAACCAGACAGTAATTTATAACTCAGATACTATTTAGAGTAAATTTATAAACTATACTCCAATATAATTATCGACATATAGTAAACAAAACTCCTTAAGTAAATAAACTGAACAAATTATTTTGATGATTGAATTACACTACAACATAATTCAAAATACCAGAAAATGTCCCCGTACGCATCACGGAATGCGTGAATGACCTTTTCCTCAGTCAAATCTAGTTGTAAAGCAGTCCCACCCCCAATTTCTGGGAGCAGTCAAGTTCGCTACCTATTCCACTACCAAGGTCGCCAAAGGCTGTATTGGGCACCTCAACAAATAATATAAACTACACTCGTAAATGGTGAATTATTTTTAAAATCTTCAACCTTTCAGCATATTTAATTTTTTCAAACTGACAACATTTTTTGACAACCTAACATTTAATAACATAAATAACACAACTTATAGTTAAAAGCTTGGTCAATGTACTTTTAAGGGCTAAATGGCCGATTCGTTATTTTTTTTTTTTTTTTTTTTTATTAAATATTGGTTCTCAAAAATTTCAAGTACGAGGGGTTACAGGGTCTTTTGATATTATTAGAGTGAACAAACAAACCTATCATGCGCTTCGCAGTAGCCCATCCTATCAACCCAATTTTCCAAGACCTTGTTTACGGTTTTTGACTCTATCTCACGAATGACTTAAACGACATTCTTTCTAAGGGTCTTGCATCCTTTACAAGTATATATAATCGTCTTTGTCATCAGAGGCCTTCAAGACGACCTTTAATAAAAAAGGTTTTAAGGTTGCAATTGTAAGTTCATTGTGAATGAATCGAAATAAAAACCACGGATGATTTTTTTATAGTTTATAATCAAGTCTAGTGAATCCCCTAAAATTTTTTAAAAAAAAGCTCATCATTAATAACGCCTCTTGTTTCCAAAAAAAATCCACTATTATAATTTTGATGATTTATTAAAACATTACGCAAAATTTCTTTCAATCGGAGTGTTTCATATGGTTCGTTCTAGAGTTACTACCGACTTTTTAAATCCTATTTTGACCGAAACGTGAGACAAGTCTTAATTTTACTTGAGCTTCGTATGAGCTGATATCTAAGTGCGTCGACTTGAAATTTTTGTAGGAAATCTAAACCAGGGCTGTAGTCAGGATTCTAATTTGAGGAGGTTTCGAAATCAAAACTATTAGGAAAACCGACTTTGGTTTTTTTTTTATGAGTCAGTTGTGTTGATTTGTTTTGGGATGACAATTAAATCGAATAAACTAATTCGAGTTGAATTGATTAATTGATTTTTTTTTAATCGGTTTTCTTTAAAACTTTAAAAATAAAAGTTATAAAAAAAAAAAATAAATAACTGGCCATTTCAGCCCTTGAAAGGACTTTGACCTAGCTTCTTAGGATCAATTGTGTTGTGCGTGTTATTAAGTTTGTACACAATTGACCGAGAAATGAACCTACAGGCTTAACGCCGACTCCGAACGGCGATGAACGAAATGTTCTTATTCTCAAGAAGCTTTACATGTCATTTTGATTACTCTCTGAGGTTTGCCATTGTCTGCAGAGAGGTGGCGTCCAGAAAAATTTTAATTCAAATAATTTTCTGTCGCTGCTGGGGTTCGAACCTGGGTCTAGGTTCGTTGGCATAGCGGCCACGCACTTGAACAAACTACGCCACGGACGCCACACAATAAAAGTTATAGTCGTTCTATTTTTGACTAGTTTCTTGCCACAAAATCTAAATGAAGAGTTTTACTCTTTTCTTTTGATTTGAGATATATAAACAAAATTGAACACTTTTTTTCAAATTTATTTAATTTCACGGAATAATTGTACTTTACAGTCCAAACTCCATTTTTTTCTAAATGCGTATTTGGAACTACTAAATCTAATGCTGCAAAATAAGGTCGGTCGGCACCAATAAGTTTAGGAGGCCCATATACATATTAAAAAATAAAAAAAAACAATATTTAGAACAATATTTAAAACAATGCCCGAAAAATTTAATGTGGCTTTTTCACCATAAAAGTGAGAACTATTTTTTAAAAACACCCTTTATATTTAAACAAGTTAACTTACCTTACAAGTGTGTATAACTTTTTCATTTCTTAATTCTTTCGTTGAATTCGTAGATTTTTTTTTTTAAAGTACATCTTTTCATTTTTATCACTTTTTTTATTTCATTTTTCTTTTTAAATAATTTTGTTTTAATAAGCACCACTATATTAAAATAATAACTTATAATTCACTTTCACACTCACTCACACGCACTCACTATTTCCACCATTCACCAAATATATATACAACTTATTTTTCGTTATATTCCGACACCGACTTTACGCATTTAAGTTTTCACGTTGGTTGTCTAATATTAACTAATTGAGAATTGCCAAAAAACATTACAAGAGTTGGAATATGATACGATTACAAGGCAGGCTCATTTTAAAATGGCCGCTCAAATGTAAAATTTTGCAACAACAAAGCTGTAGGAGCTGCAAACGTGAGCTACAAATATGAGCCTGCCTTGTAATAAACTCATGAGTAGAAATTAATGATCCCCTCTTTTTTCATAGTTTTTTGTTCTTAAGTCTGACTTGTTGCATGCTGAAGAACAAAGCCGAGCAACTGCAGCACGGCAACGAGCGACGTTTTGACTGCTGTTGTATTAAATCCATATAATTTTTTGCCAATATTTTTATGAATTCATATATTTATACATAGAAGAACCTATTCAAGAATCATTGGCTAGATAATTTTATTTTATTTAAATTATTTTAGCACCTCAAATAATTGGAAGAGGGCAAAGCAACATTTTCTCTTAAGCTGGCATTGTTTTTGTTGGTTTTGCATGTTTGACTTCTTTAATGGAGCTCATGCTGGAGGTCAAAGCCTAGCAACAACAAAGCCAGCACGTCGGAAAGAGAAATTTAAAAAAAAAAAACAAAACTGCAACAAAGAGCAGAAACCAAATTTAAACAAAGAAAAGACAATAAAATTAACGTTTTGAATCAGGGCTGCAATTTAATCGCAAGACTGCAGTGCATCAAATGGTTACCGTGGTATTTTTTAAAAGCATTGATAATATAAATTTTTGTTGTAATTTCAAATCTTACATTTCTGAATAAAATCAAATCTGAAAGTTTGAAAAAACCTTCTATTGCACTAAAAGGCAATTTAAAAACCTGCGCGCTTTTGGAAAAAAACTGCGATTTCTAGTTTTAACTTTAAATATGGCAGCACTGGTCATAACATAAATTCTAGCTAAGCAAGTGGCAGCCTTCCATTGTCGGCATAATTTGAGATTTATTTAATGCGAGCGGGTCGTGTTTTTTGGTCTTATTGACATTAATTGGATAAATTGGCATTAGTGGTCTCGAAAAATATTTAAAGTGTCGCATCAGTCAGTGTCAGTGATTGAGTCACAATTAAAAAAAAACATATATTTTATCAACTGAATGACTGCTTTACTTATAATTAAGATTGGATTCCATTCAGATTGGAAAGTCGTCAAGATTAAATAAAAAATAACGGCAAGAAAAAAATATGTGTGTGGCCACCACGCACGGTAGAAGTTGATTTTTAACCCAAAAAAAGTTGATTTTTAAATGGTTAATTGATTTACTCTTCAATGTAGTCTTACTAAGAAAGTCCCATTTCATATAATGGCAAGAGTAGATTAAATCGGGTTTAATCAGAAATTGTTATTATTACAAGCGATATCCAAAAACTAAAAGTTTAATTATTATTTTTAGATTTTTATTTTATTGTTTAACAATAAAAATTATCTTACGATTTTTATTGTTTTGTTCAGAAATAAAAGTTATTTTTTTATTTTTATTTTTCTGTTAAAAAATAACAATTATTTTTGAGTTTCATTATTTTGCTCAAGAATAAAAATTGTTTTTCAATTTTTATTTTTTCGCTCAGATATAAAAGTTTTTTCTCAGTTTTTATTTTACGCTCAAAAATAAAAATCATTTGTCCAGTTCCATTTTTTTCCCCAAACATAAAACTCAAAACACCACACAGCTTAGTTCCTAGCACATGTCAATTTTTATTCCCTACACCTGAACAGGGGTCTTTAAGGGTGGCCTGGAAAGGTTAAATATGTATGACTGACCCCCATTACTTTTGCAAAAAGAAAATTTTTCCTTTGAGTACCTATTCCCTCCGCCCACTCCTTAGGGGGACTCCCATACAAATTTTATGGTTTTTGTATATTTATTCTCCAGGGTGGTTTTAGGGACGGCTGAAGAGGGTTAATATGTATCACAAAACTATGTGATGTGTAGAATTTCGTATCAAAAACATAAAGATATAAGGATAATAAAAACAATACAGAAATATACTCTGTATACTCTTTTGTTACTCTCAAAATCTTGAAATATACTTTAAAATGTTGTACATTTCAACTCTGTTACTTAACAGGAGTTAGTGTATGTCTGTTTGTTTAAGGTTGATGTTTTCAATATGAATATCAAAGACATGCTCCATATGCTTCGAATTTTTATGGCAATATTATAATTACTCGATGTATGAACCATGTAGTTGAAAAACAACTATGTCCAAACTATTTTATATTTATTTAATTTTCGTAACAATATCTTAAAAACACTGAGGCGTTTCACGGCAAAGTGTTTCATTGGCGAATTGATATTTAATTTTTATTCCCCATCGCGGCTAAAGAAGTTTCACTTCAGAAAATCGGTCAAGGCTTCGGAATGCTCATCGGTTAAAGTTTAAATATGAGCATCGGTCGTGGCTTCTGTTTCAATAAAGGTAAAGTTTTTTGTCCTCCTAAACGATGTTTCGTAATAAGTTTCGGTTTGAAATAATCATTCTCATAACAAAAAACTGCTTTTTGATTTTTCAAAATGTGTTCATGCTGGCTATAATTCAGCATTGGCTTTAATTTTGACATTTTTATTTCGAAGATTGATCTTGAATATATGCATGAGATTGGCTGCGTTCAGCAGTTGCAACTGTTGTATAACTGTTGAGTTGAACTCGTTGGTTAAATGTACCAGAAAAATAAAAAGACAACATAGATATATAATTTTCACAACATGTTCACCAAGGACAGTCAATTTTCACAACGTATGTTGAGCATTTTGAGCTAATCAGAAGCTGATACTTTTGCGTTTAGCAGGCACACACTTAATAGTTGCACAACAGTTGTACCTGCTGATCGCAGCCATTGCAAGATGTCAAAAAACTAACTTCGAATTTCGGAAGTATCGATGAAACATAGGGTGACACATACAAAAAATAGAATAAAAATTGCTTTTTTCTATTGGCATTTCTATGGCAAAAAGTTGCTTTTTATGTTACGCTTAGTTGCTTTTTGTGGCGACCGTGGCGTAGTGGATAGAACGCGTGACCCATACGCCAAAGAACCCTCGTTCAATTTCCATCTGACACAGAAAGTTTTTTCTGTTAGGCACCGCGATGTTAGGAAAGCGATATGTTTAGGCATCAAATACTGGTGTATTAATCGCTAAAGGTAAGTGTTATATGAAAAGTTTTTGTGTATATTGTCAAACTTCTAAAAAGTATTCCTAATTTCTAAGAATTTATTATTAAATGTTTTAAATATTTGCTTAAAATTTACAATAGATATGTAAAAATATGTTAAAAAAAAAAAATAGAATAGATAGGAAATCTACTCTCTAGTCTTCACAGATCTTTCCGCCAAAAAACGGACAGTTTTAAAATTTATTTGAATATTTTTCATAAATTTCATAATTATCTTATGCAGCCTTCCTGTTGTGCCTGAAATAATTTCTTGAAACATAATTTCTTCATTATTTTTCTATTTGGAAGCATTACATTTTCAATTGGTTTAGAACATTTATTTCTTAGAGCACTTGAGTAGGTGGTAAGCTTAATAGAGCAGAATAGTACGAAATGAAGGAACGGCTGTTATGAAAACTTTCATTTATTTACCTTATATTTTGACTTCTAAGAAATATAAAATTTGTTTGGGGGAAATTAAATATTGCTTGGTTTTTCATTTTCTCAAACATTCTGTTTACTTACTTCAATGTTCAATGGAATTTATATAATATTAAATACTTTATTGTATACACAACTTTTCTTGAGTATATTAAAATTTCCCTGGAATCTGTCAAATTATTTCAATATTTTTGCGCAGAATCTTATTCTGTGTTGCGTGTTGCCTGATGGTCAAAAAATTAAATTGAAGCAAATGTAATGAATCGGAACACCTTGCTTAAGTAAGGTCGAACAAAAGTAGCATTACTTTCTACTTTACAACATACCAAAAGATACATCGTGGGCACAATTATTTTTAAAAAGAATTTTTTCGCATATTTATAAGAAGTTCCGCAAAACAATGTCACAACAATAAAGCTACCTCAACGGTTCACTTAATACTAACTTTAATTTTTATTTCTGTCTAAAAAACTGATAAAAAATATGGGGCAAATTTTGATTTTTAATTTTGCCTTAAAAAAATAAAAGCCTAAAAAATACTTTAAATTCAAAAATTGAAAAGATAACTAAAACTTTCTGGCTTTAAGTAAAAAATACACAGTGTGCACATTGCACACTCAAACCGGTCTCTGCATTATATGCCAAATATTAAGGAGTAAAAATAAAATACCCTTTATTTGGAATCACTAAGCAAGCAACATTGGCTTTGGTCGGTAATGAACGCAATTAAGATTTTCGCAATGCAGACCAGCGTTGCCACTTTAAACATTTTATTTTATCAAATTTTTAATAAAAACCTGACCCAAATTTCTTTGCAACCTATGTACCAACAAATTTTAACATAAAAAAAAAACAAAACTTGCCTTGTTACTTTCGGTTTTCACTTTATAAATTTACAAAAAAAAGATAAAAAATATATAAGTCTGTTAACAAAATATAAATCCAAAAATTTGTTTTTAATTCAATTATTTCATTATAATTTAATTTATTTTTTGAAATATGTATATCAGTTTTAGTCCTTATGAAAATAATAGATACATCTGAAATACATTTTGACATTTGTGGTATATAACAGGGTTGTTTTGAAGTGAATTAATTTTATGTCAGAGTTGCTAAAATTGTAGCAAGTGAGCAAATAGTTTGTTGCTCACAATTATTTTTGTTTGAGTAAATTCTTAATTGTTTGGAATTCTGAAATTTTTCAAGCCTACCTTAACTTCATAATTATAATTGCAACAAACCAACCATATTACCAAATAATATTAATACAATATATTGAATTAAAAATATATAAAATTTGTATTCCGAAAAAAATAGTGGCAAGGCTTGTATGAGAGTCTGCTTTATGAAAATCATAATGCGCTCAGTGGTACTCTCTTATTCGCTTCTTCTTCGCTCAATTTTTCTCTCTTTTACCAGAGTCATGGCAACCCTTTCCATCTAGCACACTTAGGCCCATATTACACGATGATCGTTTGATCGCGGTCAAAATATTTTTGTTGTTGCTTTCAATGCGAAACTGTCAAAAAACACTGAGAGCCAGAGCGGATGAACAATTGTTCAGCAGTCAGCACGCTCTGTCGCACAGTGTGCGCCTTTTGCCAACTCTAATGTATTTTTTTTGTTTTCTAAAGAATAATAAAAAAACAAAAACTAATAAAAAAAAAATTAAACACGTATCTTAGGCCGAAAAAAAAATCATACCTAATATATGAGAGCCTGAACAGAATCAAAGCGATTAGCGATTGGCGATATTTTCAAGGATAGAATGCATGAAAATGTATGAACACGTCCGAAATCAAATTGCTGTTCGTCAATCGCGACGAACATTCACCAAATTAGAGCGGGAACAGAATCAAAAATCGCTGCGATTGACGACATCGCAAAGCTATAGAATGCATGAAAATGTATGAACATGTCCAGAATGAAATCGCAGGTCGGCAGCCGCAACGATATGTCGCACAATTAGAATCCATTCTATTTTTTCTCTTACCACCGACGATTTTCTCTCTGAGTGCTGTTAATGTTGCCATATTTTTGCTAGAAATGGGATATGTTCGGGTATGGGCACCACTACATTTAAGGCTTCTGTGTTGTTTCTGTGTTTGTCTTTTGCCTTTGCTTTGTTGTTGCGTTTTATATTGCTGCATAAGCCTTTGATCTCAATTATTGCTCTCAACGCTCCCAGAGCGATCTCTGCTCATAGCTGGATATGTTCAACGCCATTTACTTGGTGTTTATTATGTCTTAACGTTTCTTATTTGTGTGTGTTGTATTCACACAAATGAAGAGACCAATACATTGAAATGAAATAGAAAAAATAAATAAAAATATACTAAATAAAAGCAATCCAGAATCGTCAGTCGCAATCGTTTAATTCTGGACGTGTTTTCTGCGATTGACGACCAGAGAGGATCGTCGGTCGCAACGATTTTTGATTCCGTTCGGCAGGTTTCGGACTTAAAAATTAGCAAATCGCAGTAGATTAAAAAAAAAACAACGCAGTAAAACGAATTTTTTCGCAGTAGTTTTTTTTTATTTACAACCGTATACGTAAATTTTATACTAATAAAAAAACCTAAATACAAATATATACATAACTATTTACTATATATTTGTATGTTGCAGAAACATATTTTTTACGGGTTCAAAATTAATTTGACCATTAATTTAACACTTATGCTGCCATCTCTCAAGTTTTTTATGTAATGTTATTAAAGGTTAAGTTATACTTGACGTAATGCAACGTGTTTCCTGTCGTTTGTAAGATAAATACAAAAATAACCCTAAAATTGTTTGTTGAGAGTAAATCGCAGTAGATTTGAAAAAAGGCAGTGACGCAGTAAAACATTCAATTTTGCTAAAAAGCGCAGTAGATCTAATGCAATTGCAGTAAAGTCCGAACACTGCCGTTCGGGCTTTTACAATTTATTCTATTTTTTCTCTGAGGACCTGGCGATCCTCTCTTTGAGTGGTGTCAAACATGATAAGTGTTGCTGTATTTTTTCCTAATGATGGAGTACGTTCAGTGCTATTTTCTTAAGTTTTATTATCTTCTGACATTTGTTGTCCGTGTGTCTGTTTTTTACATGTCAATTATGCATACACAAAACAAAACATTCTGACAATTCAGTCTGAATAGTTCGCCAATCGCTAATCGCTTTCATTCTGGACGTGTTCTGAGCGATTGCCGAGAAGAGAGGATCGTCAATCGCTTTGATTCTGTTCAAGAATGATAGAAACCAGATTACACATTCCGCAAATGAGAGAGAGAGAGCATGACGTCACAAGCGATATCGTCAGACTTTGGAATAATTTTACTTTGGGGCCCACGCCTAAATATTTTGTTTTCTTATTTTTATAATATGTATATGGACCTCCTTAACTCATTGGTACAATAAAATTTTGTCAGTCTCGAATAGGTTAGGAGATAAAAATCTTGAAAATTTAAAAATTCATATTTTTTCGTATACTAAAATATTCTTTTAGGAAAATATTCATATTTTTATACAGAAGAGTAGATATTTTAAATTTACTTTCCCGAAAGAATTTATTTTCAATTTCGTCAATTTGCTTAAGAGATCGCACATTTGCAAACGTTTTTGTCAAGCAAAAATACTGTGTGACGTCATGCACTCAGTTGAGAACGAGAGCATTAGATAACGGGACTGCGGAACGCATAATCTTGTTTCTATCCATGGTATAATAATACATGGTAGCATTGACAGTTGCTTGGGAAATCATATACTGTCAAAAAATATACTCAAAAAGAGAGCGCTCACAATCCGCCATTGAAAACACAAGCAATGTTGAAAACGTTGAAGTGAAAAAAAACAACAACCACAGCAGCTGCTGATATATTTCCACAAAAAGCTGTTTTTGACAATTTATGTTTTCCTGTTGAAGAGAAAATAAGCAGTTGTCAATGCTACCATGTATTATTATACCATGGTTTCTATCATTCTTGGATTCCGTTAGGGCTCTGAAATTGGAAGATTTAGTCGAGTGGCTAGTAAAGAGTAAATTATTTAACCACTGAGAGGTCTCTTCTTTTTTAAACACACATACATTTTATTTTTTTGTTTTGTTTTTATCTGATAGTTGAATATTCGCGATTTTTGTAATGTTCTCCTTTAGGGGCATGTGGCAGCAAACTGGCTGACTGGCGAAATGATGTGTTGCACAGACCTCAGCCATTTACCATGAAAATAATTTAGGTTTTTGATGTGAACTTGCAACCATCAACAATAACTTACTCACTAGCTGTCGTTTTGTCTGTCTGACTGACTGTCTGTACTACTGTTTGATTGGCTCGAAATGCATAAATTTACATTTCAATGCAGTTGAACAGATGAGTGACAATCTTGATTGTGGCTGCTTGCAATTCATTAGATAAATTTACATGCACTTCAATAAGTAACCGCAGACAGTAAAACCACTCAGCCACACCCCCTTATCGCGCCTTCTACACTATTTGGCCACAAAAAACTTTATCGTTGCGCCGAAAAACCATGTGGTGAATTTAAATTTCCACCACTTACGACCACTCAATGAAAAACTTCCAACTGCTGAAAGTGTAATAAAAACAGTTATTTGTTGCAGTGGAATGAAAAGGTTTTGGCAAGCAGCCAAATTGGTCAATTAAGCTGTGTTGGCGAGTGTGTGCGTGTGCGTTTATGGCTGTGTGTCTGTAGAGTTGCGTACAAGAAATAGAACAGTGATAACAGAACAAAAAAAAAACATTTGAATATAAATTTCTCTTTAATTGCAAACATTTCTACAACCATAAATTATGCCGTTTTAATGACTTTTAATTTATTGCGCATTTCAGCCAGAACCCACAAGAATCTGTGGTATATGACACGAAGCAGCAGCAGCGGCAGCAGCTGATCTTTGTCTTGTCCATCTTTTCATGGTTAATATTACCGCAAAAGTCATCATTGCTTCATGTACCAGCATAATCAAAAAGGCATCCATTCAATTTTATTCCATAATAGATATTCCAAAACATTTCTTCTAATCGCATTAATAACAATTTTTGTTCAAAGTCTACAGAGCAAACAAATAAAGAAGGCGAATAGCCCACATTGGCCGAACTCCATATCGAAAGCCATTAAAATTTGGTCAAAAATTATTTGTTTGTTCTGCCAGCTTGTTCGGTTTTGGGTTTTATCGTTATGCTGGTTCATTTATTGTTAGATAATTAAAAAGTTATTATCTGTATTTTCTGCTTTTGTTTATTGCAAATCACAAAATGTTTATTTGTCTTGTCCAGGGAGAAGTTATCTCAAAATTATACTTTTAAAACTTTTAAATATCAGACATTAGTAACACTTTGAAGTAAAATATTTCTTATTTTTTCTTATAACCCCCTCCCTCACCATAGGGTCGAATAAGAAACAAAAAAACCAACGAAAAAAGAAAAAAAGTTGACTATTTTCAATAAAAATTGGAAAAATTTCTTTAGAAATGAAAAGCTGAGAATGAATGAATAATAATAACATGAAAAATTCGAAATGTAATTTATAATCGTCAGTATAATTAATGGGTGTAACACCAATGATGTGCATGGTTTTAAAGCAGTATTATTTCACTGCTAGTCGCTTGGTTATGTAAAATATTATAAATTACATAATTTTAATTTGTCTTCTTTATAGCACAGTAAAAATTTGAGAGATTTCCAAACAATTGTTCGTTTAATTCAAAAGAGAAATCCTACACCTCTTGTTAATACACCCATCGTTTTAATTTTATAAATGGGTGTCATGCTGGTCGGAATTAATTTTCGTTGAAAGAACAGTAATACACAATATGCAAGATTATGAAAGAAAAATAAATAATTTCTTAATTCTTTTTAAAACTTGCGCAGACGGGGCGGGGTGGGTGTTAACATTCTGTAATAATATCAACAGAAAAAGTAGACGCAAGAATGTTCTTCGCAATATTTTTTTTATCTTTGAACCTAAGATTGCCGGTGTAATACCTATTCAGTCAAGTCTGCCTCGGTTTGAAAATGGGGTGATAGATTATAAATAAAAAAATTAACTGGCCGTTTCAGCCCTTGAAAGGACTTTGACCGAACTTCTGAAGATCAAATTGTGTTGTGCGTGTTATTAAATGTTTGTACACAATTGATCGAGAACTGGACCTACTGGTTTTATGCCGACTCCGAACGGCTAATGTGCATGTTCGCAATAAGCTTTACATGATTTGCTCTCTGAGGTTTGCCATTGTCTGCAGAGAGGTGACGACCGAACAGAAAAATTAAATCAATTGAAAAAACTTTCTGTGTCAGATGGAAATTGAAAGAGGGTTCTTTTGCGTATGGGTCACGCGCTCTACCTACTACGCCGCGGTCGCCACAAAAAGCACCTAAACGCAACAGAAAAAGCAGCTTTCTACCCTACAAATGCCAATAAAAAAAAGCAGAAAAAAAGCAACTTTTATTCTGCTTTTTTGTATGTGTCACCCTGTGTTTCATCGATACTTCCGAAATTCGAAGTTAGTTTTCTGAAATCTTGCAATGACTGCGTTCAGCAGGTACAACTGTTGTGCAACTGTTGAGTGTGTGCCTGCTAAACGAAAAAGTATCAGTTTCTGATTAGCTCAACATGATCAACATGTGTTGTGAAAATTGTCTGTCTTTGGTGAACATGTTGTGAAAATTATATATCTATGTTGTCTTTTTATTTTTCTGGTACATTTAAGCAACGAGTTGAGCTCAACAGTTATACAACAGTTTCACCTGCCGAACGCAGCCAATCTTATGCATGTATCCAAGCTCAAACTTCAAAACAAAAATGTCAAAATTAAAGCTAATGCTGTAAACAGTTCGAAAAAGCAAAAAGGAGCTGTTTGTTATGAGCATGAATGCCTTATTTCAAACCGAAACTTATTACGAAACATCGGTTAGGAGGAAAAAAAACTTCGCCTTTATTGATACAGAAGACACGAGCGATGCTCATATTTCAACCATAACCGATGAGCATTCCGAAACATTAACCAATGCTGATACCGAATGAAGTCTTGACCAATTTTTTGAAGTGAAACTTCCTTAGCCGCGATAGGGAGTGAAACCGAAGAATCAATTCGCCAATGAAACACTTTGCCGTGAAACGCCTTGGCGTGTTTTTAACATATTGTTACGCAAAATTAAATAAATAAAATATAGTATGGACACAGTTGTTTTTCAACTACATGGTTCATACATCGAGTAATTATAATATTGCCATAAAAATTTGAAGCATATGGAGCATGTCTTTGATATTCATATTGAAAAAATCAACCTTAAACAAAAAGACAAACACTGACAGACACTGACAACACTAAGTAACAGAGTTGTAATGTACAACATTTAACAGTATATTTACAACTTTTGAGAGTAACAAAAGAGTTCACAGAGTATATTTCTTTATTGTATTTATTTTCCTCATAGCTTTATGTTTTTGATACAAAATTCTACATATCACATAGTTTTATGATATATATTAACCCTCTCCAGCCATCCCTTAAAGCCACCCTGTTCAGGTATAAATATACAAAAATCATAAAATTTGTATGGGAGCCCCCATAAGGAGTGGTCGGAGCGAATAGATACTCAAGGGGAAAATGTTCCTTTTGCAAAATTAATGGGGGTCGGTCATACATATTAATCCTCTGCGGCCCACCCGGAGGAAAAAAAAATAGAACTGGACATATGATTTTTAATGAGCGTAAAATAAAAACTGAGAAAATTTTTATTTCTGAGCGAAAAAAATAAGAATTAAAAAACAATTTTTATTCTAGAGCAAAATAATAAAACTCAAAAATAATTGTTACTTTTGAACAAAAAAATAAAAATAAAAAAAATTTTAGTTTTGGGATATCGGATTTAATAATTACGATCCGTGATAAAACCGATTTCATTTACTTTTAAAGTTTCACTTCTACAGTACGTGGTGGCCTCACACATATTTTTGTTTTGCTATTATTTTTCATTTAATTCAGGTTTTTTCAAACTTTCAGTTTTGATTTTATTCAGAAATTTAAGTTTTAAACTTACAACAAAAATTTAAATTATCAATGCTTTTAACCCTTCGAGCCACACTGGTGCTTTTCATCGCCCCATGCCTTAAGAAAACTATTTTTTTAAATCAAAAACTTTTTATGCATACTCTTTTTACTTTCCTTTCAAGCAATACTTTACTTTCAAGCAATTAAGAAGGTCAGGGATGCGTTAGTGTGTCGTTGGCATTCGTTTAAAATCGACTGGTGCTTTCATATACCCCACGTGTGGCTTACAGTATATTTTTAGAGATAACTGAAATATTTCATTTTATTGAATTTAATTATTTTTTTATTGTTTTAAGGTTTGTATGAATATAAATTGATAAATTAAAATAAAAAAATTAATTTGACTATTTTACTACTTTTTTCTATAAATATATTATTAAATTACTTGAAAAAAATATTTTCAGGTCTTAAAATCAACACTGAACACTTTATTTGAATGTTATTGGTAAAAATTTTTTTTTCGTTTTTTGAAAAAAAGGGTGCAGTTTTTTGGCAGAATAGATATGTTTTTTGTAACTAACGCTATGACTTATATTTTTTCTTTGTAGCAACGTATTTGATGCTTTCAAACATAAATCTTTTAGGTTTTAAATTAAAAACTGTAAAAGTTATGAATTTTTTAGTAAAACAGCTAATTTTTCACGTTTTTTAACTTGGCCGCGCTCCTAAAGTCAGCCATTTTTAAAATATTAGAAAATAACTATACGAAATGTTGAGCAAGACCAAAAATAGTAACCATGTAAAGTTTTAAGCTTATATATCCAAAATTCGCGTTTTTACAACGATTTTTTGACTTGGGGTGATGACATACCACCATGTGGCTCTATGTTACTGGAGTGAGGGTGTGGCTCGAAGGGTTAAAAAGTATCACGGTAACCATTTGATGCATTGCAGTCTTGCGATTACATTGCAACACTAATTCAAAACGTTAAGTTTATTCTCTTTTCTTTGTTTAAATTTGGTTTCTGCTCTTTGCTGCAGTTTTGTTTTTTTTTTTTATTTTTAAATTTCTCTTTCCGACGTGCTGGCTTTGTTTTTGCTCGACTTTGATTTCAATTAAAAAAGGCTCACATGCAAAACCAACAAAAACAATGCATGCTCAAGAGAAAATGTTCCTTTGCCCTCTTCTAATTATTTGTGGTGCTAAAATAATTTTAATAAAATAAAATTATCTAGCCAATGATTCATGAACAGGTCCTTCCATGTATAAATATGTGAATTCATAAAAAGTCGCTCTTTGCCGTGCTGCTGTTGCTCGACTTTTTTTACAGCATGCAACAAGTCAGACTCAAAAAAAAAAAAAACTATGAAAAAAGAGGGGATCATTAATTCCTACTCATGATCAGTGTTGCCAGCAATTTTTTGGGAAAAAGGCTAGCTGGGCTTTAAAAAAGGGCTAAAAAAAGGCTAGATTTGTTTATATTATTTTTTACTCTGTGAATATACGTATGTATTTATATATTTACATACTATATGAATATGATATAAAACAATACCAAGATAATACCTATTTGAAATTGATTAAAATTGAATTCGGTTTTTCAAGCTCAAATATATAATAAACTCGGCTCCTCAAATTCCATTAATCAGACGAAGCCCCATTGCTAGAGCTGGAAGTACTTTCAGTTTCATCATTAGAATCACCTATTTTCTAACTCATTTCTTGTAGGAATGTAGAAACTTTATTGAAATATCTAGTAAATGGAAACCAGAATTGCAAAGAATATTTGTTTTTTCCATTTCCAGCTGAAATAACGTTTCATTTATGAATTGCTGTCAAATATATTATTTTTAGAGCACAGGGTTGCACTGGGTCCATACCAGAGATCTGCAACAAGTCAATTGAAAATCAAGTAACTTGAAAAAAAATAAAGTTTTGACTTGACTTGTAGAAATATGATATTTTTCAACCCTACAAGCCACGACTATCTTCTGAAAAAGGAATCATAAGTCAGACTTGATTTTATTTTGTTTCTACCCTACATTAATTGGTAGAAAAAAACCTGTCTACTTTTGAAGCCAAAGCGACTGCGCTGCCGTAGTAAGCCACTGACGAGCGTCTACTTATACTTTTCTAAACAAAGTGACGACTAAGTCGGAGTGGTCGGAGGGAATAAGTCCCCAAGGGAAAAATGTTCCTTTTGCAAAAGTAATGGTGGTCGGTCATACATATTAACCCTCTCCGGCCCTACTTAAAGCTCCCCTGTTCAGGTGCAGGAAATAAAAAAACAACAAAAAGCACACAAACATACTTCAATCCAATACTTTAAAGTTAAAATATATTCTTAACTCTAGAAACGAAGTTTGTACCGACGACACGAAATTATTTCCTCGAACTTCGTAAACAGACTTCAAAATAAAATATTTGTAGGCAAAATAATTACTTTTACCCTACATTTCAAGTTTCTACATTTCTAGTTTTCTACATTTGGCGACTTAATTCTTGCTGCCAATGATTCGCGCATACTTGTTGTTTGCCTGCCTCGTCTTGCAGGAAGTTGAAAAATTAAAGGAACTTGAAACAACAAATGGATCTATTCATGCAGATCTCTGGTCCATACATCTTAAGCAATATATCAAAAAAGGCTAGAAAAGGCTAGAACGAAACAAAAAAAGGCTAAAAAAAAGGCTAGAGGCTAGATGGTTTTTTTCGAGGCTAGACGACAGAAAAAAGGCTAAATCTAGCCTCAAAAAGGCTAGACTGGCAACACTGCTCATGATACAATTACAAGATAGGCTCATATTTGCAGCTCACTTTTGTAGCTCCTACAGCTTTGTTGTTGCAAAATTTTACATTTGAGCGGCCATTTTAAAATGAGCCTGCCTTGTAATCGTATCATATTCCAACTCTTGTAATGTTTTTTGGCAATTCTCAATTAGTTAATATTAGACAACCAACGTGAAAACTTAAATGCGTAAAGTCGGTGTCGGAATATAACGAAAAATAAGTTGTATATATATTTGGTGAATGGTGGAAATTGTGAGTGCATGTGAGTGAGTGTGATAGTGAATTATAAGGTATTATTTTAATACGGTGGTGTTTATTAAAATAAAATTATTTAAAAAGAAAAGTGAAATAAAAAACAAGTAAAAAAATGAATAGCTGTACTTTTTAAAAAAATCTTTAAACGAAAGAATTAAGAAATGGAAAAATTATACGCACTTCTAATGTAAGTTGACTTGTTTGAATATAAAGGGTGTTTTTAAAAGACAGTTCTCACTTTTATGGCGAACAAAATATTCAATTTTTAGGGAGTATACCCGCATCGGCTGGATTTGATGAATGTCATCTGAAAAACAAACTTTTCGACAATTTTTTTTCTATCCATGTTTCTATACTTTTATGGATTTAAGGTGACGAAAGTGAAAGTTAGTTTCACATATAACTATAAATTCTTGTAAAATAAAATATTGTGAAATTGGCATAATAGTACTTTAGGGCCTACGCCTAAATAAAGTAAATATTTTTTTTTAATCTTAATATTTGAATACGGCCTTTCATTATTTATATTGAAAACAAATTTTTGAGCTCTAGGCCAATCATGTTGACAGCAAGACAACATGAAGAATAAAGAAGGCAACAACCAACAATGGCTCTATATAGAGCAAATCACACAGCTTGATTATACAGACTGTTTCATTGGCCGCTACACCAACTCATCAGTAGCCTTTGTATGACTTTACACTATGATCCACTCAAGCTACTCAGGTTCTACTTATACTGCCAATATGCCGAGAAAGTTACCCGGAATTTATTTTTGGCAGAGAACGCTTGAATTTATGTAACTGAGTTCTTATCTACTTTTGATGCAAACTGTACCAAAGTTAACCTAGATCGTATCATACTTTTAGGCATACCCTTAATTCATGTGCATCTTTGAAATTCGATCACAGCGGTTTACTGCTATCAGAGCATATTGAAGTTGTTGTTATTTTTGCTGTTTAGCTACTCCCTTTTTCCACACTTCCATTTTTAGGGTTCAGTTAGTTTAACTGATGGTACACTTAAGATGGTGTGGAGACCATTTTTGTTATGAAAGACATTGTTGTTTATGTGAATAACACACAACTAATCATTTTCTTAACATATTTACGGGCGTGCTCTCCCAGAAATTTTTAATCTTAATATTTGAATACGGCCTTTCATTATTTATATTGAAAACAAATTTTTGAGCTCTAGGCCAATCATGTTGACAACAAGACAACATGAAGAACAAAAAAGGCAACAACCAACAACAACAACAACGGCTCTGTATAGAGCAAATCACACAGCTTGACTATACAGAATGTTTCATTGGCCGCTACACCAACTCATCAGTAGCCTTTGTATAACTTTACACTGTGATCCACTCAAGCTACTCAGTGGAGTATTTTTTTCTTATTTTTATAATATGTATATGGGCCTCCTAAGCTTATTGGTCCAATTTAATTTTATTGGCCTCAAATGGTTAAGGAGATAAAAATCGTTAAAATTTTAAAATTTATTTTATACCAAACCTGTTTAAATAAGTAATCTAGCATATTTTCACTCTATCTTCACTTCTTTTTTAATGAATTTATTCAAAATCAGTGCCAGTGTCTGAATTTTGTGTTACCGACAGTTTAAAATCATCGTGAAAAATACAAAAGCTTTAACCTTCATAGATTGAAATTAAATTTGACAAAATTTGTACATTCGTTAGAGCAGGCGATTTTTAATAAACATTTTTCGTTTGCGGCGCTCATTCGTTATGATATCTACACTTCATGGATAAATTTTTTATAAAAATCGCTGTGAATTCATTAACTTTCATCCATTCCATTTATTAAACTTTACATATTTCTCTAGATCACTTCAAAGCGACTAATGAACATGAATTGTCATAAAACCACATCTGGTAAGCAATTGTCAGATCACAAACATCGTCAAATCACAAACACTTAAATTTCGAAAATATTGATGAGTTTTCAAATTCAGTTGATTAGAAATGAGGAAATGAATGCAGTAAGATTAAAGCGAAGAACCTTGAGTTTGATTTTTGGTTCCCGGGATTTGAACCCGGGACCTCTAGCGAAAATATAGACAAACCTTTCAATAAATTTTTATGGTTCACAGTTGCTACTAAATGAAAGCAAATGACTGTCATCCATAAGTTTCTTGAAAAAAATTTTGCTATAATTAATTCAACTTCAGAAAAAATCTTTTGATAACAAACTTTCTCTATTTCTACGGCACATTCGTTAAAATAATTTAACACCTGAACACTATGATAAATAATACCCCTATAGCGGTAAATGAACGCACATATACGCACGCACTTACAGCCGCAAATACATCCGTAGCTATGCAAACACAACACACGCACCTTGACTATACAAATAATAATAAATACAATAAATGCAAATAGACGTGAAAATCACTCTTGATATATTTTAACACTTTGTTTAACCCTTCAGGCAAATTTTTAAAAACACATACTCACAAATTTACAAAATCAACAAAAAACAACAACAACAACGCAGCAAAAACAATGTGAATGCCAAAGTCAAACAAACACATGTGTGACAAATCAGTGACATTTTGTGTTAAGGCTTGAATTTAAAGGCTGAACATGCTGTTGTATTATTAATCGCACAGTGGATGAAACTTATGTAATACAAACGTATACATGACTTTCCATAATATTAAATTCATGCTCTATCTATGCTCGAATTCGAAAATACTGGTGACCAAAAACTGTAAAAAAATAATTTCTATTGGTAGAAGTAAAGACGAGACGTCAACCGCAAAATCATTCGTTTTATCTATCAATCCGACCCCAACATTCAGGGATTAGATGACATTTTTTACCACTATTTAAGATAAATTGAGGAAATAAATTTAGTCTCAATATAGAGACTGTTTCAAAATGCATGGATAAACGTGTTTAAAATAAAAAAACTTTCAGGAAAAATATTTTTTTTTTTAATCTCATTCACCTTAAATCCCTTAAAAGTGTGACGAACGATAAGTTATATTTTAAAAAAATAATATTGATGATTATCCAACCAATTTTTTCGAAATCGTACACTTTTTGACAGGGACCGTAACTGTTATGACTTTTTTGAAAAAAGTCAATAAATAATGGTTTTTTTAACGATTTTTATTTCGTCAAAAATTAAAGTTTTTTTTTAAATTTTTGAGTCAAAAATAAAAGTAAAAATTTGCGTTTTATTTTTTCCAATAAAAAAAAAAGGTTAAAAATATGACAGTGATATCCTATGTTAATTACTAGTTTACCCGGTACACGTTTACTTGCACCCGAAAATATGCTAATGAGTCGAATGAGTTCAAGTATTTAACATATTTCATTGAGTATGGATAGGGTAGAAAACAATAAGTAACTCGGGTATGATTTGAGTATCCGATTTCTGTCGGATACTCATTGCAGTTCTCTGATGTGTAGTGATTCGACAAACAACAGTGTAGTGATAAGTAAATAAAGGTAGAGAAGAGTAGAATGAATAGAATTTATACTTTTGTTATGATTTATACTTTTAACCAAAAAAATAAAACTTAAATTTTAACTATTATTTCTGACTGAAAAAGTAAAAGTCATATTTTAACTTTTATTTTTGACCGTAAAAATAAAAGTCAAATTTTAACTTATATTTTTGACCAAAAAAAAAAATCGGTAAAAAAATAACCATTATTTTTTTGACTTTTTTTAAAAAGTCAAATAAATAAAAAGCTTTGAAGATTATTATTCCTTAGCTAACAAGCATCGCAATGCTTTATTCAAATCTCGGAAAGACAAATTTTTCCGCTTAACTTTTCCAATTGAAATTTCGAAAATAACAGTTATTTTCGGTCCCTGCTTTTTGAGACTCTCACGATACTCCTATGTCGTTGAAAAGAGACGTCTACGCATCAAATCTAGCAAGGAATCATTCTCGGCTTGGCCTAAGATAAAATAACCCCACAACCATGTTGAAGTGACCCTCGAAGTTATGAAGATTTTATTATTTTGATGACGTCATTTTGTATGGAGAGTACTTGAGTTTTTAAGAAATTTTTCCAGATTTTAAACTCGAAGTGCATTTTAAATATCAAAGCAAATGCGTAGAACATCAAGGTCACGTATAAATTTTATGGAACTCATGAAGGTTTTGCTATTTTAAAGATGTCCTTTGTTAAACAAGTTGTAAAGTCAGAGTGCATACTGAGGAAACAAAGTTTATGTGCTCAATTTCAAATTCTTAGATGAACTTTTATTGAATTTTTAAAAATTTTCAGAATTTTCGTAAATACAAAAAGAAATCTGACGTATTTTCTTCACTCTTCAAGACTCTTGATGGATTTACGATAAATCCAGTCATAATAACTATGTGGGCTATTTGCTAATCTTTTCAAGTAATCACTTTGCTCAGATATATTTTAACCTAATGAAGAATAGTTTAAAATTTGTCAATTCCTTCCTACACACGAAGGAGAATATGGAGTTAATTCCCACACGAAATTTTTTTATATATAAGTCTTGTCAAGTACTTTTATTTCAAGTTGATGACATTTTTCACACTGTCTGAAAGTGGCCAGTCAAAAATTCAAAATTGCAAATTTGGGCCAAACTGTGGCCAGGGGACTAAAACCAGGAGACTGACAATTCTTTAAATGTTCCTTAAAAATCGACAAAAAAAATTTTATACAACGAAAAAAATAAGTTATCTACCACAAGACAGCATATGTACAACTCATACAATTGAAAAATTACTTATATCACAGTATTTTTATCAAAAATGGCGAACAGGATAAATTGACTGAACAAACTACAATCTCGCCTACAACGGTAACTGAGTTAATTGACAGAACCTTTTATTAAGTAAAACATGTACGTTATTTTATTTATTATATTTCAATAAAGTACCATGACTAACGATGATTTGATTGAAATATAAATTCTCTATATTTTTTAAGTGTATATTCTATTGAAGGACAAAATTCAATAGAATATCTCCTAGAGAAAATATAAAAAAAAATAATTATAATAAAAATAATAAAAAAAATATTTATTGTAGTCACACAATAAAAAGTACTAATATTAAAGATAACTACCGCACTGTAGATTTTATTTTATAAATTCAGAAACAATACATATTTAGTCTACAAACTTTCACTTACGAGAAGTGATAAAAAAATAAAAAAAAAAATAAATAAATAACTGGTCATTTCAGCCCTTGAAAGGACTTTGACCTAGCTTCTTATGATCAATTGTGTTGTGCGTGATTAAGTTTGTACACAATTGACCGAGAACCGGACCTACAGGTTTAACGCCGACTCCGAACGGCGATGAACGGAATGTTCTTGTTCTCAAGAAGCTTTACATGGCATTTTGATTACTCTCTGAGGTTTGCCATTGTCTACAGAGAGTTGGCGGCCGTACAGAAAAATCATTTTAATTCAAATAATTTTCTGTCGCTGCTGGGATTCGAACCCGGGTCTCCAGGTTCGTTGACATAGCGGCCACGCACTTTAACCAACTACGCCACGGACGCCACGAGAAGTGATATGTCAGGAGAATTTCACGTTTTGAGTGTTATTTTAACACGTTGACGGACAGTAGAAACAAGTGAAATTCGAAAATTGACACTATATGTTTTTGTAATTTTTAGAATATTAGAAGTATAGTTTTACTCTTTCTGCTTAAATACACTTAATTTTGATTAATTCAGCACCTTTAATTAGGTTGCGGCTACAACCGTCATGGCGCCAGCGGACTCTAGACACTACACTAAGGGAAATAACGCATATTAACATTATCCACGCCTGAGTATATATTCCATTTAAATATTTACGTGGACAAATCAAATATTTTCCTTACAACTCGTTTTTTTCCCGTATTTAAATTTTATTTATGCCACACACTGACACACATATTCCATACAGCTGCCAAGCAGCAGCAGCATCGCACTCTGTTCCTGTGCGTTGAGTTTCTTCGTACCAGCAGTTGAAGGTCTTATAGTTCTCATTTAGTTAATATTTCAAGGGTAATATATCGTGAACATTTGGCAAATATGATTTGTGAGTGCGGTGGTGAGTGCGAAGCATGATGAATTCATGTAAGGTGGAGTGACAACTCGGTATTTTCTGAAGAATGTCACTCCACTCTACATGATTTCATCATGCATCGCACTCACCACCGTACTCAAAAATAATATTTTCACAAAAAGAAAATAAAATATACCACTAAACGGCGTTTGATATGGACGCAGCTCGTGGGAAATATTCAAATAAATTGTTTTTCAATTTCAATATTTTTATATAAATTTTCCTTAAATGCGATAGTTTTATTTTCAAATAGTAAATATTTGAAAGATACTTAAAAATATTCTTGCATAATTTTAATATATTTTTTATTAATTCTGTTTAAATATTTTAATATTTTATTTAATTAAAAAAGTATTTAAATAAATTTTAAATATTTACGTGGTCGATTTAAATAAATGCGTTATTGGTGCAAAAATGACTCGCTTTTTGGATAAATTAAAAAAGTTTTTGGATAAATTTAATGTTTTTTTCCCTTAGTGTATGTAATGGGACGATGGCGGCTATAACAGCAAAAATTTAAAAACGTAAATGACAGGTTTAATGACTGAAATAAGCAATTTTTTGTGAGCAACAAAGTATTTTTGGGAGTTTTACACGAAATGTTAGTTCATGGCTACAGCCGCAGTGTCTAAAAACGACCGTTTCGTATTGGACGGCTATTGCCGTCATGTCACATAGTGAACTTGAACTTGACGGCTATAGACGCAACTGTCCGTCAACGTGTTAAATAAACAATATATTGCGAAACGGGGTTATTTTAAGGGGCATTTCAGGCGACGTAATGGTTTGCAGTTTCCATTGAAAAAAAAAATGTCTTTTTCTAAATATTTAAGACAGGCCGTATCAAAATTTCCGCGTTTGTAGAACTACCCATATATTAATTACTCGCCCAGGGAATTTTTGGAATCTCTTTTTCCTCTGAGGATTTTGTAAAGTACATTGAATCAATTGATGAAGATCAATTCATTGCGGTTTTGCGGCAACCACTTTCTTTGTTATTTAATAAGTCTAATTTTTTTTTTTATAGAAATTTATAAAGAGTTTTTCCATAACAGGTATAAGATTTGTTTTTTGAAAAAAAACGAAAAATTTCTTGAATATCTCTTAAATTTTGAATGGATTTTAAAAGAAGTCACATAGAGATTATGTATGAGATACAATATCTTTCAAATTTAACAAGTAAACACTTTTTATATAATACCGCTTTGCAACCCTACACCTTTTGTTGATACACCTCTTATATCTCCAAAAATTTCTGTCAAATTTTTTAAAATGCCTATTTGTCCAAAAAAAGAATTTTAGCAAAAATAAGGTAAATTTTACTTGGGGGATGTGTTTCATGGTTGGACTGATTATATTTTTCTGTGGAATGTCTTTGTCTTATTACAAGGTTGTGTCAACAAGAGATGCAGGATTTGTTTTTTTAAAAAAAAAAAAAAAAAATCATCGCTTGAATATCTCCAACAATTTTTTTAATGAGCAACGGAAATTCAATTTTGATTCCGGTGAGACTAAATATTTTTCATGTTTCCATTCAAGAATGGATTTATTCAATAATGAAGCTCAAAAAAGATTCTACCCGGACGTGAATGTGTGATGGGAGAATAGGAGAAAATGAGTAAGTTAACTAAAAAAAATGTTTCATAATTTGTCCAAATTGTTTTAACATAGGCTATATTCTTTAAATTCTATGCTAATTGTAATCATTCTATGAGCAATAACCAAGAAATATTGCAAAGTAAAATTAAGACTAGTTCTCTTTTATTTTTCAAAGACAATTTGTCCTTTACTTCGATATAAATTGAGTAATTTTATCAAGAACAGTGATTATTTAATTTCAACAGTATTATTTCAGAACTAATATGCTAAATATGGAGTATATCTTAAAGAACACCGAGAAAAAAGTTTATGTAAAATTAAGAAAAAACCTTCTTTAATTTATAAGATGGCTTTGGCAGTTTTCTGCCTTCTAAGTTTTTCTTCAAAACATCAAGTTTTACATGTTTAACTTACCGATATTGATTTGAATAAATTAACTTTCTCGACATAATTGGCAGTATAAGTAGTATCTAAGAAGCTTGAGTGGATCACAGTGAAAAGTCATGCAAAGACTACTGATGAGTTGGTGTAGCGGCCAACGAAACAGTCTGTATAGTCAAGCTGTGTGATTTGCTCTATACAGATCCGTTGTTGTTGTTGTTGGTTGTTGCTTTCTTTGTCTTCATGTTGTCGTGTTGTCAACATACATACTTGGCCTGAAGCTCAAATTTGTTTTCAATATAAATTAACTAAGTATTTTGTAAATTATACTTTATGGCTTCGACAGTTTATATTACCGTGCCTGCTTAATCTGGCGAACAAAGTGTTCAAGTCCATACCATTCTAATAAAGTGTCAAAGTTTTCGATGGTTTCTTTACGGTTAAGTCGGCTTAGGTGATTTTACTATTGTTTTTTCTCGGTGTACCACGAAGTTTCTTGCTGATCTTTTTACTTACTATGATCTATATATTGCTTTGCCAAGGATATTAATATAAGATGATTTTTTCTTCCATTTGGTGACTGAAACCAATTAAACGGAAAAGTATTGTCACATGCCAGTTTGCTTCAAACAGTTCGCGCACAGCATCGATTTTTTCTACCACAACAGCCGTTCTTGGATGACCTTCACGAAATTCGTCTTGGAGAGAACGACAACCACGCTCGATTCATTCAATCAGCGTTTTACAGTCGCTAGGTATGGTGCTTCACCAAAAATCACAAAAAATCGAACTAAGTCAAAATTCATCTGTCAATGCTTAGTGTTGCTGAGAGGCAAGGCTTCAAAGGCAGTCATCGCAGTCCGTTTAATAATCTGATTGAAATAAAATTAGGTAAGATTACGTAAGACACAAAACTGTTCCTTAAAGAAATTCAAATAAGCTAGACAACAGAGATAGAATTTCTTAACACTGAAAACATCGTCTTTCTCAATCACCGCCTCTCCGGTGACCGACCGTTTTTCAGTTTCATCTTGCTTAGTTGCAAACAAATACTTTGAATTTTGCTCCACTGTTGCGATAATTTAAATATTCATCATGGAAGTGAAGGACTAGCAAAGAATACAAATAAATAAATAGCTCAAAGGTGTTTTTGGCAAAAAATATCCGCGGGCTTTTAATGTTTTATGTTATTTTTATTTGAAGGTATAAGAGTGCGTTTGACTGTGTAGGTATGTCAGACTCTTATGTAAATTTAATAAAATCAAAAAATTTTACAGACTTATAAATCCCGCACAACAACACGCTTTGAGGCCTTCTTGCTTCTTGTTTTTTGCTATTTCCCATACATATTTTTGGTGCTGTAAAATAAAAACAAAACAAAAAAATTAAATAAATAATAGCGCTAAGGGTACGTCTATTTTACAAGTACATGTACCGAACACATTCGCTACAAGTCGTATTATATATTTACAGTCTTGATTGTATATTTTAGGCTTATTTTTATTTCGCACGAGCTTGTCAACTGTTTGCTGTATCGCCCTCTTAGCTATGTAAAACAACAATGTACGTGAATTTTTATTCCATGAAAAATAATTTTGAAATTTTGCTGTGCAGTTGTTGAGAATAATCTCGTTAGTCCCTGTAATATTTCATTATTATTCAAGTAAGTAATATTATTTCAAGTTTATAAATTGTAATAAAATGCTCTCCGAGCGTTTTCTCAATAATTTAATCATACGCAAAACAGCGCAATTCTTCTGTATTAGCCTTAATTTTATCAACGCTTTTACGTTTGTCAGTTATATATGGTTGATTCTGATATTACGGGACAATTTCGACCTCATTTTTGGCATTGAAGTTGTTGCAGAATTGAGTTTTATTAGTATTAGAGGTGACGGCCTTTCTGTGTAAGCTGGGGTTCGAACCGGAAGAATTAAGATTATCCATTTTAAAAATACTCCTGAGGTCATCTTAAACCACATGTTGCTGTTTTTTATGTATCACGAGTTATCGCTGGTAAAAATAGAGAAGAGGTAAATTTATATTTTTAATAACCAAACTGTTGAGAAACAATGTGATGAGTATAACCGATAGTTTAGCTCAAAATTGTTGTAAGTGAATAATTTTAAATTTTTAGGAATGCCACCTGTATTTTAAAACTTTTATACAGCTCAGTTCAAAACACTTAAGGGGAGAAATACATGTAAAATCTCTACTGTAAAATGTACTGCCAGGAAACAGCAACAACTGAAAGATAATCAGTTTTTCGAGGAAGCTAAAGGGCTATTGTATGCGCCTGGAATTGCTGATTGATCGGTAAGTCGCAAAGCTGATAGTTTTATCGTCCTAAAACTTTAAACGCGATTTTCTCGAAACTACGTTTTCAAAAACGGCTTAAACTGCAGCTCAAAAAGTAATTAACCGATTGGGCTGACATTTTGAGAGGTTTTAATCAATTTAATTACCCATAGAATAATCCTAAAATATTACATATTTTGCATTATTAAACAATTTTAAGGGGGTAATATCTGTCGAAAAAATAGGCGAAAATACGAATGTTTTATTAAAAAGTGTACCAAATTTTTTATTTCGTACTTTTTCTCAATTTTAAAGGTTTACTCTATGCCTAAGCTCATCAGTAATCGAAATATTTTTTGTTTTTTAGACCAATGGAAAAGCTGGGCGATGGCAGCCGTTTTACGACTTCGGCAAAAAACGGCCTTAGTGGAGGGACTGTACCGCCGCCATTTTGTATAAAAAAAAAACTTGTCATTAAATTATGTCAAAAGTGTAAAATGATTTAATTATTTTATCACTCTCAAAATAATTCACGAAGAATTACTGATTTTCGAGCATTTACATGTATTTCTACCCTTAAGCGCGATACAGATTAGTGAGCATGAGCTTAAAGTCTAACTTTTTACGGAGATTCGCGTATGTGGCCATTATTTTTCGTCAGTCAACAGTCAACCACAAAAATGTTTGTGGTTGTGTGTCAGTCAGCGGCCATATTATTTATTTTTGACTGCTAGTGTCTACTGAAAGCTGTCAGTCAAGCTTAATTTTTGCAAAGATGGGTTTTGAAATAATGAAATTATTTTTGAAATTCTAATTTTGAAATTCTGACAGCGGATTCGGATTCAGCGACCCATTTTTACCTAGTATTCACCCCAACATCTATCACCTATCAACACCTATCAGCTATCTTAAATTTTAAAATTCTGACATTAGATTCGAAATCAGCGACCCCATAAAACTGTTTTATAATGTATATAACTCTTAAAAAACATATTATTAGGTGACAACCCTATTGCTAAAAATGTCATAATTTTGAAATTTTGACATCGGATTCGAATTCAGCAACCCATTTTTACCTAGTGTTCACCCCAGCACCGAATTTGTTAAATTACAAAAAAAATTAGGTGCCAACCCTTTCCGCTATCTTTAATTTTAAAATTCTGAAATCAGATTCGAAATAAGCTACCCCCTAAAACTGCTGATCACGGAATCTACAGAACCCTAAATAGTCTTAATACGCTTAAGTTTTTCCTACGCAACTTCATTGAATTATTTGGATACTTGAAATAATTCGATACTTGCGAGCTTAAAAGTTTTTGCAAATCGTTTCAAGGCTTTCAACTTTCAGACCCGACAAAGTAAGTCACAACAAGTCAAGTCAACGAGAAAGGAGGGATATGGCTTGTATCTGTTTGCTATTTTTGTAAGCAGGCTAGAGCTTGGTTCTATGGAAGAATGATAGAAACAAGATTACTCATTCCGCAGTCCCGTTATCTAATGCTCTCATTCTCAATTGAGTGCATGACGACACACAGCACTTCTGCTTGACAAAAACGTACGCAAATGTGCGATCCCTTAGGCAAATTGACAAAATTGAAAATAAATTCTTTCGAAAAAGTAAAGTAAAAATATCTACTCTTCTGTATAGAAATATAAATATTTTCGTATACGAAAAATATGAATTTTTTAAACTTTCAAGATTTTTATCTACTAAACTATTCGAGACCGAGAAAATTTTATCAAACCAATAGGATAAGGAGGTCCATATACATATTATTAAAATAATAAAAACATATTTAGGCGTGGGCCCCAAAGTAAAATTATTCCAAAGTCTTACAAAATCGCTTGTGACGTCATGCTCTCTCTCTCTCTCATTTGCGGAACGCGTAATCTGGTTTCTATCATTCTTGGCTTCTCTGATTCGGACACTATTATATGAAAATGACTATTATCGTGACTGGTCTTGGGTATTACTGGCCAGTCACTATAATATTGTTGCTCATTAACAGAGAAACAACAATATTTCGGTAGGTAGCTGGTTCCAGATTATAATTGTTTCTAGTAAATAGCTTAAAGTTTAACAATTTTGAGCAACATTGATTCTTTAGTTAAATTTTATTGCAAGCAATTCAATTTCATTTGGTAATGTTTTTATATTTCACTTTTGTATGAAAATCCCTTATTTTGGTAAAACCGGATTAGCAACAGCAAAAATCAGTCAAGCAGACCAAGAAAATCAATGATTTCACAAAAAAATAAAAATAAAAAACAAAAAAACAAAAAAAAAGGACAGTGTACAGTGCAAATCCCTTTCATGTATTTGGTTGTTTCTGTACAAATTTAACTGACTGTTTTATGAGTAGCATAAAAATCAGTGACATCATTATTGCAAGGAAGGGTTTGAATTTTCATAAAATTTTATTATTATTTAAGATTGTTCTATAACAGCAACAATCTTTGAAAGGAGGTTTTGAGGGTTTTTAAATTGATTTTTAAATTGATTAAATGATAGACGAAACTAATTTTCAACTATGTTTGGACAGATCTAATGGCTTGCTTATTTAGTTGTTATTTTTACTAAACTTACATTCACAGAATCACTCATCACTAAGTTTTCCATCTACTATAGCAATGTACTTACATATATTCTCTTAAAATTTGTTTTCCAACTCTAGTAAAGTTAATTCAAACTTTATTTTTAGCAGCATAGAAAACAAAAAAAAAAAAAAAAAACAAAAAAATTACAAAATAACAAGTTAGGAAAGCACTGAGCTCAAAATAATAAAATCGACATCGACAAATTATCTAAGGGCAGCTCGATTTATTCGATGCAATGCAAACGTTGAACATGCAACGAGTGTGCCAGTAAATTGTAACAACAATATTTGATGGCATCAGAAGCAGCAGCACCAGCAGCCGCCTGGCAACAGGATATGATGGAAGCTCAAGGCAAAATTTTTGAACGCTAATGTGATGTCTTGCAAAAGGGTTGAGGTGAGTCAGCTGAGTGCTGGCAAGATGTGTAGGTAAGTAGCAGTTCCAGGTTTGAAGTCATGATGATGACTGGAGTCAGTAGAAGTAAAAGGTACAAATTCGCCCAGAGGCGAATCTTTTTGTGACTTTTCTCTTTTTGTTTTAAAAAAAAGTACAAATTGAAATATTTGAGACTTGTATTGCTTTATGACAAGGTGCAAATAGAATAGTATCTACGAAGTAGAGTTTTATGTGTACATCTATTAGATACTCGAACTAGGTATTGTATACATGTTTTTTAACCCCAATGTTTAACCTAGTAACAAATGTACCTTCAAAGAGAAAAAAAAAATAGTTCGATTAACTGTAAAAAAATAAAAAATAAATAACTGGCCATTTCAGCCCTTGAAAGGACTTTGAGCTAGCTTCCTATGATCAATTGTGTTGTGCGTGTTATTAAGTTTGTACACAATTGACCGAGAACTGGACCTACCGCTTTAACGCCGACTCCGAACGGCGATGAACGGAATGTTCTTATTCTCAAGAAGCTTTACATGGCATTTTGATTACTCTCTGAGGTTTGTCATTGTCTACAGAGAGGTGGCGGCCGTACAGAAAAATCATTTCAATTCAAATAATTTTCTGTTGTTGCTGGGGTTCGAACCCGGGTCTCCAGGTTCGTTGACATAGTGGCCACGCACTTTAACCAACTACACCACGGACGCCACAGATTAACTGTGAAAACTGTTAAATTCCATCCAACAGACGAGTTTTTTCAAGTTCACAGTCTGAAATGTTAAATTAACAGTGGACTGATTCAGTAAAATAGTTATTTTATCAACAGTTCAGACTATTAACTTGAAAAACTAGACTATTGGATGGAATTTAATCGTTTCACTGTTGATTTCACTGTTAATTTTTTCTGAGTACAATTAAGTTTTACGCAATTTTAGTATTTTTAACCCTCATCGGTCCTTTGTATGCGCGCGCAAACAAATTCAAAATTAAATTAAGTAAAAAATATATTAAACCTTAACCGATTGACATAAGTTTTTGGCAAATAGCTTTTTTCGATGGAATCTACTAATTTCACGCGACTACAGGTGGCGCTCACGTTTGGAAATGCTGTACGTTCGTGACGTATAGGTTCTTAGTATGTGCACGCATACATGTCTATTCTTACATGCATTATAGTATGTATTTCGCGGTCGAGTCAGCTTTCGTCAGTACATTTCATCTAAGCCGGCAAAATATGGAATAAAAATGTGGGTTTTATGTGATTCGAAATCTTATTACGTTCACACTGCTCAAGTGTATGTGGGGCGTGCTAGAAATGCTGCACCTGAGAAAAACCAAGGCCCAAAGAGTTGTGCTCGATTTATGTGAAGGCCTTTCAGATAGAAATGTCACTTGTGATAATTTTTGCACTACATATCAATTAGCTGAGGAGTTACACAAACGGCGAATGACCATTATCGGAATAATACGGCAGAATCGAACTGAGATTCCACCAGTTTTGAGAAATATGCGGAAAAAGCCTGTTTTTACACAAATAAAGGCGGTGTAGATACGCTTGGTCAAATGGTTGGCACTTATCGAAAGGTCAATCGATGGCCTATGGCATTGTTTTGCAATTTACTTGAAATAAGTGGAGTTAATCCGTACGTTAATTTCACTTCAATTTCAATCAAAAACAGTAACAGGAATATTCGTCGTAGACTGTTCTTGATTGAGCTTGGAGACGCTATGGTTAAACCATTCATCGCGAAGCGAATACGTGGTCCAAGAGTGACACAACCCGAAACACGAATAATCTCAACAAATGTCGCAAGTGTTACAATTCATCCAATTCAGCATGCGTCACCAACATGGAAGCTTGGTCGATGTTACATTTGTACTAGCAAAAACAATCGTAATGTGTTTGCAATAAAATGTTATAAATGCAAGAAATTCATCTGTGCAGATCACAAATTCAATGCATGCTTGAATTGTGCCAATAAAATATCTTAAAATTATCTTATACTTGCCAAATCGACAATATTTCAAATTTTTTTTTTTACTTTTATCGAAAAATTTCCAATTTTTGTCCTGAATATCAATTTTTTTTATATATACAATATTTAACTTTATTTATAAGAAGAATAAATAGTCTTTAAATTTTATTCATAAGATTTGTGATATTTTTATTTCTTTTTAAAGTTTTCTGTATGTAAGCGCGCGCATACTTAAGGAACCTTTTAGGGTTATGGGTCTGAGTTACCGATGAGGGTTAAGTTATAATTAACACTAGATTAAATCGTAAGGGAAGGGGAAGGAGGAATGGGAAGGCGGGGGCGGGTAATAGAAAGAAAAGTCGGGCATAGAAATATAGTTATAAGGAAATCAAATTGTTAATTTAGAGTCTTTACCACAAGAACTTAAGTCTTTGGTTTAAAGTAGATTTTTTATGGAAACTCAATAACCTTCCTGCCTTTGCCGTAACGAATTTTCGTCTTTTGACACAATTAAACCAATGAAAGTCTTATTGCAAAGTGTATTTTTTAGTTTTTTTTGTTTTTTGGTTTTTGATTTTACGATTTCTCTCAAAGTGTTACTTGCTTTGTTACAAGAACTTGTGATGAAATTTGTCGATTTCTTAAGGGCATTGCCTCTTACAAGCATCGAAAATTTTTCAGAGGCGACACTGATATGAGAAAACTCTCCAAATTGTTGAGCGAAAGTATTATACTTCCTCCATACTCCTTCTATACTCCATCCATACTCCTTCTAAATTACTTACTTAGAACTTGTGAAAGCAAGTTTCAAATTCTGTTGAGCGAGCTTGAAAATGCTTGATTCGTGAGAAGTTCGTCCAAAGCACCTTAACTAGGTTATTGATACTAGGGATGTTGATCCCGGTATTAGAGGCTAAATTATTCCCGAAAAATTATTCCGGGATCATTGTTTAATATTTCGGTATTAAAAAAAAAAAATGTTTAACTAGATAATTTAGTGCTTATGTGCATAATTTGTCAAAAAGTACTTTTACATAAAAAGAGCTTTTAATAAAAAGAATTGGAACTGTTTACAAATGGTGGCAATAGGCTGTCATCTTAGCTAAGTGCTTCAGATATTTGCCCTCTATTCAACCGATTAGTGTTGAATCGGAGACGTGCTTTTCGTCAGCCGGCCACATTCGTAACAAAATAGGAACCAGGCTTGGCGATAATACTTTATATTAATTCATATCACTAAGATATTATTTTAAAAATAAACAGATCAGAATAGAATAGAAAAAAAATAGAAACATATTTTATTAAAACTAAAATTTTAAATGTTCTATATAATTTGTTTTTAAGTAATATTTTTAGAAATGATTAATTTTTCTACTAAAAAATTTTCTACTCATTTTTCTACTAAATCATTATTACTAAAATAAATTAACTGGTGGCGTCCGTGGCGTAGTTGGTTAAAGTGCGTGGCCGCTATGTCAACGAACTTTGGAGACCCAGGTTCGAACCCCAGCAGCGACAGAAAATCATTTCAATTAAAATAATTTTTCTGTACGGCCGCCACCTCTCTGCAGACAATGGCAAACCTCAGAGAGTATTCAAAATGCCATGTAAAGCTTCTTGAGAACGAGAACAATTCCGTTCATCGCCGTTCGGAGTCGGCGTTAAGCATGTAGTTCTCGGTCAATTGTGTACAAACTTAATAACACGCACAACACAATTGATCATAAGAAGCTAGGTCAAAGTCCTTTCAAGGGCTGAAATGGCCAGTTATTTATTTTTTTATTTTAAAATAAATGAACTATTTATTTATTAAATACATAAAAGAAAAGTAATTTTATATTTCTTGACTAGTCCCGGGATCTCGGGATTCAAATTTTTAAATCCCGAAATCCCGGTAAGTAAAATTTTCAAACAATTATTTACTTGGATCAAGCAAAGTCATCTCATTATAAGAAAAATTAGAATCAAAGGCAATCTAATATTGATAAAATTATTTATTTTGAGGAAACAAATTCTTCTCAAATCTAAGAAAACAAATTTCTCAAATCGAGCAAATTATTCTCTTTTTCATCAAATTGTTTCTTGAATCAAGCAAATTCTTCTCACTTCAAGCAAATATCAGACTTGAATCTAAAAAAAAATATTCTGGAGTTTGAAGCAAATGTTTCTTAAATTAAATATTTTTTTTTTATTTAATATCATGTGTTTTAAATTTGCTTAATTCTAGCAAAATAAAGCTTGAATAGAGAAATTTACACTTAAGTGTAAACAAATAGCCTATTTGCTTGATTAAAACATAGAATGCTTGATTTGTTTCTCTCCGTGAATATAAAGATCTATGCATGCGGAAATATTAAGACACAAAAAAACAAAAAAAAAAAAATAACACTAAATAAATAGGTAAATGAATACAAACATATTCGCCAGAAGCTGAAAAAAATGCCAACAATTTTATTTTTGTTTTTTTTTTCTGTCAATTAGTTCATGCCTGCGGTTGTCAGAGTGAAACCTCCCTCATAAGTATGCGCCCTAAAGGTTTACGCGAAGCACCTTTTCAAAGTTCAGTACGCAAACAGAGAGCAAAGCTGTCGTACGAGAGTGAGCCGCTAAGGTGCTTTAAATGAGCTTCGCACAAGTGCTTACACAGGAGAGAAAACGTCCCTTCCAATGACTTCCTTGAAGTTCTATTGTTAGTTTGTTCGAATGGATTTATTTATGACTTTGAAATGTTTCAATTATTAGTTTGTTCGAATGGATCAATTGTTGACTTTGAAGTGTTTCAAAGAGCTGGATCTATGCAAGCGATTAAATGATGGAATATTACCGCATCTCAATGAAAACTAGAGATGACCAAATCGATTCAAAGAGAAATGTTCTCCATTTATTATAAAAAAAAATGCCTCCCTTTAAAATGGACTAAGGAAAAATCCAAACAAAACATAGAATCGAATATCCTCAAACTCTCTACCATTTCAACTAATTTGAAATAATTTCGTGGTATAAAGTCCCGACCACACAATGCCGTCGATGTCATTTGGTACGATTGTTTTGTTCGCAATGACAACTGCGAAATCCGAATTCGGGCAGAATTCCAAAAATGTTAACTACGTTTATGCATCGTTAAAGACAGAAACTAATTTAAACACACAAAGTTCGTATTTTTTCGTGCCCAATTGCTTGTTTATAAAAGCAACCTTTATGACGATACACAATTGTATAGTTTCTAATAAAAAAAAAAATACCGGGAATTCTTCAATGAAACGAAAAGGGTTCAATTATTCATCGATGTTCAAGGTTATCTCCATTGCAAGCAATACACACATTCCAACATTTCCTCCAATCTTGAGAGCACTTTTCATAGGCTGATTTTGGAATCGCCTTCAGCTCCTTCTGCGTATTCTCCTTTCCGTAAGTCGTGGGTATGGCAAAAAGTCAAAAAATAGAAATTTATGTCATGGGAATAGGAAAAAAGTCATAAGTTTGGTATCTTAAATGCTGCGAAGTCAAATGGCACATTGATTCTTTCTTGGAAAATCCAGTAGAAAAAAAGGGTTATTTAATTATTTTTAGTTCGTGTATACACTAAGGGAAATAACGCATATTAGCATTATCCACGCTCCTCGTTTTTTCTCGTACTTGAATTATATTTATACCACACATGTACACACATATTCCATACAAGCAATCAGCAACAGCATCACACACGTACACACATATTCCGACAAGCAGCAACAGCATCGCACTGTTCCTGCAGTTTATTTCTTGCAGTTGCAGCTTTATAGTTCTCATTTAGTTTTTGTTGCAAGGCGAATATATCCTGGATTTTTGGCAAAGTTTAGTTGTGAGTGCGATTGATGATCGCACATACTGTGCGATTTGTGTAAGGTTTGAGTGACAACCGGACATTTTCTCACAAATGTCTTGCGCTGGTTGTAATTTGCCTACATATTTTTCTTTGCCTCTTTATTTTAGTTTCAAGTTTTCTTTCTCTAATTTGTACTATTTTCACGTTTGTTGCCATAATACTGCAATAAATGTCAAAAATAGTATAAATTAGAGAACGAAAAAAGAATACAAAATATACTACCAAATGGCATTTTATGGACACATCTCGGAGGAAATATTCAAATAAATTTTTTTTAATTTCAATATTTCTTTATTGCGATAGTTTTATTTTTTTTTTAAATATTTGCAAGATATTTAAAAAAATTCGTGAATAATATTAATATATTTATACCCCTACGTTTAAAAAACGTAAACGGGGTATATTAATTTTGTCACTCCGTTTGTAACGCCCATAAGGAGGCGTGGTAGGTATAGAAAAGTATATATATTCTTGATCAGCATCACCACCCGAGTCGATTTAGCCATGTCCGCCTGAACGTCTGTCCGTCTGTCTGTTTGTGATCACGATTACAGCCGTAATGTTCAAGCTATCATCACGGAATTCGATATTTAAGCTTGTATCTAAAAAATAAAGGTCAAGTTTGAAAATGAGCCAAATCGGATGAAAACCACGCCTACCTCCCATACAAAGTGACTTTATCAAAACGGTCAAATCTCTTAGAATTCCACAAAAATTAATATGTAGACTTGAAATTTTGCACATGAGCTTTGCTATTTAATATACACTCTGAATATGAAATTCAACCAAATCGAGTGAAAACCACACCCACCTGCCATACAAAGTGACTTTATCAAAAAACAAAAAAGAATATTTTCTGTTAAAACTATGACGAAAATGTTTTTAATAAAAAAAATGTTTTGACTGCTTAAGACTTTGAATATATTTCAATTCGGACGTAGGGGTATTTTAACTTCGGCCCTGTCGAAGATAATTTCTTACGAGTTTTTATTAATTCTGTTTAAATAATTTAATATTTTATTTAATTAAAAAAGTATTTAAATAAATTTTAAATATTTACGCAGTCGATTTAAGCAAATGCGTTATTGGTGCAAAAATTACTCGCTTTTTGGATAAATTAAAAAAGTTTTTGGATAAATTTAATATTTTTTTCCATTAGTGTAGAGAAATATAAAGACGGTTAAAGTTATAGAGAAATATAAAGACGGGTTTCAAAGGATTAATATGGGGTTAACGATTACTTCAGTACACAAGCCGTTGAAGTTTTTATCATTGCAATATCGAAATATTATTTAACCTCGCTATAGATACGATATTGAATTTATCACTTTAAATATGGAAATAATTCATCTTTCACAATGTAAGCTATTGGGTATATGTGGTACGTGGGTACAATTGAATATGCAATTTCGAAAGGGGGGTCTGAATATGTAAACTTTTCAGGAAATAAAAAAACTAATATTTTTTAAAGTAGTATAATGAATTTAAAAAAATATTTTTGAGTTAGATTCTGGGACCAATTTGCAATCGAATTCACAGAAATATTTTGATGTTTACCTTACTATATAGTAATTTTTAGGCATTTTTAATTTGTAAGATGTGCCCTTTTATAAATTTATTGAAAGAAAACCACATATAAATTTGGCGGAATTTTTATTTCGGGTATCTAAAATTAAACATAATACTTAACAATAATAAATAGACTTTTTTTAAGAATCTTCGTCTGGAGCCTCTGTTTCATTTGTAGTTGACATTTCGTCATAAAATTCGTATTTCCTTATAATATATGAATTCTGTTGCAATTTTTAATTTACTAATGTTTACTTTGCTATTATAAGCTCTATAGTCTTGATTTAATAAGTTACTGCAAGTGCTTTTTATTTTAGAAAGAACGAAAATTTCTTCAGAGACACTACATTAAGATAAAAAAATATTAAATTTATCCAAAAACTTTTTAATTTATCCTAAAAGCGAGTCAATTTTGCACCAATAAAGCATTTGCATAAATCGACTACGTAAATATTTAAAATTTATTTAAATACTTTTTTAACGAAATAAAATATTTAGATATTTAAACAGAATTAATAAAAATTTTTTTAAAATTATGCACGAATTTTTTTAAAATATCTTTCAAATATTTAATATTTGAAAATAAAACTATCACATTTAAAGAAAATTTATATAATAATATTGAATTTAAAAAACAACATATTTAAATTCAATAAGAATTAGAATTTATAGGAAGCAAAATATGCAGGTAAATGACAACCGGTGCAAGACATCCGTCAGAAAATATCGAGTTGTCACTACACCCTACATCATTTCATCAAGCGACCACCCATCGCTTTCACAAATCATCTTTGTCAAACATCCAGGCTATATTACCCTTGCAACAAAAACTAAACGAGAATTATAAGAAACCTGCAACTGCAAGAAATAAAATGCAGGAACAGAGTGCGATGCTGTTGCTGCTTGTCGGCTATTTCAGCTGTATGGAATATGTGTGTAGGTGTGTGGTATAAATAAAATTTAAATACGGGATAAAAACGAGTTGTAAGGAAAATATTTGATTTATCCACATAAATATTTAAATAAAATTTATACTCAGGCGTGGATAATGTTAATATGCGTTATTTCCCTTGGTGTATCTATATAATTTTTTGCGATTACTTCAAAAGGTTTTTTTTTTAGTATCAAAACCAAACTCGTAATAAGTCGATACTTGAAAATTAACTTTTTGATTTTTAGGTACATCTTTTCCATAACTTCTTACTGATAAAGGATTTGATTTAAAATTTAGTTGAACCCATTTCTTGAAATCAATAATATCATCTGTATTTACTTTTGCAACGTTAAATTTCTTGGTGTTACTGGACTGTACTATAAGATCAATATATTGTTGATGGGTAAACACACGATCTTCACGTCTAATTTTTCTTTTGACGACTGAAAAATTCGTCGTTTGTGATATTTTTAAGAACTTCGGGAAGTTTTGTGGAATTTTTTAATTACAGTGGTATTTCTTTATTTAAAACATAACGTGGGAATTTCTGTGGTAATTTTAAGTTTATGATGTGGAAAAAAAGGTATTCTTTTGTGGTACAATTGGTTGGCAGCTATGGTCTTATGTTACAATAAATACGATAAGGGCACACCTCTGTACAAAAGGGCAGAGTTATGACCTTTTGCGAAATTATTTTTGTACACGCCATAACGTCGACAGTCGAACAAATACCATAGATGTTGCCTTTTCGCATATTTGATTTGAAAAAAAAGTATTTGTCAAAATATGCGAGATGTGCCCTTTTCGAAATTGCATATTCAATTATTTTAGCGTTATGTGCATGAGTTATTACCTCAATGGGGTTAAGGTAATGATTAGTGGAAACAGATAATAACAAAAGGGTTAAACATGCAAATATACGTTCGCTTGTCATAGGGAAAAATTTTTGAACTTTTACATCGTAAATATTTGTTGTATTGGGCATTGGCAAAAATGTGTAAAAAAAAACCCCCCAAATTGCCCCGAGCACCCCAAGTTCGTCAATATTGTCCATCAATTTTTTTTGTTTTATTTTGTTTTAGTTTTTTTTAGTTCTACGAAGTTGCTACTTCAGTCTCAAGTTGCTGCTTGACAGCGTCGAACTGTGAAGTGCACCGAATTGAATTGGAATTGAAGAAGATAAAGTAGCTGCACGGAAAGCTGCATGAAGTTCAAAAGTCAACAATAAATATACTCAAGCAAGCAGTTTACTTTTTTTTTTTTCATTTTGAACTTAAAAAGTTCTGCTTAACCACCAGTTCCAACTATTCTTCTGGCAAAATGTACATCTACTGTATATGTGTATGTTTATGTGCTCACATATGTATGTGTATTATTGAGTTGAGTAATGGATTGGTTAATTTGAATTGCAGTTATATACAAAGAGAAGTTTTCAGTTCGAAAGGATTAACGATTGAGCAAGAAATATTTTTAAGCTGATTGAAGCTAATTTTAATTAGAAAAAATTTATTTTTAAGGACTGTGTCGTTTTTAGGCAAGGTTTTAGAATATTACAATAGGGGTATTCACGATCCGGAGCTCTTTGTAGAGCTCTTATGCAAAAGAGCGCAACAAACTCTGAGCACACCCCATACACAGACCTAGCAATTGGAGTTCAGTCAGCTTTGAAAGTTAGTGATGTGAAATTATTATATTAAAGAAGTTAGTACCTAGAAGTGTACACGCACTACAAGTGTCTTTTGAACAAGAGCTCTACAAAGAGCTCCGGATCGTGAATACCCCTAATATTGTGTAATATTTTGCAAATAGTGAATAGAAAACAAAAATTTCCCATATTACCGGTGCTTAATATTCCTTATATATTCTTCTTTATATGTAGTACATGAGCAATATATCACCAAAACAAAGACTAAACAACCGTAAATAGAAACATTTACTGAGAAAAATCTTCTTACACAATCGAACAAAAAAACAGTTCATACAAGTCATTAATATTGGTCGATTGGCTGGCTCTTTTGTCAAATATCATAAGTTCGCATTTTGTCTCGATGTACTTTATTAGCAGTCTAGGTTTCCTAACAAAGCGCACACAATAGCTACAACAATGAACAATGTTTTCGCCGTCTCCATACACAGGACATGGTGCCATTGTCATGCGTTCGAAAGACATCAATATTCTAGAAAATTAAACAAAAGAAAAAAAAAAATAGTGAAAAAGACATCAAACAACGAAAAAACGAAGAGGAAAATTGGAATCTTTCAGTAAAAGAACAATCTCAATGTTACAGCTTTGAGATAAAGAAAATTTAACAAACTTTTAAATTTTCATTAATTGTTATTATTGGGAATTGGCCGTAGGGAAAAACAAAGTTTTAATTTTTGTTTTAAATGTAATTTTCATGTGAATTTAACCGAAAAAAGGATATTTAACAGCAATTCACTAATTAGGTCTTTCAAACTGAGCAAGCCCGACAAAAAATTGCCCCGACGGAGCACATCCAAGCAAATGGTTGCCAGTTTTTGACGTGACGAAGTTACGATTTACAGCCCAGGTTTCCTAAAAAGTAGAGAAAGGCATTTTTTTCAAAATTCATTGGCGTTGCATTGAATTGTTACTCGCTAAGTATAACAACTATGATTAAAAAAAAAGGTATCACTGTAAAAGTTAATTCTTTGACTTCATTATAAAAACAAATAAATTTTAAAAACGTTATCGGGAAGCGGTAGGAGCTGCTTAAGCAACGCAACTGAAATTTCGTTACATTATTACTCGCTGATTATTAGTCTAGGCCAGTGTCGGCCGACGCCTATGCACGCGTGCTTCGTGAAACATCGTATTTTTACACCGATATAATAGCTGAATTACAATACTGCGTTAGGTCGGTCGGCCTTTGACCGTACTTTGGTCTCCGTTGTAAAAACTTTACGATATAAGCTGTCAAAACGGACGACCTCAAACTTTGCAAAACTAAATATTGCGTTGACAGATCGTGCGTCTGTCATTTTGGTGATGCCAATAAAAGCAGCTATACTAAAAATCCCACAAAACGTCCCTTTTTCCGAAATCATGCAATTATAATTGTAATCAATGAAAAATTAAAAGATAGTGTCATAATAGCGTCCAATAGCGTTAAAAATCTTTTTTAAATGCTTTATAAATGAGATAATTTTAAAAATGGAGGAAACCTTCAATAAACCCTCGATAAAGCATTTTTAAATTTTATTTTGTTTTCATCTGAGCACAAATTATGTCAAAAATACATCAAATTGTTTCATAATATATAAAAAAAAAACAGAAAATGTAAAAAAAAATTATTGAAAATGTTTGTTTATAAATGAGAGGATTTTTAAAAATGGCTGAACATCCAATAAATCCAATAAACCCCTCATAAAGCATTTTTAAAATTATTTGCTCTCATTTGAGGACAAATATTGTGAAAAATAATTAAAAATACTTCAAAAATTTGGAAAATATGTCAAAAAAATTCAAAAGAAAAACAAAATAAAAACAAGAAAATTGGTCAAAATATTTCAAAATATTTACAAAACGATCGATTTGTTTTCGAGTTATCGATTTAAAAATTTTTTTTTGTTATAAGGTGTACGAAGAAAATTGGCTGTATTATTCTAAATATACAACCAATATTAATGATTGAGGTGCCAAATTGCAGACAATACAATAAGCTTTCAGAAAATTTGAAATTAATGAAATCCGTTAAGTATTTCAGATTTTAAAGATATTTGCATGTAAAAGTAATTTTATTTTTTACATAAAACCATTTTTTTCTTCAAAATTAACCTTTATTACTATGGATTAAAGACAATATATTATTAAAGCTTGGAAATTAATCTTTCATTTGGTGTATAAAATTTAAGATTTACTTGAACTTTTATCGTGTTTTCTATGATATAATGATTGCCCTTGTACGAAATGCTCTAAAAAATAGGGTAGATAACGATTTCTGGAAGGCCACGATTCGACAGTGCATTTCAGAAGTTCTCTTCATAAAAATAAGAATGGCTGAAGGTTTTCTAGTAGATGGACATTACCAAGTGGCAGCTCCATGCCAAGTTTCATTATTATGTGGCATTTAACTCCAAAGCTATTTGATACCATAAGTTTGACTTATATGGGCGGTGCCATGCCACTTTGTCCATGCCATGCTCACTCAATTTTTCCAGTCAAAGGACAAGACTAAATAGTACATTCTTACCGAGTTTCATTGATGTGTGACTAATAGTTCGAAAGTTATACCCACAATTTGGGAGCCGAAAAAGTGCCACACCCTTTTCCCAACGCCCATAAAATTTTGCCAGCGGAACGGCACATGTAAATCGAGGCCGAACACCTAATTCCAATGTTGTGCGACCTATAATTCCAAAGTTATTCAATATTGCAGATTCGAGCTGCCACGCCCCCTTGTACAATGCTCGCTGAATCACTTGTAATTAGTGAGTACTTGGGTACAACTTTACAAAAACAAAGTGAACGGCATTTGCCAATCTACCTTACCACAACATTCCTTTGTGTGTTATATTATTCAAACAATGATATTAAGGGTATTCGTCCTCAACCAACCTCATTAAAATATCTAATTGACCAATATATAAGTTTGCCATTTTGCATGAATACCCTTATAATATTATTTATTATTGATAAAAATATCTAAGCGCAGCGGAGCTAAATAATAAAACGCGTGTGTTAAGCTTTAGAGTAACAGGAAGAAGGGTAGATAAATTTATTCAGGATAATAGTTTTGATGTTCTGTCAAAGTTAAGATAAGTTGTTAGAGAAGAGAACATTGATGAGTTAAGCTGTGTTCAGTTATTCGACCATTAAACAGTATTCGTTTTAATTTATTTTAACACTTTCCCTGAATAACTGTTTTTTGCAAGTCATCAGTGTTCTTTACAAAATTTCTATAAAATAAAAAAATATACGTTAAAAATTCATTTTAAATTTCAAATTATTTCAATTACATTTACGTAAGTTCATTTTAATTTCAAAAACAGAAAATATTGCATGTTAAATTAATTTTACATTTTAAATTAGTATGCGTTAATTCAGTCTAATATTAATATCTTAATTCAAAAATTTTTTTTTTTTTGAAAAGAATAACGAAACAAATTTAAATTAATTTAAACCAAGTTCGCTTGTTAGAGACATCTGTTTAATTGAATTAATGCCTTTCGTTAATATATCAGCTAACATTTGATTGGTGTCAATATAAACAAGTTTGACTTGACCACTGTCAATTGTTTCTTTAATAAATTTGTTTTTAATATCTACATGTTTTGTTCTGGGAGAATACGAGTTATTTGTTGCAATGTGTATTGCGCTTTTATTGTCACAATATAGCGTAATGAATTTTGGACAAGTGGATATAAGTTCGCCTTCTAAGCGTTTTAGCCAAATCGATTCCTGTATTGCGGCTACCATAGACATGAACTCAGCTTCGGTTGATGATAAAGCAATCGTTTGTTGTCGCTTCGTAGCCCATGATAACGCCCCTGACTGGAAGATGAATACATATCCAGTTGTAGAGCGTCTCTCGTCGATATCTCCTGCCCAATCTGCATCGCAATATCCAGTTAAATCGTTGTTCTCTCTGGAGTACGTAATGCCCTTGTCTATAGTGCTTTTGAGATACCTCATGACTCGCTTGACTGCCAATATACTAAAAAATGCATAAATTTTAATAGGATATACAATTGAATAATATTAATATCATGCTAAATTCATCAAAATTATTCTATACTACTTAAGCAGCATGTTAATTTAAAAAATTTTATCAATTTAAAAAAAACTCGCATCAAAATATAAATTCCAACGATAATCCTATGAAAATCTGAGTTTTCCATCGGAATCCAAGAATACCCACATTTTAGCATTGCTCAACGAAAATGCAACCCAGCGTTAATATGGAATGTCAAAAGCACGACCTAGTGGAGCATGTCGCTACTCATAGCGTTGATCGTACGTCACCCCCTCAAATTCATATTTACGGGATGAGGTCGACGCAATGCATGAGGTCATATTTTGTGTTGCTTCATAAGAACACTCATAAGGCCGACCGACCTAACGCAGTATTGTAATTCAGCCATAAAACTGGCTGTCGTGCTTTTACACCGACGCTACCGATTATTCGTAGCAAGAGCGCTCAGTCGATGTCAGAGATAATGAGATGGGAAACTTCGTTTCTATTGTGAATTCTGTTGATTTTGACAGATAAAAATGCTTGTTCTTCAGTTTTTTTTGCAATCACGTATTGTGTATGTGAGTTCACCTCATATTTGTCAAAAATAGGTATTACACCCAAAAAAGTCTTCCATATTTAAAAGAAAATTGTTTTAAGCTGAGCAAGAATATTGTTAATAATAGTCGATAAAGAACTTTTGTTAACATAGAAATGTTAGTTTTGTCTATCTAATTTGTGGAGTTACTTTGATAACAGACAAAAATATTTTTGATAGAAAAAAATTGAATTTAAAATGAAAAAAATTGTTCTATTTACAAGTGCTGTTGTTAACAGAAAAACATAATTCAATTTCTTTCAAGAACAGCTATATCTTTGTTTTAAAAACTCTGTTCTAATTTTAAAATGCATGAATTTGTTTGAACAAACATTGTAGGCTAGCTTTTCCCTATGTGTAAAGTGGTGGCTTAGCTGTCGAAAGTGAGATATTCACCAGCGCTCATGTCCATCCAGAGGGGTGAATTCATCGAGAATCCATCGAGAGGGGTGAGTTTGTCATGAAATTTTACTAACACATTTATAACATTTGCATTAGTATTGACTGCATTTTAGCATATGGCTATCTCCTTTTTGCCGAAGTTTCCAATCTCTTTATCTCTGGTCGATGTTTCGCTTTTGGCTAGTTAACACCACGCTTCTATGCAACGCATGCGCACAATTTATTACGTAATTTAAAATGTTTACACGTAAAAAATGTTGAACCAAATGTGGGAATTAGCATATTTTATCGTTAAAAATTGTTCTGGGGAAGCGAAAAATTAATTTTTCAGTAGAAAGAAGGGTGCGCTACCAGTGTTTTTTATTTTATTTTAAAGTATAAAATAAAATATTAGTACTATTAGGAGTCGGTAAAATGTTACTAGTAAAAGATTACTTTCCAAATAAATATGTAATTTTGATATTAATAATAAAAATATGCATATTGATATTATTAATAATATATTAGTATTGATGTTATTATTAATTCTTATTAATAACGCGGCACCTAAGACAATAAATAATATTGCACATTATTTACCTAGTAAGAGATTTCATTAATTTCAATTCACTTTCATACACCTGCATTTATTTAGAATGCCGCTTAATGTTAATAATAAAAAATTTCTTTAAGCCTCCTGCGAAGTAAAATTTTCACAGTGTAAGCCATAGAGAGATTCTTTGCTCTCTCTTGGGCGCATACTACTACAAAACTTAAAGAACTGTGTATGTATTTTTTTGGCCGACACTGCCCACCCGGCACATATCACGTTTAAAGCGAAAGTTCGTTTTTTACGAACTTTTATCGAAGAAAAATATCGTATTTTTTTCTAAATGGCAAACAAAAATCGAAAGTTATTTTATTCCAGTGTTACCGCGTTAGTTATAATAAATTAAGTTTTGAAAGTGCCAAAAAATGTATGCAAAAGTATTCACCTTACAGCAAAAACTGTGTAAAGTATCAAAAAAAGTATCAAAATGAATCCCTTCAGATCTAAACGGCAGCACTGCATACTTTTAGTTTTTGAGAAAACGAAGCAAGCAAATAGTTTTGTGACATTTTTTTGTGAATAAATTATTCAAGTTATTTAATTATATCGTTTTTATTGTTTTAAAGTGCAAACTATTCATAAAATCAGGTAGATATGAAAAAATGTTACAGATTAAACAGCGAGTGCAGACATGCGGTAAATGCAATAAAATGCGGGACATCTCAAATCGTTGCTGTTTCGGATCTGCTGGCGAAAAATATTTGTTGACAAGATTGCTGAACAATTTTCCTGGAGAGGTACAGCTACCAAAGAAAGCATTCGTGGATTTTCCCTGACACTTGCTATCAGAAGTAATTTATAAAATGCTGAATTAATGCCTTAACAAAAATGTTAAAAGCTCTTCTTTTTTTAAATTACAGGTGCATTTCGGCAAAAATTTTCCTTGAGCGATGAAGATTTTGACAAAATCACACAAAATTTTTTCCAGTATGCACACGACAGAATAATTAAATTGAAAAAATATGAGTCAAAGAAGGGTGACTTAGAGTAGCAGACTTTCTTTTAACATAAGCTATTTTCATAAGTTCTACTTTTTACGCAATCTAATTATCTCATTTTGAAAACTAAGTCATTTGAATAACTAAGACTTTGAGTAGCAGACTTTCTTTTAACATAAGTTCTTTTCATGAGTTCTACTTTTTATATGCAATCTAATGATCTCCTTATTTTAAAAATTAAGTCATTTGTTGTACCATGTACCTTTTATAATTTTTATTTTTTTGTAAAGCGAGTCAATTTAAATTTAATATTTATTTTGGATAATTAAAGCATAATTTTAGAGTGAAAAAAATGTAATTTTCTTCGAGTTCGTTTCATTTATTTATTTATTCACTTCGAAATATAAATCTTACTAGAATCGTTAATTTTTCGACAAGCAAATACGTTTTCGACACATAAGCAAATAATTTTTCGAAACACAGGCGAATAATTTTTCGACACACAAACGAATAATTTTTCGACACACAAACGAATAATTTTTCGACACACAAACGAATAATTTTTCGACACAGAATCGAATAATTTTACTACACATAAACGAACCTTCGGTTACGAAGGAACCGTAACGTCCGCCAAACGTATATTTTTCGAATCGTAATCGAAATCGATTTCGATAGTTATAATCGCGAATTATTCGTAAATTTTTTCATTTTCGATATCGAAATTGGATTTTGTGCCGGGTGGGTGGTCTAGGCCCTCACCATGATACAATTACCAGGTAGTATTAATCGCTACTTTTACTCGTTGCTTTGGGCATATAGTGTCAAATAGCAGTATTGCAATCACAGCAAGAAGTAAAAGGGGATATTGTTGTTTTTATACTTAAACCAATCATTTTAAATATTTAGAAATTAAATCTCTGTTGAGGTTTTGTTTTGTTTTTTATATTTAATACAAATATAACGAAATGATTAAATTGAAGTATTCATCTTTATTTTATTAAGACTCCCTCATGTAAACCTTAAAAACTATTTGAAGACTACATCAACAATAACAACAAAACCCAACAACACCAACAAATTGTTAGAAAAGTTAGTATATAGTTGCACACAGTTGTATAATATAAAAGTAAGTACAACTGTGTTGGCAGTGTCCGCCATAGCGCAAAAGTTCTTATATGTATGTTTGTATGTATGTATCACGCTTGAAACATATAGAAACAAATTCGTTCTTGATGTAAGCAACTAGATGATATCGCGATTCTATTGTTTTACGCTTTACCAAAAAGTGCTCAACCCGCTAAAAAAGTTTTAATTTCAAAAATATGAAAAATTGTTACAAAAATCGCGCTATTTTCATTTGCAATAACACAATAAGCAACATTGTTTGCACTTACTCGCTATATTTTGACACTATATGCCCATATTGACAGTTTTTCCACAGCTGATTTTCAGCGAATAATACTACCTGGGAATTGTATCATGGGCCCTCACAACAAACTAAGAGAAAAAATTTCTGACGTCGTGAGAACACAGAGAGAGCAGCTCAAAGATCGACAATGCAACATTCATGCAACAGCGTTGCATTGAATTTTTACTCGGTGAGTATATAAGCTACGATAAATCTTTGAAAAGGAAAATAAAGGATTTATACTTGGCCTTACGACAATAATAGAAAAAAATTTCTGTCGTCTTTAGGTCGTGAAGATAGGAGCTAATGTAGCAGAAATATAATATCGTTGCATGTAATTATTATTACAGGGAACGTGCTACGGTTAATTTTAATTCTGCAATTTTAATTTTTAATTTACGACTGCATAGATGTGTTATTACGCCACACAACTAAATTACAAAAAAATTCTTGTCGTTATGATTTCAGGTTGGCGATCACATATTCCAATAAAATTGCTACAACCATGGAAAAACGTTGCATGGAATTTTAACTCTGTGACTACTGGCGCAACGGCAAATTTTATGAAACAAAAATTAAGGTGATGTCTTCGGGCATATGATAAAAATAAAAAAATAAAGAAATTGACGGCGTCATGAGGCCACTTAGGGAACCGCCTAATATGACGCTTATGCATCACTTTGGCTGGATTATTGCATGCAGCTTAGACAAATTAATGTACCAAGAAAAAACACAACCAATGGAGAAGCAAATAAAAGAAGCAGCACCAACAACAACAACAACAAAAACACCAACATCAATATCAAGATCAACATCAACATCAACATCAACATCAACATCAACATCAACATCAACATCAACATCAACATCAACATCAACATCAACATCAACATCAACATCAACATCAACATCAACATCAACATCAACATCAACATCAACATCAACATCAACATCAACATCAACGTCAACGTCAACATCAACATCAACATCAACATCAACATCAACATCAACATCAACATCAACATCAACATCAACATCAACATCAACATCAACATCAACATCAACATCAACATCAACATCAACATCAACATCAACATCAACATCAACATCAACATCAACATCAACATCAACATCAACATCAACATCAACATCAACATCAACATCAACATCAATATCAACATCAACATCAACATTAACATTAACATCAACATCAACATCAACATCAACATCCACATCAACATCAACATCAACATCAACATCAATATCAACATCAACATCAACATCAACATCAACATCAACATCAACATCAACATCAACATCAACATCAATATCAACATCAACATCAACATTAACATTAACATTAACATTAAGATTAACATTAACATTAACATCAACATTAACATTAACATTAACATTAACATTAAGATTAAGATTAACATCAACATCAACATCAACATCAACATCAACATCAACATCAACATCAACATCAACATCAACGTCAACGTCAACATCAACATCAACATCAACATCAACATCAACATCAACATCAACATCAACATCAACGTCTACGTCAACATCAACATCAACATCAACATCAACATCAACATCAACATCAACATCAACATCAACATCAACATCAACATCAACATCAACATCAACATCAACATCAACATCAACATCAACATCAACATCAACATCAACATCAACGTCAACGTCAACATCAACATCAACATCAACATCAACATCAACATCAACATCAACATCAACATCAACATCAACATCAACATCAACATCAACATCAACATCAACATCAACATCAACATCAACGTCAACGTCAACATCAACATCAACATCAACATCAACATCAACATCAACATCAACATCAACATCAACATCAACATCAACATCAACATCAACATCAACATCAACATCAACATCAACATCAATATCAATATCAACATCAACATCAACATTAACATCAACATCAACATCAACATCCACATCAACATCAACATCAACATCAACATCAATATCAACATCAACATCAACATCAACATCAACATCAATATCAACATCAACATCAACATCAACATTAACATTAACATTAAGATTAACATTAACATTAACATCAACATTAACATTAACATTAACATTAACATTAAGATTAAGATTAACATCAACATCAACATCAACATCAACATCAACATCAACATCAACATCAACATCAACATCAACATCAACATCAACATCAACATCAACATCAACATCAACATCAACATCAACATCAACATCAACATCAACGTCAACGTCAACATCAACATCAACATCAACATCAACATCAACATCAACATCAACATCAACATCAACATCAACATCAACATCAACATCAACATCAACATCAACATCAACATCAACATCAACATCAACATCAACATCAACATCAACATCAACATCAACATCAACATCAATATCAACATCAACATCAACATTAACATTAACATCAACATCAACATCAACATCCACATCAACATCAACATCAACATCAACATCAACGTCAACGTCAACATCAACATCAACATCAACATCAACATCAACATCAACATCAACATCAACATCAACATCAACATCAACATCAACGTCAACGTCAACATCAACATCAACATTAACATCAACATCAACATCAACATCAACATCAACATCAACATCAACATCAACATCAACATCAACATCAATATCAACATCAACATCAACATTAACATTAACATCAACATCAACATCAACATCCACATCAACATCAACATCAACATCAACATCAACATCAACATCAACATCAACATCAACATCAACATCAACATCAACATCAACATCAACATCAACATCAACATCAACATCAATATCAACATCAACATCAACATTAACATTAACATCAACATCAACATCAACATCCACATCAACATCAACATCAACATCAACATCAACATCAACGTCAACATCAACATCAACATCAACATCAACATCAACATCAACATCAACATCAACATCAACATCAACGTCAACGTCAACATCAACATCAACATCAACATCAACATCAACATCAACATCAACATCAACATCAACATCAACATCAACATCAACATCAACATCAATATCAACATCAACATCAACATTAACATTAACATCAACATCAACATCAACGTCAACATCAACATCAACATCAACATCAACATCAACATCAACATCAACATCAACATCAACATCAACATCAACATCAACATCAACATCAACATCAACATCAACATCAATATCAACATCAACATCAACATTAACATTAACATCAACATCAACATCAACATCAACATCCACATCAACATCAACATCAACATCAATATCAACATCAACATCAACATCAACATCAACATCAACATCAACATCAATATCAACATCAACATCAACATCAACATTAACATTAACATTAACATTAAGATTAACATTAACATTAACATTGACATTAACATTAACATTAACATTAACATTAAGATTAAGATTTACATCAACATCAACATCAACATCAACATCAACATCAACATCAACATCAACATCAACATCAACATCAACATCAACATCAACATCAACATCAACATCAACATCAACATCAACATCAACGTCAACGTCAACATCAACATCAACATCAACATCAACATCAACATCAACATCAACATCAACATCAACATCAACATCAACATCAACATCAACATCAACATCAACATCAACATCAACATCAACATCAACATCAACATCAACATCAACATCAACATCAACATCAACATCAACATCAACATCAACATCAACATCAACATCAACATCAACATCAACATCAACATCAACATCAACATCAACATCAATATCAACATCAACATCAACATTAACATTAACATCAACATCAACATCAACATCCACATCAACATCAACATCAACATCAACATCAACATCAACATCAACATCAACATCAACATCAACATCAACATCAACATCAACATCAACATCAATATCAACATCAACATCAACATCAACATTAACATTAACATTAACATTAAGATTAACATTAACATTAACATCAACATTAACATTAACATTAACATTAACATTAAGATTAAGATTAACATCAACATCAACATCAACATCAACATCAACATCAACATCAACATCAACATCAACATCAACATCAACATCAACATCAACATCAACATCAACATCAACATCAACGTCAACGTCAACATCAACATCAACATCAACATCAACATCAACATCAACATCAACATCAACATCAACATCAACATCAACATCAACATCAACATCAACATCAACATCAACATCAACATCAACATCAACATCAACATCAACATCAACATCAACATCAACATCAACATCAACATCAACATCAACATCAACATCAACATCAACATCAACATCAACATCAACATCAACATCAACATCAACATCAACATCAACATCAACATCAACATCAACATCAATATCAACATCAACATCAACATTAACATTAACATCAACATCAACATCAACATCCACATCAACATCAACATCAACATCAACATCAATATCAACATCAACATCAACATCAACATCAACATCAACATCAACATCAACATCAACATCAATATCAACATCAACATCAACATCAACATTAACATTAACATTAACATTAAGATTAACATTAACATTAACATCAACATTAACATTAACATTAACATTAACATTAAGATTAAGATTTACATCAACATCAACATCAACATCAACATCAACATCAACATCAACATCAACATCAACATCAACATCAACATCAACATCAACATCAACATCAACATCAACATCAACATCAACATCAACATCAACGTCAACGTCAACATCAACATCAACATCAACATCAACATCAACATCAACATCAACATCAACATCAACATCAACATCAACATCAACATCAACATCAACATCAACATCAACATCAACATCAACATCAACATCAACATCAACATCAACATCAACATCAACATCAACATCAACATCAACATCAACATCAACATCAACATCAACATCAACATCAATATCAACATCAACATCAACATTAACATTAACATCAACATCAACATCAACATCCACATCAACATCAACATCAACATCAACATCAACATCAATATCAACATCAACATCAACATCAACATCAACATCAACATCAACATCAACATCAACATCAATATCAACATCAACATCAACATTAACATTAACATTAACATTAAGATTAACATTAACATTAACATCAACATTAACATTAACATTAACATTAACATTAAGATTAAGATTAACATCAACATCAACATCAACATCAACATCAACATCAACATCAACATCAACATCAACATCAACATCAACATCAACATCAACATCAACATCAACATTAACATTAACCTTAACATTAACATTAACATTAACATTAACATTAACATTAACATCAACACTAACATTAACATTAACATTAACATTAACATTAACATTAACATTGACATTAACATTAACATTAACATTGACATTAACATTAACATTAACATTAACATTAACATTAACATTAACATTAACATTAACATTAACATTAAGATTAACATTAACATTAACATTAACATTAACATTAACACTAACATTAACATTAACATTAACATTAACATTAACATTAACATTAACATTAACATTAACATTAACATTAACATTAACATTAACATTAACATTAACATTAACATTAACATTAACATTAACACTAACATTAACATTAACATTAACATTAACATTAACATTAACATTAACATTAACATTGACATTAACATTAACATTGACATTAACATTAACATTGACATTAACATTAACATTAACACTAACAATAACATTAACATTAACATTAACAGTAACATTAACATTAACATTAACACTAACATTAACATTAAGATTAACATTAACATTAACATCAACATCAACATCAACATCAACATCAACATCAACATCAACATCAACATCAACATCAACATCAACGTCAACGTCAACATCAACATCAACATCAACATCAACATCAACATCAACATCAACATCAACATCAACATCAACATCAACATCAACATCAACATCAACATCAACATCAACATCAACATCAACATCAACATCAACATCAACATCAACATCAACATCAACATCAACATCAACATCAATATCAACATCAACATCAACATCAACATCAACATCCACATCAACATCAACATCCACATCAACATCAACATCAACATCAACATCAACATCAACATCAACATCAACATCAACATCAACATCAACATCAACATCAACATCAATATCAACATCAACATCAACATCAACATTAACATTAACATTAACATTAAGATTAACATTAACATTAACATCAACATTAACATTAACATTAACATTAACATTAAGATTAAGATTAACATCAACATCAACATCAACATCAACATCAACATCAACATCAACATCAACATCAACATCAACATCAACATCAACATCAACATCAACATCAACATCAACGTCAACGTCAACATCAACATCAACATCAACATCAACATCAACATCAACATCAACATCAACATCAACATCAACATCAACATCAACATCAACATCAACATCAACATCAACATCAACATCAACATCAACATCAACATCAACATCAACATCAACATCAACATCAACATCAACATCAACATCAACATCAACATCAACATCAACATCAACATCAACATCAACATCAACATCAACATCAACATCAATATCAACATCAACATCAACATTAACATTAACATCAACATCAACATCAACATCCACATCAACATCAACATCAACATCAACATCAACATCAATATCAACATCAACATCAACATCAACATCAACATCAACATCAACATCAACATCAACATCAATATCAACATCAACATCAACATCAACATTAACATTAACATTAATATTAAGATTAACATTAACATTAACATCAACATTAACATTAACATTAACATTAACATTAAGATTAAGATTTACATCAACATCAACATCAACATCAACATCAACATCAACATCAACATCAACATCAACATCAACATCAACATCAACATCAACATCAACATCAACATCAACATCAACATCAACATCAACGTCAACGTCAACATCAACATCAACATCAACATCAACATCAACATCAACATCAACATCAACATCAACATCAACATCAACATCAACATCAACATCAACATCAACATCAACATCAACATCAACATCAACATCAACATCAACATCAACATCAACATCAACATCAACATCAACATCAACATCAACATCAACATCAACATCAACATCAATATCAACATCAACATCAACATTAACATTAACATCAACATCAACATCAACATCCACATCAACATCAACATCAACATCAACATCAACATCAATATCAACATCAACATCAACATCAACATCAACATCAACATCAACATCAACATCAACATCAACATCAATATCAACATCAACATCAACATCAACATTAACATTAACATTAACATTAAGATTAACATTAACATTAACATCAACATTAACATTAACATTAACATTAACATTAAGATTAAGATTAACATCAACATCAACATCAACATCAACATCAACATCAACATCAACATCAACATCAACATCAACATCAACATCAACATCAACATCAACATCAACATCAACATCAACATCAACATCAACATCAACATCAACATTAACATTAACCTTAACATTAACATTAACATTAACATTAACATTAACATTAACATCAACACTAACATTAACATTAACATTAACATTAACATTAACATTGACATTAACATTAACATTAACATTAACATTAACATTAACATTAACATTAACATTAACATTAAGATTAACATTAACATTAACATTAACATTAACATTAACATTAACACTAACATTAACATTAACATTAACATTAACATTAACATTAACATTAACATTAACATTAACATTAACATTAACATTAACATTAACATTAACATTAACATTAACATTAACATTAACATTAACATTAACATTAACACTAACATTAACATTAACATTAACATTAACATTAACATTAACATTAACATTAACATTGACATTAACATTAACATTGACATTAACATTAACATTGACATTAACATTAACATTAACACTAACAATAACATTAACATTAACATTAACAGTAACATTAACATTAACATTAACACTAACATTAACATTAACATTAACATTAACATTAACATTAACACAAACATTAACATTAACATTAACATTAACATTAACATTAACATTAACATTAACTAACATTGACAGTAACATTAACATTAACATTAACATTAACATTAACATTAACATTAACATTAACATTAACATTAACATTAACATTAACATTAACATTAACATTAACATTAACATTAACATTAACATTAACATTAACATTAACATTAACATTAACATTAACATTAACATTAACATTAACATTAACATTAACACTAACATTAACATTAACATTAACATTAACATTAACATTAACATTAACATTGACATTAACATTAACATTGACATTAACATTAACATTGACATTAACATTAACATTAACACTAACAATAACATTAACATTAACATTAACAGTAACATTAACATTAACATTAACACTAACATTAACATTAACATTAACATTAACATTAACATTAACACAAACATTAACATTAACATTAACATTAACATTAACATTAACATTAACATTAACTAACATTGACAGTAACATTAACATTAACATTATCATTAACATTAACATTAACATTAACATTAACATTAACATTAACATTAACATTAACATTAACATTAACATTAACATTAACATTAACATTAACATTAACATTAACATTAACATTAACATTAACATTAACATTAACATTAACATTAACATTAACATTGACATTAACATTAACATTGACATTAACATTAACATTAACACTAACAATAACATTAATATTAACATTAACATTAACATTAACATTAACATTAACATTAACATTAACATTAACATTAACATTAACATTAACATTAACATTAACATTGACATTAACATTAACATTAACATTAACATTAACATTAACATTAACATTAACATTAACAATAACACTAACATTAACATTGACATTAACATTAACATTAACATTAACATTAACATTAACATTAACATCAACATTAACATTAACATTAACATTAACATTAACACTAACATCAACATTAACATTAACATCAACAATTCGGCTCTTTCGCTCACAATTTTTTGACAGAAAGAAAGCTATCATGGTGTTGTCGAAACCTTACTAAAACTTAAAATGCTTCTCCTGATAAATTTAGTTTTTTAAGTTATGACGTTATTGTAGAAACGAGCGATATTAAATCGATTTTAAATCGATTTGGCTTCTCGGACCGTAATCCGAAAAGTGACGTGGCAGTCAACGTGTTAAGTTGGCTTAAACTGATTGAGCACGTTCGGTTTGATTGCAATGGTAATTGCAATGCTTATGGCTATGAATGTGTTGGTGTTAGTTCACTTGAGTGTGTCTCTGTATATTTTTGGTTTTGAATTGAAAGTTCTGTCGCTGATGTAGTCTTTGTAGTGATATCACTTCCTGATATCTTCTTTCGAATAATGCATCGACTTCAACGGCGAAAGAAGGTATAAAAATATATTTCTATTTATATGTATTGAATGTTGAGCGTCTTAAGTGCTCAGTAACGCAAGCAGGTAACGCAAAATAAGCAACGTTTTCATTTTTATTTATTTATTTATTTTTTGTGTTGCTGTTTTAAGAATTTTCCAACCATTTCCTCAATCTTTTTGTCTACAAAGCTGCTTGAAAATTTATTTTCTTTATATATTTTGTATTGAAGAAAAGTCGAGAAACATTAAATGCAGAATTTATATCGTTTATTCCTCATTTTTTTTATTTATCAGAGGAATAGAATTTTTCTGATAGCTTGTATTTTTGTTTTCTTGTTTTTTTTCTTACTTTTTGTTTTCGTATTTTTTAGTGCAGATCAATTCCGCTGAAAGAGCAGCGATTGGATTTTCACGCTTCTATTTTTTCAAGCCATTGTTGCCTCAGGGTTTCCTTCGCATCTTCCTTACAATTTTATTATTTCACTTAGCCGCCTTTGATACTAGAATTCACTGCATTTCAATCCTTTTTCATTTGGGTTTTTTTTTTTTTTGTGAAGTTATTCTTCATTTTGTTAACTTGCTGGAAATCATTAGGGACATTAAATGAATGAAATGGAATTTCCATCTATTTAAGGCGTTTTCATTTCATTGCATTGATATGCAAAAAATTATTTCAACTATCCTCTGCTGTTTTTTTTTTCTTTTTTGAAGAGCTTCAATCCAGCAAAATCAGTTATTATCCTTTAAGCCATAATAACCTGTGTGCATGCTGCGTATTGCCTTTCTGCATATATATCTGCTTCTGTACGAATTCAATTTATTTTAGCGAATCAGTTGTTAATCATTCATTCCATTTCAAACTAAATACAATCACACACACACACACAACCACTCATACATCCACTCAATTCGTAACGATTGTTATTAACCAACAATCGAACGTGTTAACCGCATTTATTTCAGCCAAATTGCATTATGTTGTATGCACCATTATTGAGTTATTGTAATAGCCACAAATTGTGTTTGTGGTGTGTGTGCTTCACCCTGTGTGCATGCGTGTGTTAGTATAAACCACATAAGGACTAATTATGCTTCTGTTAATATATATGTACCTGCACACATATCAGGATCATTTTGTGAGTGTGTTTGTTTTCATATCCATCAAAATTTGATAACAGGAAAAAAAGCTCGGTTCTGTTTTTGCAAAAATTTCACAAAAGCCCGATATTTATATGAATTCAAGAAAGAATGCGCATACTAAGGGATATAACGCATATGAACATTATCCACGCCTGAGCATACATTTTATTTAAGTCTTTACTTGTTTAAATCAAATATTTTCCCTACAGGGAAAAATAAAATAGGCGGCCTCGGTAGTCGAGTTGGTAGCGTGCTCGACTGCCACCCCAGAGGTCCCGGGTTCGATTCATGGTCCTTCGCTTTAAAACCTTTCTAAATTTTCTATCCTCATTTCTTATCAACTGAAATTAAAAATTCATCAATATTTACGACTTGAAGTTGTAGTTGATGGTAGAGAAGTTTGTGGATGAGATTGCCTTTATAACTTGAATTGACTGAGGTAAAGGCATAACACTTGCCTCTGATTCAAATTCACATGTTTCTTTGGCTTTCCACCACACTTAGAACATCCTACATATGTTTCACTTGATTGCCCTTTCCTTCCCACTAATCTATCACCCCATTTTTCGAACCAAGGCAGACTTGACTGAATAGGTATTCCACCTGAAATCCTTGGTTCAAAGCTAAAAAAAAAAAAAAAATATTTTGCTTTTTATTTTTTTTTCCTAATTTTTCGTTCTCTAGTTTATACTATTTTTGACATTTGGTGCCATAATATTGCTCCAACTGTCAAAAATAGTATAAATTAGAGAACGAAAAAAATAAAAAAGAAAAGAAAATATACAAGAAGATAGCAGTTGATGGATCGCCTTGAGCTGCACATTGTATCATGGTTGGTGCAATATGAAAAACCGCTCACTCCTACCTTGAATAATTGTATCATGGGCAGTGGCGAATCTAGGATTCGCCAGAGAGGGACTGAAATGTCTTTTTGGGCTTTTTTAATTTGTTTCAGACACAAAAAATTCTCCAAGGGGACACCAAACGAGGGGAAAAACCAAACGAGATCTATAAAACCATTAATAACATATTGAATTTAAATATGTTCTTTTTTAATTTCAATATTTTTATATAAATTTTTTTTAAATGCGATAGTTTCATTTTCAAATAGTAAATATTTGAAAGATATTTATAAAATTCGTACATAATCTATCTATCTATATATATAAAAATAAGTTGCATTGTGTATGAAATTGATGTACTCTGTAATGCGTGAACCGATTTTGTTTCTGGAACCGATTTTCCATGAAAGGTGACGTCAATACGAAGGTTTTTATGTACAAACGGTTTGTATGTGTATTGAAAAAATACAGGTGCGCACATATGGTGTATATGGGGCAATATTTGCAAGGGAAATTGGAAATAAATGGAATATTGGAATAATTTGGCAAGTCTCATTTTAGTTTGTATTTGCGCGAAAAATATAGACATAGTAGAAATTTTCCATACCCCTTTTTTTCCATACCCCCTTTTACCGCCCACAAATCAATAAAAATGCTATATTTAAGACGGTTTTGGTCGTATAAGACTAAAATTTGGTAAATTAGATCGTATGGTTACTGTCGGCAACTATACTAAAACTGGGCGTGGTCTAAGTATATATTATATACGCCCACTTTTTAGAAATCATTATTATTCCTGAGTTGTACATGTTTTGATAGTGAAACTTGATATGTAGATGCTATGGGCCCAAGAGGCAGTTACTATATATTTGAGCGAACATTAGACAAGGGAGAATTTGGCCACACAGACAAAATTTTTGATATCGAATTGCTTTGGAACTAAATGTCGTATAACAATGAAGGTCTTTCTACTGAAAAACTGGCACGGGCATTCGAAAACGGGGCGTGGCTCCACACATATAAGCCAAATTTACGATAAAGAATAGCTATGAAAGTAAAAGTCACAGAACATTGAAACTCAGAATGTAGATACCAATTGGGTAATGTCCTTATACTAGAAAAGGTGACATGCATTATACAAGGGGGTGTGTCTCCACCCATATAAGCCAAATTTATAACACAGAAAAGTTATAGAAGTAAAAGACAAAGGACATAGAAGTAAGAATGAAGTTACTACTTGGTAATATTCTGCTACTGGAAAATGAAAAATGCAAAAAAATTTACAATAGAGAACTCTGCTATAGACTCCAAGACTACTGAGCCCATTGAGCTCAAATTTGCGTAGTAACTATGGGGTCATTCATAAATTGCGTTCCCAATTTAGTAGAGAGAGAGGTTTTAAAATGTACTACGATAAGTAACGAATGGGGGAGGGAGTCTCAGATAAAGTAATGTGACCAAAAATAAAAAAAACTTGAAAAAATTTAAATTAATACAATCCAACATTTCAAACCATTTTCATCCCTACAGCTTCATGTTTAACCGTCTAAATTGACTGTTAACTTTTGGCAAGTGTAGTACGGGCATAATTTTTCTTTGCTTGCTTTTCGACAGTTATTTTTTTCTATTTTCGAATATTTTTTAATGAATTAATTTTTTTATTTCATATCGTTGGCTTAATATAGAAAAGGCGTAACTCGATTTTTTGTTACTTTACATGAGAAGAAAAGAACTGAATAAAATCTGGAAAACTTTGGATATAAAAACTTTTTGAATGCAATTTTTATTTAAAATATGCTACAACAACAACAAAAAAGTGCATTGATTTTTTAATAAAAATTTTTTTTGATAAAAAACGAGATACGCCTTTTCTATATTAAGCCATCGATATACTACGTTACTTTCTTGAGGTGGAGGGGAGTGTTTTTGAAATGCACTACGAAAAGTACCGGAGGGGGATCAAAAAAATTGAAAATCGGTCACGTAATTTATGAACGACCCGAGTACGATATGTACAACATTTCCAGTACTTATCTAGATAAGGTGCAGCAAACCGCACCGGGAAAAAGCTAGTTGTGTTATAATTATCATTTTTATCATCATTATCTTTATCAGTATCACTATCATTATCACTATCATTGTCATTGTCACTATAATTATCATTATAATTATTATTATTCTGCAAATAACGAATTTTCATATGCCTCAAACATTTCGTGCAGTGCAAAACACACGACCAAGAAGCGTGAACCTTCTTGCTTGAAATTTCAGCGCCAACTGATTGAGAGAACTTCGTGCTTTCGATCGTGTACGTGTTCGTATTGATTCTCGAATAAAGCTTTCGAGTCTCACCACGCGTTCAGTACTACGTGAACATCACTGCTATATAATATTCATTGCAAAAACCAAACCAGAACTATAAAACCATTAATAACATATTGAATTTAAATATATTATTTTTTAATTTCAATATTTTTATATAAATTTTCTTTAAATGCGATAGTTTTACTTTCAAATAGTAAATATTTGAAAGATATTTAAAAAATTCGTGCATAATTTTAATATATTTTGTATTAATTCTGTTTAAATATTTAAATATTTTATTTAATTAAACAGTATTTAAATAAATAAAAAATATGTACGTAGCCGATTTATGCAAATGCGTTATTGGTGCAAAAATGACTCGCATTTTAAATAAATTAAAAAAGTTTTTGGATAAATTTAATATTTATTCTCTTAGTGTACCATAGGCATTAAACAATACGAACAATTCGACTTTTAAAATTTTATTTTATGGGTATATCTTGAATAACCTTAAATAAACACAGACGCATATGAAAAGTCAAACTAAGTTTGTTTTTTTTTTTTGTTCCCCTCAATTCTAAAAATTTCACTGATACGCTGACTTTTATTTCAAATTTTTCATGTGAATTAATTTGTGGAGCATATTATTTTACTTATTATTGATGTTCGAAAAGGCAATTATGTATATTCAAACGTAAAAAGTGGTACGTGGCACATTACATACGAATTCATATTGATCATATTAAATTCTCTCTCGGAAATGAAATGAAGAACATTCCGAAAAATAGCCGAAAAAAAAGGAGTGAAGCTTTTTTTGTTGAAATACACATCTTTTTTTCTTCTTTCTTTGTCCATACCATAAGAACCTTTATTAAGATACTACTCCAAACATTAATAGTAATAAATGTAACTTAAACTTAAATTCTACTTTATATTACTTTGTACATGTTAAACGAAAATCAATAAATCGCAAAATAATTTAAGAAAATTTGTTTTACCTTCTTGCTTGAATCTTGATAACATCAATAAAATTTAACAAAAAACTGCACAAAATAAAAATAAAATAAAAAATACTACAACAAACAAAATGCCATTAAAACAGATTGGCGCACATTTTCGCACAGCGACAAAAGAAGTCTTCAAGATTTTCTGAAGAACATAAAATAAAGCATAAATCTTGGCAGTCACAAAAGAACTTTTCAAGACTTGATTTCAAATAGGTACACACACACGCACTAACACATAGAAGGTTACACCAGGACACAACGGAACCACACAAGCCCACAAACATTAGCGCATAAATACATGCTCAAAAGAAACGACACATATACACAAACCTACCCACACACACACACATATATCAATCTATATACATTAAATTCTAAGGCCAAGCAGATTAGATGTCAAAGCCTGCTCCTACCAAGGTGTCAGAGCTTAAGGAGCAAAAGTGGGTGACAGACAAGCTAAGATGGCAGGAACAGCAAAAGCCAAAGCAATGCTTATGTAAGTGCATATTCACACATACACACACCCACACATCCACAAAAACTCCCATATAAATACACATGCATAGCATGTGTGAATGTCAAGAAGATATTGTCGGTTTCTGCTTTGTTTGTGGACTCATATCTGTGGCTTACCTAACCGAATTCCATGAAATACCATGAATTTGCCAAATTAAAGAAACGTGATTATTTTCCAACATAACAAAGGACTTCGTTTAGGTCCTTAAGTTACAAATCTAACAGCTATATTTGTAGTTTAAGCTTTTATTTAGCACAATTATTCGTTTGAAGAGTTTAAAATTATTAAGGTTCTCTTTTGTTTTGCGTATCCTTTAAGCGCAATTCAGAATTTTTCAAACAAAAGTCCTCCAAAAGCTCTCACTTTCGACTTAAGGACTTCGACTTACTGGATGAGTAGTAGTTCAAAGTTCGTAGTCCTTGCAAACTGTCAGTGACGTTGATTTCCTTTTTGTCAATCCTTCTTTTATCCTCCAACCACACAATTTTTTTTCACGGTATCATTATTCTCTGCAGTTTTCTCTTCAACTTAAGCAGCCCTTTTATTAAAAACTTTTTCTTATCTGGTCTTTATGCTTTTTGTGCTTAAAGATTTTTCTTAATATATATTTTTATTCACTTTCTCATCCTTTGCATCTCTAGATTTTTCAACATTAGCTTGGCATTAAGTGGTGCCTGCCAGTAGTAGCAACAGCGATAAGTAGCGTGCTGAAGTGGAAAAATCGACAGAAAAAAAAAAATTTCAACTGTCAAAAGAATTTCAGTTTTCTTTTAAGTTTTAGTCCTTAATTCATGATAATAATGTTGCACGATCAGCTTAATAATTGTTGTTTTTTTTTTTTTACCCATGAGCTTTCTTCAGACATATCTGCTGAATTAATTTTTTCTCTTTTAATGCCATCTGATTTTATTTCCAATTATTTGAAATAATTTTTCCTCTTTTAATGCCTTCTGAATTTTTTCTTTGTTGTGGCGGCCATGGCCGAGTGCGTTAGAAGGTGCATTAAATTACAAGTCAACCTTTCTAGTCCAGTCGACTTCAACTTATTTAGTACGTTGTACAACAACGATCTCCACCAAGTCACTCCAATCCCAAACCAGAACAGTAGATGGTTGGGTTTAGTCTTTACAAATTCCTACGATGAAGTAAAGGTTGGTCCATAAAGTGTTGTCGAACAAATTTTGGATAACACTCTCCACCATACAGCCTTAACTGTTGAAATGTCTTCTAACAATACATACCAATCATCCAATCAACTTATAGGCAATCATCCAAGAATTCAACTGTGTACGACTTTCAGAACACCGATTGCAAAAGTATAAAAAATGATATGAAGTCATTGAACTGTAACTTACTCGTGAATTTGGACTTAGATAGTGCTATTTCTCTATTTTACCAGCGTCTTTTTAGAATTATTGAAAAGTACGTTTCAAAAATTAAAAAGAGGAACAAACTGTCACAACCTTCTGGTCCAGACTTCATGCCTTCAAGTTTACTGGTTAAATGTGTTGATCATTTTGCGATGCCATTACCTATAAATTTCTAATAAATCTTTGAATCTGGGCTTATTTCCATCGAACTGGAAAACTTTCCCATCCTTCACCCATATATGAAAAAGAAAATAAGAGGTCGGTAGAAAATTATAGGGGCATTGCCATATTGTCTGCTATTCCAAAAATATTTGAAAAATTTATCTGTGAAAAACTGACATGGCTTGTCAATTCATTACTAAATGATCAACAACATGGTTATCGAAGAGGCCGATCAACCACAACAAACCTTACAATTTTGGTCTTGGATGTTCTAACTGAAATGGAGAAAGGTCTTCAAGTAGACTTAGTATATACTGACTTCAGCAAGGCCATTGATCGAGTCGATCATGAAATCCTTATTCTAAAATTGCAAAAGTTTGGTTTAGCGGGTTCTTTACTAAATTGGCTAGATTCCCTCTGAAAGGTCCCAGTTAGTTAAGTTATAAGGTGTATTTTCGAAAATAATTTCTGTTTCATCCGGAGTTGCACAAGGCAGTCACTTTGGTCCACTTCTTTTCAACATCTTTATCTCAGACTTATCCGATGTATTGAATAACATCTCACATCTTATGTTATATATGCGGATGGCATTAGGTCGGAAATTGATGTCAGTTTAATGCAGAAGAAACAACTTGCTTTGGAACACCTCAATGTATGTAAATAAATGCTATGTTATAAGTTTTTCCCGTAAGAGTTTAATAAATAAAACTGTTACTTTCTTAATAGCATTGAGCTTAACAGTGATAGAACTTAACAATTGAAAAGTCAACCAATTTCGAAGATCTTGGAGTTGACCTGGAAAATAAACTTCGTTTCAATCTTCACTTCAATAAAGTATTATCTATGGCAAGCAAACAGCTTGGATTCATAAAAAGAAATTCAAAAATATGTGGGTAACTAAGAACCTATATTGTACTTTAGTACACCCACTACTTGAATATGCCTGCATAATCTGTAATCCAAAAACAATTCCTGCCTTTTGCACAAAGAGACTCTTGCGACCCTCGTGATTTCAGTAACTTGCCGCCTTACGAACACTGACTAGGCCTTCTGAATTTGATGCCTATATCATCAAGAAGAATATTACTAAGCTCATGCCTCACCTTTAATATTATAAATGGAGTTATCAATATTGAATGTATGTATATCTAATAAGATATCTTTTAACGACCTGGTTAGGTCGATTTGTTTTTTGCAAGCAATGTTGATGACTTTCCAATCTTTATGGAATCCAATCTTAATCTAGGTAAAGCAGTCATTCAATTGATAAGGTATACATTTCACATGTCAATAGACACATTTCATGTCAATAAAACCCATGATATAATCACAAGGTAAGGTCATATTAAGTTGGCTGCTCAATTGAGAAATTTTGCAACAATAAAGCTGTTGAACCTACAAACGTCAAACGACAAAAGCAACAACAACAATTAGAAAAACTAAAAATTACCAGCTGATTTTGATAACTAGAGCACCCTGCTCTCCAATATGAGCCTACCTTGTATCATGAATAAAACCCAAAAACACGACCCGCTCGCATTAAATAAATGTCACATTATACAAAGGCTGCCACTTGTTTAGTTAGAATTTATGTTATGACCAGTGCTGCCATATTTAAAGTTAAAACTGTAAATCGAAGTGCTGCCATATTTAAAGTTAAAACTGTAAAAAATTACCTCCTAGTGCAAATGAAGGTTTATTCCAAAACTTCAGATTTGATTTTATTCAGAAATTTAAGATTTGGAATTACAATAAAAGTTTAAATTTTCAATGCTTTTAAAAAACCATCACGGTAACCATGTGATTGTGTGATTGAGTGAGCATTGCAGTTCTGCGATTACATTGCAGCCCTGAATCAAAGTGTTAATTTTATCGTCTTTTCTTTGTTTAAATATGGTTTCTGCTCGTTGCTGCAGTTTTTGTTTTTTTATTTTTAAATGTATCTTTCCGAATTGCTGGCTTTGTTGTTGCTCGGCTTTGATTTCCAGTAAAGAAATTAAAAATGCAAAACTCCAGAGAAAATGTTCTTTTGCGCTCTTTTGAGTTAAAATTAAACATGAATTAATAAAACTATTGCTCAAAATTATATTGATTTAATTCAACAACAGCCATTGTTTTGTTGTCGCTATGTGTCGTGCTAGCCTTATTGTTGTTGCTCGCCCTTTCTCTCCAGTCAAAGCATACAACAAGTCGGACTCATAAAAAAGCTACATAAGTAAAAAGAGGGGAATCATTAATTCCTACTCTTGTAATGTTTTTTCGGCAATTTTCAATTAGTTAATATTAGGCAGCCAACGTAAAAAATTAAATGTGTAAAGTCGGTGTTGAAATATATCGAAAAATAATGAAAAATAATAGTGAGTGTGTGTGAGTGTGTGTGAGTGAGTGTGATAGTGAGTTTTAAGAAATTATTTTAATATGATGGTGGATGGATGGATAATGTACATATTAAAATAAAATAAATAAAAATGATAAAAAATAAAATGATATAGAGTATTTAAAAAAAAAAATTTCTAAACAAAAGCACTTCTAAGGTAAGTCAACTTGTTTGAATATAAAGGGTGTTTTTTAAAGTCAGTTCTCACTTTTATGGTGAACAAAACACATTAAATTTTTCGGGCATGTACCCACAACTGCTGAAATTGATGAATGTCATCTGAGAAACAAACTTTTCGACAAATTTTTTCTATTTTTGTTTCTATAGTTTTATGGATTTTAGGTGAAGAAAGTAAAAAGTTTGTTTCACATATAACTTCATATAAATACTTCTACATATAAATTGAACTACATATAAATTGAACATTGCTCTAAACAAACTTAAAGGTAAAACTCCTGGAGCAGATCGCATATCCTACCCTTTATTAAAAAACCTAACGGAATCCACAAAAAACAGACTTTTGAACTTATACAATACTATCTTCAAAAACTACATCCCTCAAGAATACAAAACAAGCCTAATCATACCCATACTTAAACCCAACTCTGACAAAACTTTAATAACATCCTACCGTCCAATATCACTAAACCCCTGTACTTCTAAGGTTCTCGATAAGATAATTGCCAACAGGCTGCGGTGGTTTGTTACTGCTAACAAACTTATCAACAGCCGCCAAATCGGATTCCAAAGAGGTAAAACAGTATCTGACTCTCCAGTAACACTAGACTATCTGATAACAAAAACCTTATCCGCAAAAAAACATATTTGTGTGATATCGCTAGACTTTGCCAAAGCCTTTGATAAAGTCGGCGTACACGCAGTCATCAACGAAGTTATAAAGTGGAAACTTGGAACAAACATGGTAAACTACATACTCAGATTCCTATCTAATAGAAAATTAAGGGTACGGATTAATGCCACCGTTTCAAATACTCAAGCTCTGCACAATGGTATACCTCAAGGATCGCCTTTATCGGTTATCCTTTTTCTAATTGCATACATGTGACACTATATCTATCCACAAACAATATCAATTCTGTGCATACGCTGACGATTTCATAATTATAAAAGTATTGAATTCTAAATATACTTCCAACTTAGATGCTAATGACCTAATAAATGACATTCTTAAATGGTGTGAATTATCAGGCGCGAATCTGTCTATGGCTAAGTGTAAGCACTTACACATATGCCGCAAAAAGAAGTGTTCCTGCAACATTATATCCAACAACTTCACTATAACAAAGGTCAACAATTTAAAAGTACTCGGAATTAATTTTAACCAAAAATACTCATGGAGCTACCACATAGAAAATCTAACAAAATCCCTTTTCAAACGTCTAAATATTATTAAATGCCTGGCAAGCAAAAGGTTTAATTGCAACTCTCTCACCCTAATTAGCATTGTTAATTCAATGATTATGTCCAAAATAGACTACGGTATTTATCTTTTTGGGTACGCTCCCAATTCAATATTAAATAAATTAAAATCTGTTTACCATTCAGCTATCAGAATAGCACTCGGTGCATTTAAGAGCACCCCAATTAACAATTTACTATACGAATCAAATGTAAAACCTATAGAAATTAGAAGAGACCTGAATTTGTCAAAATTATTTAAAACATTTTTACAAAGTAAAGATTCAGCCTTACATTATATAATTGATAAAGTCTCAAAATCCAAAAAGTCCCCAAAAATACAATCAGCATTATATAGAGCCATTGCCATTTGCAGAAAACTAAATATACCATTTTGTCCTATAAAGCTTACTATCGCATCCTCACCTCCATGGAGCTTTAAAAATGACTCAATAATAACTTCTCTGCATAGTACCTTAAAATCGTCTACGCCTCATGCTGTACTCCTACAAAACTTCCTAGAAATTCAAAATCAATTTCATAACTACAATTTCATCTACACGGACGGATCCAAATCCGACCACACCACCTCTTACAGCATCACAACCGCAAACTCTATTTTAAAGATATCCCTCCTTCCTCACTACAGCTCAGTTTATTCAGCTGAAATTATTGCTATTCTAGAAGCCTTGTGCTACATTAAAGGAAAAAGAGGTAATTTTGCTATATGTACAGACTCCTTATCTGCTATAGAAGCAATATCAAATTATGATAACCAAAATTACTATCCAAACCTTATAAGAAGTATTTTAATAAATAACTTTCCAAAAATAATTATAATCTGGGTGCCTGGTCACACACAGATCCCAGGCAACGAATTCGCTGATAAAGCAGCCAAACATGCATCTAAGGCACCACTCACTCTAACACCTAACCAAAATCAAAATGACATTGTGAAATATCTGAAGGAATTTTTCAAAATTAACAAATTACCCAACTGGACCCACACATCTCAATGGTATAAAACTATCAATATGAACAAAACGAACATATATAATTTTCTCAACTTTGACCACACTAGCTTATTTAACAGACTCGATCTAATAAAACTTGAACGCATTAGATTAGGACACTCCAAACTAACTCACGAACACTATATAAATAAAAATATTTCCAATTTATGTTCATTTTGCAATAGTAACGAAACCAAAACTATCCAACACTTTCTTGTAGACTGCCCACACTTTGAGAACATAAGAAGACAGATATACCGAAACACTAATCCTATAGCAACTATTTCCAACCCCTCCCCAGATAATATTGTTAACCTCATTAAATACTTAAAGCAAACAAGTCTATACCATTTGTTATAAAATTAATCCTTTATAAGCATCGTGTATACATTATATACTTATCGAAATTATGTACATAAAGTATTTAAATGATAACATTTTATGTTCACAAAAATCATTTCTACTATTCGTCATTATCTATTTAAGTTTATATATTGTAATAAAAACACTTATACGCTTGGTTAACTATAATTTAAGCTTAAGGCCAAAGTCGCCATAGCTTATAAAACAATGTTAATATAAATTTTTATAATTTATATTAATATAATAAAAAATAAATAAATAAATACTTCTAAAACAAAATGTTGTGAAATTGGCATAATTGAACTTTGGGGCCCCCGCCTAAATATTTTGGTTTTTTCTTATTTTTATAATATGTATATTAGAGTGGTCCCCGTTTGTGTGAAAAAAAGTTAGAAAAGTCGAATTGCTGACGGCTAAAAATATTCGATTTGGTATAAAACTAAAATCTATAAAGTTTCGTGTCGATTAATGAACTTTTAGAATTCGCTCAAGAGCCAGTAAGTTGGAGAATCATTTTATATTTTTTTTCTTGGTATATAATCAAAAAAGTAAATAAAACAATACCTGAAGTATATTTTTTAAATAAACCTGGTATGCACTTCGTTTTTTAATTGCTATTTAAATTGAGGTATCAAATTTAAAAATCGAATGAAAATTATTAGAATTGCAATATTTTACTTTTCGAAAAAAAAAAATCGATTTTCTTTCTATTTAGTTGTAATAAAAAAAATCGTAAAAATCCAAATTCGAAAAAATTGCAATGAAATGTTGTTGAAGTATTTTCTGAAGCAATATTAAATACAAATAAAAAGGAATTGTTTGATTGCTTTGAATAACTTGGTCGTTCTGAACTTTTTTATGAGAAGTGTACCTTTTTGAAAATGTTAGGTTTGAGTATTTTACAAAAAAAGTTCTCAAAAATCCAAAAATGCAAAATGTTAACCAACAACAACACTGACACTTATGGCATAGCCTTGAGCAATTTTTTGCAAAATATTACAAAAAAACCAAAACTCTAAGAAAAAATAGCTGGTGAAACTTGACTTATTTTTCAAAAATTCGAACACAAAAAATCAGAAAAATTGTAAAAACGTTAAATATTATTTGAAGTGACTTCAAAATTTATGTTTTTCAAATATTTTTGATTTTTGCCTTACACAAATTTTGGAATTTCAGGGCTGCCAACATATCAGATCCTGGTTTTACTGTTCAAAATAGTAAAAACAAAAGAATCCAAACAATTTGATTTTTCTCCACGGCAAATTGCGAATTCTGTGTAAGTTTGTTGTATAAAGCTTTCAATATCTGCCATAAATATAGTTTTATAATGAACTTTGAAATTTGGTAGTTTTGTTTTAAAATCAACAATTTTCAACTTCTACTAAAACAGCTTTTAAAAAATTGTCATAGTTTTGTTTTTATAATATAAAGTATTTAATAAAATTATTATAAAAATTTCAATTCATAAAATAAACTTTTGCCAGAGTTTAAGGTCACTTGAAATAAGTTACCTACATGCATTTTTTTGGTGCAACACAAAAAGAAATTAAAATTTGTTTCGATTTTTTAAAAATCTCCAGAAATGATAAAAAAATTCAAATTAAGTTCAAATAAATTTACGGCAGATGGTCAGATAATAAGGCTCAGAGAGGGAGAACAGATCGGAAATGGCAACTTTTCCATAAAAGTCCAAGAAAATTAATTTTTTATTCGTTACATAATTAAAAAAATTTTTTGTAAGCTTAATTTTTACTCTACCCAATAAAAAAAAATAATGTAGATATCTTATTCGAGTTTTGAGATATGAATTTTAAAAAATCACCATAATGCAGAAAAAGCATTAATTTTCCAACTTTGTTTGTGTGTTACCACAACAACAACAATGCGAATTAAAAAAAAAAAAAAAAAATAAGATTTGATGCACCTCATAGATACCTTTCAAAATACATAAATTTTTTTTGTAACGGTGACATCAAAAAATTGATGCCCGGTTTGGCGTGAAATGAGTCACCTGTACAAAATTTCAATATTAAGTTATTTTTAGTGATTCTATGGTAATTTTTCGTTTTGAAATATATGGGTGGTGGGTGTGTCCTTTGCCTGATTTTCACCAAAATTTTTTAAAATTTTGGCTTTATTCAAGCAATGCACACATCTGTACCAAATTTAAATTCTCTACGACAAAGAAGTCTAATTTTGGCCGCTCGTTGTATGAACTCGCGACACTGTGCGACGTGCTGGCTTTGTTGATGCTCAACTTTAAATTAAAGAAGTTAAACATGCAAAACTCCAGAGAAAATGTTCTTTTCTGCTCTTTTAGGTGATTTGTGTGCAAAAATAATTTTAAACCTAATCCTTCTTTTTGCGAGTATAAAAATATGAATTCATAAAAATATTGCTAAAGTTATATTGATTTAATTCAACAGCAGCCATTGTTTTGTTGTCGCTTTGTGTCGTGCTAGCCTTATTGTTGTTGCTCGCCTTTGCTCTCCAGTCAAAGCATGCTACAAGTCCGACTCATAAAAAAGCTACATAAGTAAAAAGAGGGGATCAGTAATTCCTACTCTTGTAATGTTTTTTGGCAATTTTCAATTAGTTAATATTCGGCAGCCAACGTTAAAATTTAAATGTGTAAAGTCGGTGTTGAAATATATCGAAAAATAATGAATAATAACAGTGAGTGCGTGTGATTGGGTTTGATATTGAGTAATTATTTTAACTAGCGACCACTGGTGCGCGTTGCTGCACCCATCAACTATAAAAATAATAATAATTTTTCTGACTTTTAATTTGTTGTTAACAGACGCTCTATTAAGAAGAGACAGAAGAGAGCGAAATGTTAGCAGCAAATAGTTTTGCTCTGGCGGCCTCGGTAGTCGAGTAGGTAGCGTGCTCGACTGCTACCCCAGGGGTCCCGGGTTCGATTCCCGGCCAGGCCATGGTCCTACGCTTTAAAACCTTTCGCATTTTTGCAATTTTCTATCCTCTTTTCTAATCAACTGAAATTGAAAATTCATCAATATTTACGACTTGAAGTTGTAGTTGATGGTAGAGAAGTTTGTGGATGAGATTGCCTTATAACTTGAATTGTCTGAGGTAAAGGCATAACACTTGCCTCTGATTCAAATTCACATGTTTCTTTGGCTTTCCACCATGTTTCACCTGATTGATCTTTCCTTCCCACTAATCTATCACCCCATTTCGAACCAAGGCAGACTTGACTGAAGAGGTATTCCACCTGAAATCCTTGGTTCAAAACTAAAAAAAAAAAAAAAAACAATTATATGCAATTATATGCAAACTTTAATAAGCTATAACTTAAAAAATATAAATTTTTAAGAAATAAAAAGTTCAGTTTGCACATCTACAGGTCTAAACCTACCAAGAAATACTAAATTTATTAAGATTGGACTTGTACTTAAAAAGCCTTAAGCCGGACAAAATTTGAGCTTGCGTAATATACATATATAAGATATGATGGTGAATGTATGTTGCTTATTAAAATAAAATTATGTAAAAATTAAAGTCAAATAACTAAATAAGAAAAATGACAGAAAATTAAAAGATATAAAGTATTTAAAAAAAAATCTTTAAACAAAAGAATTAAAAAATGGGAAAGTTATACGCACTTCTAAGGTAAGTCAACTTGTTTGAATATAAAGGATGTTTTTTGAAGCTAGATCGCACTTTTATGACGAACAAAACACATTAAATTTTTCGGGCATATTCCCACAAAGGTTGGATTTATGAAAGTCATCTGAGAAACAATTTGTGCGAGAAATTTTTTTCTATTCTTATTTTCATAGTATTATGGATTTTAGTTGACGAAAGTTAAAAGTTTTTTTCACATATAACTATAAATTCTTGTAAAACAAAATGTTCTGAAATTGGCATAATTGAACTTTAGGGCCCACTCTTAAATATTTTTTTTTATTTTATTAAAGTTCATGAACTTTTTTGGTCTTGTCAGGAGGTGCATTATAGTGCATTAAAAACAGCTGTTTTCGCTATGGATATTCATCTCTAATATGAACAATTCCCAACCACAAACGATGTAAAACTTCTATTTCACAAATTTTTGGTGATATTTAATTTTTTACTTGGGTTTTATTTCATTATGAAATATTTAATGTTTCTATGTAAATGCGCTTTTTATAAATACAAATAAGCTCAAACTTTTTTTTTTTTTTGGGGCTAATTTCATTTTTTGGTTGGGTGTTATTTCATTGCAATTGGGCATTATTTCATTTCAGTGATTTGGGGTTTATTTCATTTTCGTTGGGTCTTATATCATTGGGTTTTATTTCATGGGGGATTATTTTATTTAGGGGTTATTTCGTGGAGCCCACTTATAGTAGTACAAACAAAGACCAATGCGTTCGATTGTATTACCTTTTGCATTGCCGTCTTGCATTATATATAAAAATATTCAAATTTTAGGTTTATGTTTGCTGCTATCCTATAAAATTTTTAACAATTTAAAATAGAGTTCTTACATGAACTTTTCTCCCAGTCAGAATCAAACAGACCAACAAGTGCTTAAATTAAGATTCTACGATCAGTACTTTAAGCACACCTAAGCCTCAAAGTGCGACATAAACATCGTTTGCTGATCGCAGTCAACCACCCTACTTATATCCAAGAATGACGTAATTCTACGTCAGAAACGAAGTTCAATTATATACAAAAATTTCTTTAAATGTTAATTTAATGTTGAAAACTTCAGAATATCCGCTTCTGCTACTTTGACACCCTAAGGGCTGTATTGTTCACCTCTGGATATCTTTAACCGGTCGGTAAGGTACTAGACTTTCAGTATTTTCAGATAGCAGCAAACCAGAAAATTATACACTGGTTAAAGATTTCTACACGCGAACAATATGGCCCTAAAATAGTTCCTTACTGATTTATTTAAATTTTGTTCATAAACATTGCAAAAAAACCAAAAACAAAAAAAGTGTGGTTACTTTATTTATTGTATCAGAACCATTTAAAAAATTGCATAAATGCTGAAAACTTTCAAATAAGCTGTTACATAATAAGATTAAAATGGTTATCAATGGTTATGTAGCCAAGAATTCAACCCATGTAAGCGATTTATTATGGCGATGTTGTTGCAACTTTGTGCAGCCTTAAATGGAGCAACATTTTTTAACGATAATAAAATCAAATGAAAAGCGTTTTTTACATGCACCATTTTCAACAATACCGCTTCCAACAACAGAAATGACAACAGCAGGAACAAATGCAGCAACAACAGCTGCAACAGCAGTACTAACAACCACTGCGTCATAAAGCAATACAAAATGGAGTGTTTTAATTTTTTATTTTTTTTATTTTTAAGAACTTATCGCTGCAGTCCACGCATAAAAAAATTGAAAAAAAAATAAATAGACGTTTGTGTTTTACAAAAGATGAAAAGGAAAAAAAACACTGCAACAACAAAAACATTAATTTTGCTTTACTATCGAAGAACATCGATTGAAATCGCGCTCGAAAAATGAACGTTCGAATGAACATTTCAGCGTTAAATGGATTGTAAAATTTTTACAGTTAGTTTTTGCCCTGTTTACCGCAAAAGTAGCTGCAGCAGCAGCCACCACCAACACGCTGAATGAACATTTTGCGCCAAAAGGTACTTGTAAGGATTTGGGGAGGTGGGGAATGGGAAAAAGGGCAGACGTCGTTGATAGTAGCACGCCGAACATGAGTGCAACAACATAACTTGACTTCCACATATTAGCCACGTTAATAAAATGTCGAGAGTTGCTGCTGTGAATAGAGGCTCTTATATCGCGCTGCCATGCCATACATTTCAATTGGCAGTCTTAGCGATGCACATGATATTCAGTGTTGACTGATTGGCTCTATGAAGGCGAATTAGTTTTCAAGTGGAAATTCAGTTCAGTTTTTGCAAAGGTGAAAAAAGTCAGTTCAGCCACGAGTTTTTTATTCATTTAGAGGCTAATTGAAAATGAATTCTTTTTAAAATTTGCGCCTATATAAAATATTTTTTAATCAGATGAAATCTTTCTCCCTCACAAAATCAGTAAAATCTATACTTTAACAAGGTCCTTTAACTCATGCAATGCCACTTTACTACAGTAGCTTTCTGCCAAACAACTTCAAATTGAGTACCTTTAACATTAATTGACATACACTGAGAAATTCCATGAAATATTTAAATTTTATGCTTCCGCCGCTCACATAGCGGATATTTTTTAACCGCACTCATTTATTCATTTATTGATTTAATTTAAAAGCTGAAAACATTTGCTGTTGGTTTTGTTGAAATCTTTCCAATATTTATGGTAAATTAATTTTTGAAATTTATTTTAATTGATTCGTTAAAAAAATCATTTTTTGTGTTAAGTTTTCGACGAAATTATGTTACTTAATAGAGAAAAAAATAAAAGATTTAAAGTTTAAATATTGAAATTACAGAAATTTATTCAGAAAATCTTGATCGAAATGGCGAAATTTGAAAAGTTCTTGTAATACTTATTTTTACTTTTTATGTTGAATGTTTTATTTATATTCTTTTTTTGGTAAGATATAAAATTGTCGGAGATGTCCCATAAAAAACAAAAAAATGTGTGTGGCCACCACGCACGGTAGAAGTGAAAATTTAACAATGGCAAGAGTAAATTAAATCGGTTCTAATCAGGGATAGTAATTATTAAAACCCAGATCCAAAAACTAAAAGTTTAATTATTATTTTTAGGTTTTTATTTTATTGCTCAACAATAAAAATTAACTTAAGATTTTTATGGTTTTGATCGGAAATAAAATTTATTTATGTTTTTTTTTTTCTGATCAAGAATAAGAATAATTTTTGAGTTGTATTATTTTGCTCAAGAATAAAAATTTTATGATTTTTTTTTTATTTATTCCCTACACCTAAACATTGGGGCTTTAAAGGGGGGCCGGAGAGGCTACATATATTTGACCGACCTCCAATACTTTTCCAAAAGGAATATTTTTTTCTTGGTGACCTATTCCCTCCGACCATTCCTTAGGGAGGGCTCCCATACAAATTTCATGATTTTTGTGTATTTATTCCCTACACATGAACAGGAGGGCTTTAAGGGAGGGCCAGAGAGGGTTAAAATGTATGACCAACCCCCATTATTTTTGCAAAAAGAACATTTTTCCTTGGTGACCTATTCTCTACGACCATTTCTTAGGGGGGCTTCCATACAAATTTTACGACTTATGTGTATTTATTCCCTACACCTAAACAGGGGGGCTTTAAGGGAGGGCCGGAGAGGCTTAATACATGTGACTGACCACCATTACTTTTACAAAAGGTTAAATTTTTCCCTTGGGGACCTATTCCCTCCGGGCACTCCGTTGGGGGCTCCCATACAAATTTTATGATATTTGCATATTTATCCTACACCGAACAGAATGGTTTCAGGGAGGGCTGGATAGAGTTAATATGTATTATAAAACTATGTTATTTTGTATCAGAAACATAAAGATATATAAGGCAAATAAATGCAATACAGAAATATACTTTGCGTACTCTTTTGTTACTCTCAAAAGTTTAAAATATACTTTTAAATGTTGTACATTACAACTCTGTTATTTAGCAGCAGTCAGTGTTTGTCTTTTTGTTTAAAGCTGGGTCTACACGATACAACGGCTGTACCAATATCGGTTGCTATTTGATGGTTGTGTGCGATTATTGTATTGTTTGGATGCAATCATGCGACGAGTAAGTTGCAATATTGCATGGTCGAATGGTTGAAACTGCCAACTGCTGTACGATGAGCGATTGTACAGCCGTTGTATCGTGTAGACCCAGCTTAAGGTTGATGTTTTCAATATGAATGTCAAAGACATGCTCAATATGCTTCGAATTTTTATGGCAATATTATATTTACTCAATGTATGAACCATGTAGTTGAAAAGGTACTGTGTCCATACTATATTCAATTTATTTAATTTTGCGTAATACTATGTTAAAAACACGCCGAAGCCTTTCACGGCGAAGTGTTTCATCTGCGAATTGACTCATCGGTTTTACTCTCCATCGCGACTAAAGAAGTTTCACTTAAAAAGAAAAAAATGAAGAAATGAAGTACCAACTTAAATTTGTTCTGTATACTTATGCAGAGACATCGCTTAAAAAGAACTCATACTTGTTTTTCTCTATCACGTACTGTTTTTTAGGTGTAGTAACTAACAATTAAAAGTAAAAGATTTAAAACATAAAGGTGCAGTGTACGCATTGGTTTATTTAATTATCAATAGTGCAAGTACTGACAACAAAAGTTACTGACGACAAAAGTTATTATTAATATATTTCGACATATTTAAATATACTTATAACATATGTATGTATATGGTAAAAAGTATATGTAGTACACAAAAAATCAAAAATTTGTAACTTTTTCTTTTATGATGGGAAGTATCTTCCCGCTTTAAACGGCAGCAGTAATATCCTAACATAGCGGCATCACAACGACCTTGAAACCGTTCTTTAAGCCTTTTTACATCCTGGTGAAACCGTTCCCCCTATTAATTTCTCACTGCTCTAATATATATTAGGGCATCTAATATATATTAGATAATATATATATCTATATCTATACTTCTATATCTATCTATCTATATCTATATCTATATCTATACCTTTATCTATCTATATCTATATCTATATCTTCTATATCTATATCTATATCTATATCTATCTATATCTATATCTATCTATATCTTCTATATCTATATCTATATCTATATCTATATCTATCTATCTATATCTATATCTATATCTATATCTATATCTATATCTATATCTATATCTATATCTATATCTATATCTATACTATTATATAAAATGAAAGTGAACATTTTTTGTGTCCGCAAAACTCCAAAAGTACTGGTCCGATTTTTTTTAAATAAGTTTTAAAATATCACATTTGTGCTACAAAAGGTTCATTGGTTATTTTCTTTTCGAAATTTCAATAATAAGTATCTTTAATTAAAGTGTTAAGTTTTTTAAAAAATCATCCACAATGCCATGCATTGCTTGATCGTTAGCTTTTCATGCGTTTGTGCTGCGAGAGCCTCAATAAACTGCATGTTGCTCTCTACTATACTCTTTTTGTTCTCAGCAAGCACAAAACAACAAAACAAACAAACAAATACATATACATACATACTTTGCTGCGCTTAAAGCTAATTGGATCGAAGTACATTCTAATATGTCCAAAAAAGTTTTGATGTGTAGATTTAATCTAACACAGTTTTCTTAAAAGGGGATTCACTGAACACCTTTAGCATGTTGAGGATTTTTTTGATGAGAATGAGATTCAATCCGACTTGATGTATGTATGTATGTTTGTATGTACGTATGTTTATTTGTTTCACTGCATGCAACTTTCTACACATGTTTTGACGGTGGTTTTCCTGTAATTTATAAATGAACAAGAGGAACGGGTGAATTTTTACTTTATACAATTGACATTGTGTGATTAAATAAGTTTTTTTATAAATAAACAAGATAACGGGCATAGGAAAAGGGGTTATGGCTTCGACCACATAAGTCAAATTTTTGATATTGAATAGCTTTGGAACTAAACGTCGCATGACAATAAAACTCAGCATGGAGTTACTAATTGCCAATGTCTTTTTACAGGAAAACTGATACGTATGTGCATTGGAAAAGAGGGTGTGGCCCGATTCTCTATACAGAATAGCTTTGGAAGCTAAGATCACAGGACATTGAAACTCATAATAGAATTGTCACCTGGGAGTGATGTTCTGCTACTGGGAAACTGTAACGGGCAGTGGAACATGAGTGTGGTGTCAGACTAAGGGACTAATAAAAGTTTTGAATTTACTCATTATTTCCAATATACTTGCCGGGTGCAGCAACGCGCGCCGGGTATCGCTAGTATATATATACATGATCTTAATATTTTGAATACGACCTGTCATTTTGTCAAATCTTAACCGATTTTCAACATCTTTAGCTCATTGCAAAGAAAATATGATGAGTAACATATATCTAGAATATTGCAATATAGATCTTTGAAAAATATAAAAGAACGAATAAACATATTTTTACTTTCAACAGAATTTTTATATGAATGAATGTGTACGAGTGCATTAGACCGTAATGGAAAAAAGTAAGCTGCACACTGTCTAATCTGAAGCATTTTTTTAATAAAATTTCGAAAAAAACAATTGTTTTTTCCCGAACGTTTTAGTCTTTCTTCATATCTTCGGCATTTCCAGACCTATCTTGTCCAAGAATGATATATCAATGTTTCAATTTCGAGGCGTCCAAATTTTTTGCTCTAAAAGATATTGGGGTCGAGGACCCCTTTCTAGTACTTACCAGATTTCAACTTTTACGACATGAATTAAAAAAGAAGTGTCAAATCAAAAAAAGGCTTTTTGAGCCGTTGCCCAAAACCTTGAAAGTCCTCAATTAAATTTTTATTTGCATTTTTTTATCTTTTAAATAAAACACAGAACTTTATTAGTGGGTAAGCTTTTGCTAAAAAGTCACAAGGTTAGTTTACCTACCATATACTTTCTCGTGGTTAAGTGCTAGAACGGGGTGCTTGATCTCAGTGACCTTTTGGGCAAAAAAGTTGGACTTCTCAAAATAAAATAATTTATATATCTTTCTTTAATGGCGTTTTCTTTTCTTGGCAAAAAATTCTGCTCTCTGAGAGTGTAGAATATTTTACATTTTGGCCTGCACTCAAAAAATGTTGAACTGTTCTTAGCCGAGAAAAGATCAGAAAAATGCAAGATTTTTTCAATGATGTTGTGTTGGCTGTACTGTTGCTTACTTTTGAGAACAATTTTTATAATATTTGTTTTGTCATCCGTGAAAAAGCTCAAATTTTAATGAAATGTCAATGATAATATTTAATATTTTCCTAACATGTCACTTTTTTTGTTCATTCAGTTGGTAGCATTTGAGGGCAGAATTTAAAATCGTCGACCTTGAGAGAGAAAAATTCTGCATTTTTTCTACTTTCAATGTCAACATTGTCGAGAAAAGAACTCGATTTAATTTACAGGTCAGAATTTTTTTGAGAAAAAAGCACATAAAGGGCAGAGTTCTCAAAGAGGGCAGAAAAAATGCAGCATTTTTTTGAGAAAAGTAAACGCCATAAGATAGAACTGTAAATGCCGAAGATAAACTTAAGATAAATTTTCTCACAAAAATGTTTCAGATTATATGGTGTGACGTGTACTTTTTTACACATTTCGTACACATTCATTCATACAGGGTGTTTTTTTTAGGGGTTTGTTTTTCGAATAGAGATAAAACTGGCATTTTGTGGTCAAATCTGGGAACTCTAATGTCATTTATGTTCAGTTTGGTTTGCCATTTCATCATGAACAGGTTGACAAAAGAACAACGCTTGTAAATGGGCCGAAAATGAGATTGATCTCGATGCTGATTTTCATCGCAAAATTTTGTTCAGTGATGAGGCTCATTTTTGGTTGAATGGCTACGTGAACAAGCAAAATTGCCGCATTTGGAGTGAAGAGAATCCACATGAGATTCTTGAGACGCCATTACATCCACAAAAACTGACTGTTTGGTGTGCTCTATGGGCTGGTGGAGTCATTGGGCCATACTTCTTCCGAAATAATGCTGGAGAGTCAGTTACCATAAATGGAGACCGGTATAGAGCCATGATAACCGACTATTTTGTTCCCAAATTGGATGGCATGAATGTGGATGAGTTGTGGTTCCAACAAGACGGCGCTACATGCCACACAGCGCACGTCACAATCGATTTATTGAAGGAAACATTCGATGAGCGCATAATTTCGCGGAATGGACCTGTCAATTGGCCACCAAGATCGTGTGATTTGACACCATTGGATTATTTTCTTTGGGGATATGTGAAGTCGCTCGTCTACGCCAATAAACCAGAAACGTTAGGGGACTTGGAGGCCAACATTCGTGGCGTTATTGCCGACATACGGCCCCATATGCTCGAAAAAGTGGTTGAAAATTGGACCCGTAGAATTGGCTTTATTCGAGCCAGCCGCGGCGGCCACATGCCCGAAATCATATTTAAACATTAATGGCATAAAATTATTCTTCCAATAAAGCCAAATTGATGGACATTAAAACGATTTTCTTGTGTTTTATCTCTATTCGAAAAACAAACCCCTAAAAAAAACACCCTATATTAAAATTCTATTGAAAATAAAAAAATATGTTTATTCGTTTCATAGTAGCTTATATATTTTTAAAGATCTATTTTGCAATGCTCTAGATATATGTTACTCATAAAATTTTTTTCCAATGAGCTAAAGATGTCCAAAATCGGTTAAGATTTGACAAAATGACAGCACTTTGTATAATAGCAACATATACATGGGAGTCAGTGTTTTCTGATAAAAAAAAAAAATACATTAAAACTGCCGCCATTTTGCCAATTCTCAACCGATATTGATGGTTTTGGATTCAATGAAAAGGTATTTTTCCGTGCAACGAATTTTTGTGAAAAAAAGATGTCATTCATGCAGCATTATATCATTTTAATTTATAGAAACACTAATTAATTTTTTTTATGAAATTAATGAAAAATTAAGGAATTTGCTTCGCTACACGCTTCATTTTGTATTTTATCGTATTTATTTTATTACAGCATTATTCTACGTGAAATTCTACTGAAAAGAAGTGGAATTTGTTTTTCATTTCCAACAAAGCAAATAGCTGTAAAAATTCAATGAACGTCGGCGCAACAAAAATCGGACCCTTCAACTTTAAAATGAATTAAAAAAAATTGTGACGACATTGAGAGGCCAGACCAAGTGCGATGGACTCACAACATGTCCCTATTTAAGAATTTCTATAAAGTTTAGTTGTGCTTTTTTAGTCGTCACACTGTGTTATTAAAAATTAAAATCAAGTTCTTATAATTTATTTTCGTTTTTTACGAATAGCCTTTAACTCCTAGAGATTACTTGACCTTCGGTGAACCTTAATGAAATTTTTCGGAAAATATTTTTGTGGAAAGTTTTGACCCTTGACCTCTCTCCAAAGTTGGCTTTTAGAAAGTTTTACTAAGAAAGGCCCAAAATGGCCCATTCGGGTGAGAGCTGGAGAGTTAAAATGTTCAAATAAAATATTCCTCAGAAAATTTTAATATAGGTTCCCGAAGATAAGAACCTCCCTGAATTCAGTTTTATACATGCTTTTCAAATTGTTTAATTCGATTTTTGACCCAAAAATATTTAAATTTCAAACCACTGTAAAAAAAAAATTGTGACTTAGTGGAACAAAAAGGTATTGGGGCTTTTGTTACTGACGTCAAATACTATAGTTTGAGAAGGGTTTGGGTAACCCCCTAGGCAATGACTCTCAATTTGTGTCACAGTGTAATAAATGAGTGGATTTTACAAAATGTATTGTTTATTTTGAAATCCTTCAAAAGGATCTCCGAAAAAGTAATAACTTAATATTTTACTATTTCAGAATACATTTTAACTTACCATTATTTATATTTCTACAAGTAATTGTTGTACTACGCAAATGGAATGAACTCCTTTTCAACTCCTGCTACCTACCCACAATCTTATGGCAAAAAGCAAAGGTGAGAAACTTTTAACATGCAAATCGAAACTCTACAAATACATAATTCATATTTTCATAATATTTCACTGTCATCTAGCCGACACCCAATGCTATACAAGAGAACCCCATACATTGGCAGCTGTACTCATAGAAGCCCGCAGTCCACCTACTGCTACCAGTCGACAACTCTAACAAAGGAGCAACATAATTATTGCAATAATCGTAAATAATAGTCTAGTAAAATATATCGCACCTAGCACCATTCGAATTGGAAATGGAGCGTATAGGACTATACTCTAAGGACTTGAGTCATCCAAGCATTTAAGCTCTCACAACTTAAGTACGAATAAGTAACGAGTGTGTGTTAATGTGTGTCGGCGTATGTGAGTGAGTGTGTGTATGTTGTGTGAAGCATTTGTTAAATAATAAACGAAGCTAGGGAAAAATGTGGAGCAGAGCAAAAACTCTGCGGTAGGTGTTCCAAACAGGCCAACCCAACCATCGATGCGCATAAAAGGCAAGTTTCACAAGTTCCAAAATATTACAAATGTGCAACATAAGCTCCTGCATTAAAAGGGTTCAAGAGGCGTAAATGTATTCGCAAAAACATGCTAACTACTAGCTGGCGAGCGGGGTGGACAATGTGACCGTTAGAGCACCCACCCCATGAAGGGTCTACATGTTGGTTAGTTGGTTGTTTGGCTGTTGGGTTGACTGGTAGTCTTGTTGGTTGGAAAGAGTAACTGCTTATTAATGGAGAAATTTATGTGAGCGCACCAGCTGGCCAAAGTTTTATGAGAAACTGTCGCCCGACTGTTTTAGGAGGGAAAATATAGAAAAGTGCAAAACAAAACAAAAAAGTACAGTCGTTTGTGGTCAATGGTCAACATTTGGCGCATAGTTTTGGCAGCCGTAAAACACTAACTAACATACGTTAAAGAAACCGATAAAAAAAAAAAAAAAAAAAAATAGGAAAGTACATTGAGATGCATACGCTTGGTAAAAGTGTTTCCCAAATCTTACAAACTGTGTTTGTCAAGATTTTTTACATTCGTGAATAAATGGAAGATAACCTCACCAGATTGATTTGGTGCAGTAGGAAGGGACATGCTTACTGTTCCCAAAGTCTAGGAAATTTAAGTGTATACATATATGCCCTTACAATAGGCCCATGGCCAGGAATTTATTTGGGGAGGGTTTTGTTACCAAAATATGAAGTTAACTCGAGTACTTACAAAAGTTTATTTATTTATATTAATTTTGTTGGCACTTTTTTTTTTGTTTTTTTTTTTTTGTGATCACAAATACTAGGTCAACATGATAAAATTGTGTCCTTATATGTATTACCGATACATATCAATTTTAGAATAAAGCTCGTAGTCTCCTTATTTTTTTTTTTAAGATTCTTGCCAAAGGGTCCCATTGAGATTGTTACATTGTGTTTTCCGATTTGATTTTTAAAAAAAAATTTCAGAAAAAATTTACCACTTTCGGAGAAAATGTACCTTTTCCCAAAATAAAAAATAAAATAAAATATTTTTAAATGATTAACAACCGTTATAATTTCTTTTTGTTAGTATATATATATTTATCTTTGACGTATGTAAACTATTTTGTTTCGCTATTTTTTAATTTAATTCATTTGTTGCTTTTACCCCTTTTACATTGGTTCTCTTTTGAACCCAAAAAGTTGACGATACAACTCAAACTTACCGTCAATTTCTTCCCCTTCTCAGCCAATTTGCCGGAATTAGCCAACAAACTTGAAAAATTGCTATCAATTACTGATCAAAGTAAAAGGGGTCTTTGTTCAGCAACTAAAGATGGATAATTTAGATTTTTTTTATTACATAGGATGATTCACAAGAATATTAAACTACTTGTGAGAATGTTCAGTGAGCTAACAGTACTGCCAATAACACGAAAAATTAACAAGTCTAAAAAAATTATTATTTCCGCAAAATTTACCACTTTTGGTCAAAAATTACCCTTTTTACCTCTGCCCAAAAAATGAGTCAAAAACTACCTCAATTAGGTAAATTTACCTCAATCTGTCCCTAACAAGTATGTCCCGTTCTCTATAATTTGTGTACAACCCAGTGATGTGATTCGGATTTAGTAAAAAATCCCGATCGCATCCCGATTTAAACCTGTTTATCCCACCAAAATGACACAAAAACAGGCGAGTCATTGAATTCATCCTCCAGGGAATACTTATGTACCTCTACAAATTCGAGAGGGAATTGCTCTAAAGCAACTTTAGGGTCCAAAACCTCTTAAGTTTCACTCCAATTTGCTAGCAAACTACAATGCAAGGCTGCGTAGTAAGCCATCTTGTAGCTGCCGGAGATTTAATATTTTTTAGTGGAAAAGTTAAAAAGATTGCTGGAACTCTATTAATTGGGCTGAGCCTTTTTGACTTTTTGACTTTCTGACATATTCTTATATTCCTATATCTTTTAAAACTATTTCACATTCATCAGGCAAACAATTTTTTCCTGCTTTTAAAACCAGTGGAGATGAATGGCAGATGCATTTAATCGGAATCAAGTTATGGGCTTGTTGAATATACATATCCCTTTCTTAGATATATAGAATCAATGAAACACCAATTGAAGGAACAATTGTAAAAGATTACAAAAAAGTGATGCCAACCAGTTTTGTAAAGAATATAAACTTGTAAAAATTATGACACAGTACAATATCCCACCTAAGCATCCGAAATCCCACACGTTCTCAAATAGGCCAAATACCCCAAAATGAGCCCGAAATCCCACCAAATCACATCACTGGTGCAACCATTTAAAACAGTGATGTTCACGTAGTACCACGCGTGGTGAGACTTGAAAGCTTTATTCGAGAATCGAAACACGTACACGATCGAATGCACGAAGTTCTCTCAATCAGTTGGCGTTGAAACTTCAAACGAAAATGTTTGCGCTTCTTGATCGTGTGTTTTGCACAGCACGAAATGTTTGAGGCACATAAATTTGCGTTATTTTCAGAATAATAATAATAATAATAATAATGATAGTGAGAATGATAATGATCGTGATAATGATAATGATACCGATAATGATAATGATGATGACAATGATTATTATAAAACAAATCTTGCTTAATACCTGCACAACAATTTTTATCAGAGCAGAGAACGAGAGAGCTACTAACACAAACACAAAAGTTGAAAATTGTGGTAGTATGCGTGTCAACACCACTCATTTAAAACATTGCTGGGTCAGAATTGGTCAAAAGCTTTCCAATGTTAAAAAAAGTGTGTGAAAAGCTCTAACAGCGTTCGTGTGAAGCTCTAGCAGCGTACGTGTGGGGGCAGAGAAAGCTCTCTGCCCGCGAGCGACAGAATGCCCGACATTGACTTAAAAGCAGGCACAATATAATTCAATCACAAGTCCCTTGATCAGTGGCGGATCTAAATACGGGCCGTAAGGGCTTTAGCCCCCCCTTCGAGAATTTTTTGTATGGGAATAAAAATAAAAAAGTCTAAAAAGACGTTCCAACTCCCCCTTGGCATACAATACTTTAGTTTCACCCCCCCTCCCCTCTGGCGAATCCTAGATCCACCACTGCCCTTGATTATTTTTTGTGGGGCAACATCTAGTCATTGGTCTATGCGACGATTGGTCTATGCGAAAGACGTTTCAACCCCCCCTTGGCATACAATACTTTAGTTTCACCCCCCCTCCCCTCTGGCGAATCCTAGATCCACCACTGCCCTTGATTATTTTTTGTGGGGCAACATCTAGTCATTGGTCTATGCCAGCGCAGGGCGCTCCATAGCTCACTGAGCTCTCTGTGAGCGTAACTTTTCACATGTACATAAAGCTCACAACAGAAGAGAATATAATTCAGTCGTTCGCTGACGGTGATACTGTCAGCACCTATGTCGTTTTGCGCTGCAAATTATATGTACACTCGTGAAAAATCAACTTATTGTAGATTTATAATACTTATGCATATATTTTTTTATTTTGTAGAATTTTATATTCGTATATATTAAGGTTTCATATAATTAATACATATAAGCTATTAAAACATTTTGCATTGTTCATTCACATTCCTTATTAATTTTTTAATACTTGATTTTTTGATTAATTGTTTACTTATTTTATTTAATTCCTTATTATTCATATATATTATGATTTTATATTAAAATAATTATTCGTATATATTAAGGTTTAATATAACTCATTCATATTATCTTTTTAGATTCTTTACTTATTCATTCATATTACTTGTATTAATTAATTAATTAATAGAAAAAATAATGAACAATACCGATGACTAAAAATAAAAACATAAAATAAAAAAGAAAAACTTACAAATCTAGATAATTGAGACAATTATTTCGCTCAGTGTGCGCAATTCGAGAGAGCACCAATACTAACAAGACATAATAATATGTGACTGTGTTAGAATGCCCAGCCCTGGTCTATGCGAATAAGCCCGTAACAATTGAGCAGCTTGAGAGAAAAATTACGTGAGTTATCCACAAAATTCATCCAGCACGAAGCCAACTCGACTACCGTGGTCGCCCAGTTAGTTCTGCTTATTCACGTATTCATCGAGCTAGTTATGCGACCTATTACTGGTCGAAATTTTCTTCCGTAATAAAGCGGAGATTTATAATTTTTATTTTTCACAATTTTTCTGATTAGAAATTCACAATTTTTTTAGTTAGTTTCCAAAATTCAACAGAATATTCAGTGGAACAAGTTCTAGGCATAAAGTCAAATATTTACTAAATTTTACATACATATAATATGATGCAAATATCGAGCTTATCTCGAGTTTCTAACGGTTATAGAAATATATTTTACAAACTGTCAGGTCAAATCGTATTGGATGGCCTTTCCGTTAAAAAAAAAAAAAACAAAAAAACGGTATGTCGGTGTAAAAAAGTTAAAGTTCTTTTTCTTTATCACTAATCCTGCACTGCTCTACCCATCCCGTTCGTAAATGTTGTTTGTCTGTAACCAAGTAAAAAATTAAATTAAATTTACACGCAAAATTTATTTTAAAAAGATGAAATATAAAAGGTAATAAAATCAACAAAATAAAAAAAAAGCAAAGCTCATCCCAAACAAAAAAAAAAAAAAAATACATAATTTTATTGGCAAAAACCACAAGCAGCGAAATCTTTTGAGGATTACTAGCATGAACTCGAACACTTAAAGGTGTTCCTCAATGACTGTAATTGTTTGTTTGTGTGTGAGTGCGAGTGTAATAGTATGTGTGTCGTATCTTTTTTAGCAGTTCTCTGTGCTGGAGTGTACAGCACTAGAAATAACTTGCTACAAACACCAAATGGACCAAGTTTCATAACGCGGATAGACAAGCTCCTACCACAATCCAGGCTCCGTAGGGACTCCGGATTTACAGCGTTTTTCTCATTGCTTCGTTTTGCGCCTTTTATCTTTCACTTATAACTCAAAATGGAATTACGTTGGCTCTAGGATTTTCCCATGTTTTTTTCTTATTCAATTTTTTTTTCCCCACCGCCAACTACTCGTACAGCAAGTGCACATAGCAAAGTCCATAGTCAGGCCTTGGCGTGCTTCAATTTAAGTATTAAATGTCCTTTTGCGCATTTTGATGCCGTACTTTTTGGTTCTTCTGACTGCCTGGCTGCAAGTGAAAAATAATATAATCTAATGTTGTTACCTTATTTTGTATTTCACACAAAATTAAATATGAGAAAAAATATCTATGAATGAGCCTGAATAAAGTGAGTAGATGAAGCCCGGAAATGAGAGGCAGCCGCGTCAAGCACGAACGACGTCTATTAAAAAAAAATGTGGTGGGTGGGCGAGTACCGGCGTTTGGGTTGATAGGAGTTGATTTAATAAGCGCTTCAAGTTATTTAATGCGTGCGCAGTCTTTAAGGATTTTGTATTTTAAAAGGATCATATATTTATTTATATCCCTTAAAAGAACTTTGTTGAAAAAGATTTATATATTTTAATATTAAATTTTTATTGCGCTTATTTTTCCTCTCAAATTTGTTTTTTTTTTTCTTGTTGTTTTTACTTTTACTTTATATAACTTAATTTAAATTCCAACTTTGATCTGCATTCTTAGTACTCCCAAAAGTATGCAACAATTTGGCACTTATTGCAAACTCACTCTGATACTCACACTCGCGATGAAACACACACACATACACACATACGCAAACATGCATCCTTATACACTGGCCATGTCATGCACACAAAATCAATTCACTTCCACTTCCGGTCAAGCAACAACTTGTTGTGTTTCCGTCTTCATTTAATTCACTCAACAGCAGCATAGGAACGTAGCGGCACTATCTTGCAACGTGCTGTCGTTTGCTTTTTGCTATCCATCGCAAATCAATAGCTACGATATCCTTACGTATCTTCACATTAAACTATTTCCTTACAAATAGTTGCTGATGTCCTTTAGATTCTGCTCATCGCCTTTGTGATTCGCTGCCTTGGATGGTACTTCATCGCTGTGCTTGCACGTCTGTAGCATTTACAATTCATACGCAAATCTTAGCATCATCATCGTCATCATTATCGATTTCGATTGTGTGGATGCTTGAATGGTTCATACGCAGGACATCAATGTGTGAATCCTTAGTAATTGTATGTGTGTGACTAAAGACTTAAATTTATTGTCGCTATTGTTGTTGTTGTTATTTATGCCATTGTTGTTGTTGTTATAGTTGTTGTTTTGGTTGTTGTTCTTGTTGTTGTTGTTGCTGTTTGTTGTTAATGTTGATGTGCTTGTGTCAGCATCAATTATGGTGATGAGATGTTGAGATTATGTTAATGATTCTATTTAATCAGTCACTGCTTGTTGCTGTTGTTATGATAATTGTTGTTGTTGTTGTTGTTGTTGTTGTTGTTATTTCACTCTGTTTTGTGATGATGATGAAGATATTGCTGCTGATGATGTCACCAGCGTTGCTTGTTTTGTTGAGGTTTTTGATTTTGTCGCGAAAACCGTCGACAATTATTTTCATGGCCATCCTTTCATTGAATAGTTGACAAACACTTGATGGAATGTCCTTAAAGGAATCATAAAATTGTTAAGGTTATCTTGGAATTATTAAATTTGATGCTTAAAAGAGCACATCCAAGAAATTATGAAATTGATTAAAGGGACATTCCTCCCATTGAATGGAATCATCGGAATTTATTATTTAAGTATTAATACTAACTAAGTGAGTAAAAGTGACTGACATTTTATTATGAGATTAGAATTTGTCCTAATGATATGCATAATAAAGTAGTCTCTTCTTTTCTCTCACCTAAACACTATCTTTGAACAAAATTTGAAATTATTTAAAAATTTTGGAAAACAATTGAAAGTCAAAAAGAATGGCTTGCATTGGAAACCGCATATTTTGACAATCGTTCAAAAACGGCTCCAGTCATTGTTGTCGTAACAGGCGACACATCATGAATCTATGCAAATGAGTTCAAAACTAAACAGTTGTCGAATGTATGGGTCTTTCGAAAAGAGAAGAAAATTAAGCGCATGTTTTGAAGCCATCTCATTCGGAGTAGAAAAAAGTTCTTCAGAAATTGATCTTCATGGATCATGATCTTTTAGCTAATTTCTTTTAGCTGTTTATGCTTATATGACTCAACATGTCAGTAGTAACCATGATAGAATAAACAAGGTAGATCCGCAATTGAGAGCCAAGAGACAGAATTGCCAAAAAAACCAAACAAATTACCAAACGTTTCAAAAGAAAAAACCGGAAAAAAGAAATAACATAAAAAAACTGTGGGATTTGAACCGCGAACATAAAAATTCAAAAGTTCTACGCCCGAGACTATTCAATTGACAAACAGTAGAAAACTATTCGACTGAAATCTATTTAAAATTTCTATTTAAATTTTAAATATTTAGAAGGTGATGTTCACGTACATGAACCAAGAAATAAAGATCATGCATTGTAAATACTACCTTGTATTATTATAAAGGGTGATTTTTTTGAGGTTATGATTTTCATGCATTAGTATTTGACAGATCACGTGGGATTTCAGACATGGTGTCAAAGAGAAAGATGCTCAGTATGCTTTGACATTTCATCATGAATAGACTTACTAACGAGCAACGCTTGCAAATCATTGAATTTTATTACCAAAATCAGTGTTCGGTTCGAAATGTGTTTCGCGCTTTACGTCCGATTTATGGTCTACATAATCGACCAAGTGAGCAAACAATTAATGCGATTGTGACCAAGTTTCGCACTCAGTTTACTTTATTGGACATTAAACCAACCACACGAATGCGTACAGTGCGTACAGAAGAGAATATTGCGTCTGTTTCTGAGAGTGTTGCTGAAGACCGTGAAATGTCGATTCGTCGCCGTTCGCAGCAATTGGGTTTGTGTTATTCGACCACATGGAAGGTTTTACGCAAAGATCTTGGTGTAAAACCGTATAAAATACAGCTCGTGCAAGAACTGAAGCCGAACGATCTGCCACAACGTCGAATTTTCAGTGAATGGGCCCTAGAAAAGTTGGCAGAAAATCCGCTTTTTTATCGACAAATTTTGTTCAGCGATGAGGCTCATTTCTGGTTGAATGGCTACGTAAATAAGCAAAATTGCCGCATTTGGAGTGAAGAGCAACCAGAAGCCGTTCAAGAACTGGCCATGCATCCCGAAAAATGCACTGTTTGGTGTGGTTTGTACGCTGGTGGAATCATTGGACCGTATTTTTTCAAAGATGCTGTTGGACGCAACGTTACGGTGAATGGTGATCGCTATCGTTCGATGCTAACAAACTTTTTGTTGCCAAAAATGGAAGAACTGAACTTGGTTGACATGTGGTTTCAACAAGATGGCGCTACATGCCACACATCTCGCGATTCTATGGCCATTTTGAGGGAAAACTTCGGAGAACAATTAATCTCAAGAAATGGACCGGTAAGTTGGCCACCAAGATCATGCGATTTGACGCCTTTAGACTATTTTTTGTGGGGCTACGTCAAGTCTAAAGTCTACAGAAATAAGCCAGCAACTATTCCAGCTTTGGAAGACAACATTTCCGAAGAAATTCGGGCTATTCCGGCCGAAATGCTCGAAAAAGTTGCCCAAAATTGGACTTTCCGAATGGACCACCTAAGACGCAGCCGCGGTCAACATTTAAATGAAATTATCTTCAAAAAGTAAATGTCATGGACCAATCTAACGTTTCAAATAAAGAACCGATGAGATTTTGCAAATTTTATGCGTTTTTTTTAAAAAAAAAGTTATCAGGCACTTAAAAAATCACTCTTTACCATGATCACTGCGTAGTATCAGTGTTGCCAGAGGCCGAGCTCCAATTATCCCGTTCTCTTCCTTAAAACGCCCTGTTTATCCCGTTTTAAAAATAAAAAATCCCGAAAAAATCCCGTTCACAAACCTTGCACATAGCTTCATGTTAAATTACTCGTTAATTGTTTTGGCTTGTTTTTCTTTTTTACCTGGTAAAGTCAAGTCAAAAAGAAAACGAATCAGACCATCCAAAATTTAATTCTTCTTCTTTCTCTTTAAAATATTCACAGTGTCATTGTGTTGAAGTTCAATTTTTAATCAGCTTTGCAAGGGTCTTGCTTTAAACAGCAAGAGTATTGCTTTTAATGTAGGGGAGATGGCTGGGTTGTGAACCGGGTTTGTTTTTGGGTTCAAACTTTTCCTCATAATAAATATATCGAATAATCTAAGATACTGTTGGAAAGGTGAACATACAACGCAACTTTTTTATGCAGACAGATTAGCGTTTTGATTAAAATTTAACTCTCTACTGCCAATTTTCTAAAGATGTGATTTTTGGCTCTTCCAAAAATGTGGCTGGGTTGTGAAAAATCTGGCAAATCCCAATAAAAGTCGGAAAATAGGAAGTAAATTACCAATAATATTATAAGTTAGAGGCAAAACAAGTTATAATGACGACAATTAGGCTAAAAAATCCTAATGAATGGAAGTGTTTAATCATAATTTTCTTCATCTTCATCAAAATCGGTGTCTCAATGTTTGCATGTGAAATACGAACGCCTTCCCATATTGACGCACTTCAAGTGAATAGGCCGGCCACATGTGTTGCATTCGATGGAGTTTTTGGGTGTCAGTTCTTTAGGCAAAAACCTCAAACAAATGGTGCAAAAATTAATATAGTCATCAGATGGTTTTGATGGTTCTTTTGCCTTAGGACGCTTGGATGGTGTTGGTTGTGCCTTCTTCAGTGATGCTTTGTTAGTGATTTTGACTTTGCTGCTGTTTTTTCCTGCTTCAGATCATCAATTTTGTCTGGAGCAGTGAGCTCGCAGCTCTCCATTGCCTTTCGCAAAAGTTTTCACAGTTTCAAACACGATGTCTGCCGCTGACACAAGCAATATATCTGTACATTTCGGTGTAACTGCAAAAATTGCGTCATGTCAAAAGACAAATTTAGCAGTTGAAAGATTGGCGATATGTCAATTACTTACTTACTTACTTATCTGGCGCTTTGGTTGTGGTTTTGGCCTCGTATAAGAAATCTACGAAAATATAAGAAAAAAAGAAACGAAATTCCCTCGATAATTAGGGAAAGCAAAAAGTAATGGTTCACAATCCAGCCTGATTCACAACCCAGCAATCTCTCTTAAATTGTTGAAATTAAAAAAAAATGTTAAGAAACCCGACTTGAGCGAAAATCCCATTTTTGGGCTAAAAATCCCGTGCGCCCTTTTGAGGTTTAAAAAACCCGAAATATGGGCAAAATCCCGGGTTCTGGCAACACTGCGTAGTATCACGCGTGGTGAGACTCGAAAGCTATATTCGAAAATCGAAACACGTACACGATCGAATGCACGAAGTTCTCTCAATCAGTTGGCACTGAAACTTCCAGTGAGCAAGTTCGCGCCTCTTGGTCGTGTGTTTTGCACCGCACGAAATGTTTGAGGAATAATGAAGCGCGTTATTTGCAAAATAAAAATAATAATAATAATAATAATGACAATGATAATGATAGTGATAAGGATAATGATACTGATAATGATAATGATCAGGACAATGATAATTATAACACCATTCTTGCTTAATATCTGCACAATAATTTTTGTCAGTGCAGAGAGTGAGAGAGCTACAAGCACAAGCACAAAAGTCGAAAATTGTAGTAGTATGCATGTGAACACCACTGCTTTAGTCCATGGTATAATAATACAAGGTAGCATTGACAGTTGCTTGGGAAATCATATACTGTCAAAAAATATTCTCAAAAAGAGAGCGCTCACAATCCGCCATTGAAAACACAAGCAATGTTGAAAACGTTGAAGTGAAAAAAAAAACAACAACCACAGCAGCTGCTGATGTATTTCCACAAAAAGCTGTTTTTGACAGTTTATGTTTTCCTGTTGAATAGAAAATAAGCAGTTGTCAATGCTACCATGTATTATTATACCATGCTTTAGTCTATGGTTTGACAGTTGAGAATGTCAAACTGTGGCGACATTTCTGTTCAGTAGGTTTGGCAATTAATCATGAATTGTTTAAAGCAGTAGTCATCAAACTCTATACAAGCATACTTTGTTTATGTATAAAAGCTCATTGAAAGCTTTGCACTGAAAAAAAATACTACTTTAGTCTCAGTCCAGCTTTTATGCAAGACGATGGTTCGCTTCTTTGATTATTCAGTGGCGCCGGAAAAAATGTTCATCTGGTGTATTTCAAATGGGAGAGGCGTAAGGGGGAAATGTTTTTAAAAAATTTTGCGATTTATGTATGCTTACTACTGTTCATAATAACATAATTCATATCGAAGAAACATATTAACATTCACTATTTTATGCACTGTTACAAAAAAGGAGAAAATTTTAAAATAGTAAAGGTTAATTTCATAATTTAATTTCAATTTTTAAAATTCAATTTTTATTTAGAAGTGTCAATACTTGGTATACGAAACTGTGTTTTTTTTTTTGCTTTTTTGTTTTTTTTTTTTAATTCTTTATGTTTTTTTTCGTTTCTGATTTAATTCAACCATACATTGAGGCTCACAAAAAATATTTTCTGCAAAAAAGAAATGCAACTCCCATTCAAATAGAGACATTTTGCATAGAAATAGCAAAAACTGATTATTTTATGAGTGTAGCATAAGTTGCGTATGCGCAGCAAAAAAACAATCTAACAAGCATGCATGTGCTGCAGGTATGTTCTGCATGAAATTTCAATAGATACTGACGCAGTTCAGTGCTCGTCCGTGAGTTAATATGTATACAGAAAGCTTTTAAGCACAAAAGCTCAAATGGGGGGCAAAGGCTTTGATGATCACTGGTTTAAAGCAATAATAATTTAAAGGCAATCGAATAAACTAAATTAATAACGTAGAACTTTGAAAAATCCGATCAGGATGCTAAGCTAAGTAACATTAAGAAATAACTAGTTTATCCTTTCACTAGTATTAAGTACCTCTATGAGAAACTATTATTTAAATAAAGGAATATTTAAAATTTAAAAAAAAAGATGGCGCAACTTAACATACAGCGCGCTTAACCATAAATTTATTGCAAAATGGTGACAACTTTATTTCCAGATGTGGTCCTGTAAACTGGCCCCCTTCTTCGTGCGACTTCACGCCTCTCGATTATTTTTATGGGGCTATGTTATGTCATTGGTTTATGCTGACCAACCAGCAACTCTTGAAGCATTGGAAGCCAATATTTAAGCCACCATTATGGCGTCAATACGGCCAGATTTATAGTCTGATGGAATGGACTATGTAACTCATAGCGGCGGACATGTGCCGGAAATCACATTTAAAAAATTAATGCCATAAAATTATCTACCAGATTATAATCATAATAAATTCATTTCAACAATATTTCTGTCTTGTATTATTATTTAAAGTTCTGAAGCTCTTAAAATACACCCTTTACATAAATTTCATAATTTCAAACTGCGTACTATGCGATGCATTTTCGGATGCTTAAATAATTTGGAGTATTATTGGTGCGAGCACGGTCCATGCTTAATTAAATTATTCGCACAGATGGACGATTATGTCGCCGTAATGGATGTAGAGCATGATAACATTCCCGAACTGAGCGCAAATAATAATAGAGTTGCTAGGTATGATCACCGTATGCCAGTTTAATCCTTATCGAAAAATGGAACTTCTAAAAAATTACCCTATATTTCTACTCCAAACTAGAAAAATTATGATTTTTTAAAAAAATTTTCGTATGAAATTATTTTATTAAATTGACATTTTATACAATTAAACGACTTTAATATTTCATAGTTATAATACTAGTATAGGGTGTTTTTTTAAGTCTTTAATTTTGAACATAACACATGAGTTTTATAAAATAGCCATTTATTTGTATTCCCTTCAAAAGAATCAATTCTGCTATTAGTCTTTAAACACAAAAATACCCTCAACGACTGGATCTTATGAGTGTCATCCGATAGACAAAGTTTACTGTTGACCGTAATACGCTGATAAGCCTCATTTTTGAAAAATATAGTAAGGTGACAACTCAAGCCCACAGACTGAATTTAACTGTGCATTTTTCGTGATGTAAAGCCGTTTCGATAATCTAATGTTTATCTCCAAATGTTACAATTTTGCTTTTTTATATACTCATTGAGCAGCATTTGAGTCTCATCGCTTCACAAAATTGAATAATAAAGCTGATTCAATGCCTGTTAACTTTGGTTCCTTTCACGGAAATTTGAATTCTAAATTTTGTTTACGTTCGTACAGTTTGTACGTCAGCAAGATAAATTCGTGATTTACCATCACGATAAACTTGCAAGGACTTTGACGATTGGTCGGATAGATATACTCGTAGCTGTTCTAAGTTAATTCAGGCTGAAAAAATACCCTTTACTTAAATACATCATTAAATATCATTAGTATAATTAAGGGTACTTTTACAAGTAAGGCCACTTGAAGTGACATAAAGCAAAGTTAAGGATTTTATTTTATATCCAAACTAAGAATGTTGTCTATCATTTTACTTCTTCATCCAAATTAATTTTTTTTATTAAAACTCTTATAATATTAACCCGTTTCGTAAGTTTTAACATTTCGAATCAAAAATAAGAGTAACTAAGTTTCTTGAAGCACTTAACATGGTTAGGCATAAAACTTCAAACAGCCTACATAAACCGTACTTGTGCGGTATTGTGCCTTGGCTAAAAGTCAAAGTGGTAAACCAACGCAGGTGAAAATAAGCTGCCTACCTCACAATAAAATATCGTACTCTAAACCGACTTGAACTCAATTTTGAAGATGATAATTTGCGAGTAGATAAATAATGTGCGCTTTGGGGTAGACTTAACGCTTTACCCACCCAAAGTGAAAATAGACTTTTTCGAAAAAAAGAAACGCATTTTATTTGAGGATAGAAAAAAAAAAGTCAAGAAATGTGTTCCTTTCACCTACTGTAGCAGTGTTTTTCCAAGTGTTTTCTTTTGGTTTTCTAATGTGAGTTTGTGCCTATGAATGTGTGTGTGTGTGAAAATGTTCTAGATGAACGCGAAATATATGCTAATTTCCAAAATTCAAGTTATTTCATAGATGTGCTGATGGCAGAAGCAGTTCATGTGGCAATTTATAAGGGTTTGTTTTTCATGTAGTTGAAAGCATTAGAAAAACATCAAAAGGCAGTCTGTGGAGAGGACTCAGATAAATGTGAAACTTTACTGTTGAGGCGCCTTTGAAGAAGGTTTGCAAAAATAATATAACCGCTTAAATGAGAAGTGTTGGGAGAAACACGATGAAAGAAATGAAAAAAGTTGTCGAAACATACATAACGCAATTTCGAGAATATATTTAAAAGTGGATGTTAATTTTATACCGTCATTATATATATCATTGTAATATATCCTTTATACACTCTCTGCTACATACTTGGCAAAATAATACTAAAATAGTAAAAATACAGCAAAATTTTAAATAGTCAAACATAATTTTGACCCATAATAATTTAGTAAAAAATTTTATAAAGTTAGGAAAGGAATTTTTGGAAGATAATTTTAATATTATTGCAACCAGTTACTACAGTTCTAATGGGACTTAATAAACTTTGTAAGAATCAATTATTTTCTGTAAATATAAAACAGTTGTTCTGGAAACATCAACCTAATGCAAAAGAATGGAAAGAGTGATTTGCAATATAAGTGAAAAAAGCGTTCTTAGCTACATCCCGTAGCGATTTATTAGTATTATTTTTATTTTGACGTAGAATACGTCATTCTCGGTGGTAAGTAGGGTGGTTGATAGTGATCAGGTGTCGGTATTTATATAACTTCTTGAGCCTTTGGTGGGCCTAAAGTACTGACTGTACAATGTTGATGTTAGCACTTGTTGGTCTGCTTGATCCTCAATGCGACAAAAATTCAAATTGTGGCAAGAAAAAATATTTTTTAAGAATTATATTTTGAGCTTTTTGCCAAATATTTCATGAAGCAACAGGTTGCTACAACAACAAAAGTTCTTTGCAGAACAAACTGAGCAGACTAGACCATGGTTTCGTCGGACGCTACTCCGACTCATCAGTAGTCTCTGTGACACGCCTCTTTGTCGAATCCAGCCTATTTTCTTAATGGTGTTTTGTTATTATTGTACCCATTCTTGTAACAAATTTAATTACCCTAGTGCTAATAATATTTAAGATACGGTGTTTTTCTAATACTGCCACACCTCTTTGTCGAATAGTGTTAATATTATTCGAGATAAAGTGAGTTCGATGTATGTAAAGAAACTAATATACTTGAGAACATCCTCCTTTTTGAAGTCGGTTAAAAAGTAGAGATTTTTAAGTGGTTAATTGATTTACTCTTTAATATAATCTTACTAAAAAAGTCCCATTTCATATAATGGTTCAATCTGTTTTAACACAATTACGAAAAGTTTAATATTATTAAGACAAAAAATAACAATTTAAGATTAATACAATCACAACAAACCAATCATACCATACCATGCCATACCACACACCATACCATTATTCCAAGATCATCATACCACCATACAATACCATTGTGCCATACTATCATCCTATGTTGTCATACTTTATCATGAAACTATGTAATATATAGATTTTTATATCAAAAACATAAAGTTATAAGAAAAATAAATGCTATACAGAAATATACTCTGTGTACTCTTTATTTCTTGGTGACAACATTGCTTGGCTATTAAAAAATTAGTATTGAAACTTAAAACACTTAAAAACAATCAGTAAATTATATATTACTTAAAATTTTCCATCTCTCTTGTAGAAAAATAAGCATAAGCAATCAAAAAAAGTAAAAAATAAGAAATAAAAGAACAGCTGACGCTTTATATCTAATGCCATGTCTACACAGAGAGTTAAGTTTGCGTTTCCAGTACAAAGTTGAGTTTTGCCACTGAACGCAACATAAACTCTTGAGTTCTCCAGTACAATTTTGAAGGATGAAACTCAACTAACCTCAACTTTGTTTCTGTGTTTATCAAAACTTAATTTGAGAAATCCTTAAAAATATGCTAATGTTCTTACAAAAAAGGACGTTCAAAGGCATCTTGTACAATTTTGTGGTGATAAATGTCAAAAACAGCTGTTTATGCAATTTACTATTTGCAAAAAATTAACAAAAAAGCGAAGAAAAGAACTTGGGCAAGTGTAGAAGATGAGGTCTTCATATTAGTATGGGCCGATAAAAATTCAAAAGAAGAATTCCCATGTGTATAAACAATTGGCTGCAGCCTTGTCCTCAAGTGGAATTGATGTCACGGTGGTGGATGTGCCGACAAAATATGTGAACACAAAAATTAACTAAGAAATGTCACACTAAACACAATTCTGCCGACGTATCTCTGTGCGAACAGCTATGGTTAACTTAAAACTAAACTCAAGCTAAGCTCTCTGTGTAGACATGGCATAAGGCATTTACATTTTCACCATGCGTGGTGAACTTTAACAGATTTTTAGAGCTTTCAAATTGTTAATGATTTGCCAGAATACGAAAATTTACTTTACTTAACAAGAACATTAACAAGAGCTTCTTCCTTGTTATGTTAACAAGCAGAATAGAACTGTAAAACTCTGCACACTTAGCATCAGCCAGTGTTTGTCTTTTCGTTTAAGGTTGATGTTTTTGATAAGAATATCAAAGGCATGCTCCATATGCGGCGAATATTTATATCACTACGTTTAAAAAACGGAATAAGGGTACATAAATTTTGTCACTACGTTTGTAACGCTTATAAGGCGGTGTGGTAGATATAGAAGTGTATATACATTATTGATCAGCATCACCATCCTAGTCTGTTTAGCCACGTCCGTCTATCCGTCTGTCTGTCTGTCCGTATGTCTGTCTGTTTGTGATCACGATTTCAGCCGTCATTTTCAAGCTATCAAGACGAAATTCGATATTTGAGCTTGTATCTAAAAATTAAAGAACAATCTCGAAAATGAGCCAAACCGGATGAAAATCACGCCTACCTCCCATACAAAGTGACTTTATCGAAAAGTAAAATCTCTTTTAATTTAATAAAAACTAATATGTATATGGATCTATAATTTTACATATGATCTTTGCTATTTAATACACACTCTGAGTATGTATTCAACAAAATCTAATGAAAACCACACCCACCTCCCATACAAATTTTACTTTATCAAAAAACAAAAGCGAATATTTCTGTTAAAACTATGACGAAAATGTTTTTACAAATAAACATTTTATTGACTGCTTAAGACTTTGAATATACTTTGGTTCGGCCGTGGGGGTATTTTAATTTCGGCCCAGTCGAAGATTATCTAGTTCTAAGATCATCTAGATCTAACTTGTTTTCGTTTCCGTTTCATTAGTCAATGTATCGATTTCACACCCTTTTAATTTGTAAATGTTGCTTTTACTAGAAGCAACATTTTTATAGCCAATACACAATCCACAATGTAGAATAGCGAATACACAATCCACAATGTAGGATATCCAATACACAATCCTTTTAATATATTATTGTGATCTGTTGCAACAAAGCTTAAGTTAATACTTAATCGGCGATATTGATTGACGAAGGCTTTTGGCTTGGTGATTAGAGATTAGAATTATCAATCGATGGAATATGAGTTCAATTCCCACGGCGGACTATTTTAATTTTATATTTTCTTGTTAGAATACGATGCAAGCAAAAACCAACATTAATTCTAAGAAAAACGGTGTCGTAAAAAAGTGTCGTTTTTGAGATTTCACTCAAGCAAATCACAAAACGAGGCGTTAAAAGCTTCGCTTCAAAAATAGTTATTTAAACATGTATTGATTGAAGTTAATTATTACAAATTTGCATGCAAAACAAAATGTTTAGACTTATGTACATTGTTCCAAATGACTAATGGAAAGAGCCAAAGAGAGCAACTCGTTAAAAATGCCAAACTCTGAAGAATATTTATTTGCTCTTAGGATCATTAATGTTTGAAAAATGGAAATATGAAAATCTACCAGAATATACTATATTTCTAGCGAAATAAATATTGTTTAATACAAAAGAGCAAAACAAGAGTAGAATAAATTTTAAAATAAATTCTAAAAAATGTATTCCGGCTAAAAACTTAATATTGCATATGTTGCAGCATGGTGTACAAGATTGCCTTTTATATATTTTAATAATTTTGATTTGAAAATTAAACAAGCATTTATGGTCTTTGAATAATTAAAAAAAGGAAATGAATCCATGGTTTAACACTGAAAATCAAATTTAAAAAAGCACAACAAAGAAATACCTTCGAAAATTATCAAAGAGAGTGAAACTTTTACAAAATTTTCACTTAGAATGCAATTCTTAAAATGGTGGAAAACCAAGCAAAACACACACACACACCCTTGTCACGCGAGTCCTTGCCACGCGCACATTTATACACACATACGCTGCAATAACACAAAAACATGCAACGAAAAGCAAACCAACCAGGACATCAACCAAAACAAAGCCAAAAAGCTTTCATATCCCTCGCTTTGAATGTGCCGTCAAAAATTTGAAGCTATTTTGCAAGAGTCGCTCTTGTCACGGATTTCATAACGACAAAAGAAGTACTGTTCACCAGGCGCTTGCATGCAGCCATAACAAGATTTGCATGTGTGGGTGTGTGTGTGTGTGTTTGGGTGTGCTTGAGTGCTGCTGTTGTTGTTAACATACGAAATACACAAATGTTGCACAGTGGTCAACATGACCACCTACAAATAACAAAACCAACAACAACAATAAAATGATTGCAAAATTGAAAAACGTTCCCCACATTAGGAGGGTGGGCCAAAAATAAAAACAAGCCAAAAATTTAAATACAAACAATGAATACAATATTTCGCGCGCAACAACAACAACAACAACAACAACAACAACAACAAACACATCAACAGCGAGGTACTACAATATATTAGGAACAGCTAAAGGCAGTGTTGCTAGGAGTTGCTGCTGCTGCTTTTAGAAGATGTGCAGCTAGAGGTTGTTTATAGGTCCAGATGTTTCGTGTCCGTCGGTCGGTCTGTCGGTCGGTTGCCAGAAAGCACGACAAGGATTTATTTGTATTCAAATAAAGTTGCGTCGCGTGTTCTATAAGCGTCAGCATGAGTCTTGTGAATCCTTGCGCTATACATTCAGTGGCTGCTCCAAGCTACGTTTTGTGTTTAGAATAAATGAATCCTAACTAGCACTGAGGAAGCACAAGCAAATGGAAGGAATGGTTTTCAAAGTCGTCGTCGTCGTCATCGTTGTTGTGATTGTTGTTGTCGTACTTGTTACTTTGATGGAATAGCAACCGCAAAAACAAAACACACCAAAGCAAAAAAGAAAAACAAAAATAAACCTTAAAAAATAACTAAAATATCCCAAGAACTAAAAAGTGGTTTCTGCAAAGCGTTGCAACAGCCAATTGTGTCCTGCATTACATCTTTATGGGTTGCCAACGTAGTGTTTTTTCATATTTTGTGTTTTCGTGGGGAATAACGGGGCACTTGTCTGACCTTTAAGGTTTTGCTTAAATCCGGTTATGCAGATTTAGTGGCGTTCAAAAATATTGTGCTCTTTTAGTTGTTGTTTATATTTAAAGTTTTGTTTTCTTTGATATTTAATTGTGCTGGCAACTTTGAAATTCAAATAAAGTTCTATAAAATCCCAAATAAATACAACAAGGTCTTTGGTTTTTATACAATGAAAAATAAGAGTGATTCAAGTTGTAAGGTAATATATACGATGGAATTAATTGGCCTTTAGAGAAAGTTGCAACAAGGAAATGTTTTATTAAAAACTTGTGATTTAAACTCTGGATAAATTTTTTGCAAGAGGTGACAGCTGCAGAATAGAAACTTTTTGAATTTTGTATCAAGAAAAACAAAAACAAAAATTGATTTTTTTTGAAGCGAAGCTTTTTACGCCTCGTTCTGCGATTTGCTAGAGTGAAATCAGAAAAAACGACACTTTTTTCCGACACCTTTTTTCTTAGAATTGATATTGTTTTTTGCTTGCATCAATTGAACCAGAAACTGTGAAATTAAAAATAATTTCTTGCCCGCTGCAGGAATTGAACCCACTACTCACAGTTCTATCGTTTGTTGGTACTTTCCTCTAAGCTAAAACCCTTTCTTTCATAATTTTGTTGATTCAGTGATAAACATTAGCTAAAGCTATGTTTCAGCAGATCACTATAATCTATTACCTTTGAGAAAGGATTGTGTGTTGGCTATTCTAGGACTGTGTATTGGCTAGCCAACCGACAAAAGTAGCAAACAAAACGAACTAGAGCAAAGATAACTAAATTTACCGAGCTATGGTTTGAATCTTCGGTTTGTCCATGCGAACTAAAAGACCTAACGAACTAAAAGAACGAACGAGCTAAAAGAAATATTCACTAAGGATTGTGTACTAGATGTTGTTTCTACTTCCTACTAAAGGTCGTTATAAATATCGTTAAAAATAAACAACCTGTAAGTTGATTAAATTGTAACAAAATTAATGATTTTTGTATATTTATTCCCTACAACTGAACAGGGGGCTTTAAGGGAGGGCCGAAGGGGGTTAATATATATGATATATATACTTTGTTATTTTAAAGTTTTGAATTTAAAAATTATTTTAATCGAAAAAACGCTATTAAATTATCAAATCTATGAATTTGCGAAAATGCTTCGCTTCTCTCGTGTGTCCAGTGACGCACCTGTCTATTTTTTTTTTAAATGTATGTATTTAATACACTGTGTTATACTTGCTTTTTTTAAAACTGTCATTAAAAGTATTATCAAGAACTTAAAGGGGTTTTCTTCATAAACTTTTATGAAACACTCGATATTTTCATAAACAATAGCGTGCATTTCAAATTTCTATATTGAATTGTCTATGGACTATGTATTACCCTGAACAATACATCAACCTGCTTTGCCGTTATTTCATCAAGTCTGTTCAGTATGGTACTTGGTGATGTTAAGGAAAATATAAAAAAACTTAAGTGGCCGTTTTCAGTTTAACCCCTATTTTTACAAAATCAAAATCAAAATGAAAATGAAAATCAAAATCAAAATTAAATCAAAATCAAAATCAAAATCAAAATCAAAATCAAAATCAAAATCAAAATCAAAATCAAAATCAAAATCAAAATCAAAATCAAAATCAAAATCAAAATCAAAATCAAAATCAAAATCAAAATCAAAATCAAAATCAAAATTAAAATCAAAATCAAAATCAAAATCAAAATCAAAATCAAAATCAAAATCAAAATCAAAATCAAAATCAAAATCAAAATCAAAATCAAAATCAAAATCATGAAAGTAGTTTCAAATGAAGTAGGAAAATTATTAGGACAAATACAAGAATAATGATGAGGATAAGTTTGGGAAAGGAAAGAATAGTGACAAGAAAAAGGACAATGATTAATAACATTGTCACGTTAAAACTTAAATTAAACATTTGCTTAAAACTCAAGAATATTTTTTCCATATTCAAGACTTATATTTGCTTGAAGTGAGAAAAATTTGCTTGATTCAAGTAACAATTTGCTGAAAACTAGAATAATTTGCTTGATTTGAGAAATTGATTTTCCTTGAATTGAGAACATTTTGCTTGATTCAAGTAAGGAATTTACTGAAGACAAGAATAATTTGCTTCATTCAAGTAATAAATTTTCTTAATACTAGAATGTTTTGCCTGATATTAGAAACTTAATTTTCTTATTTTAATGAAAAGCCATTAGCTGAAAAGCCGTTAAAGATGTAGGATGTAGAATAACCGATCATGAAAAACTACTCGAATATACTAAATATATCGATGACGTTAACATATTCCCAAGTAAAGTAACAGATAAGACACTGCGCCTTCGAACCATGCCATAGTTTGTCAATCTGCACAATCTTAAACATGTTTTCATGTAAACATGTTGTGAATTATAAGCAACTTATATAGGCTGAAGTGAGAAAAATTTGCTTGATTAAAGTAAGCAATTTGCTGAAAACTAAAATTATTCTCTGCGATTGCTTAAATTAAGAAAATATTTTATTGATTCAAATCTTGTCCCAGGTTCTAGAATGAAGTATTTTATTCTTGTTGAAACATTCAATAATTTTACTAAATTTTAGAAATAAATGCTCATTATACAGGTAGACCTCGCTTAACACGGGGGTTACGTTCCCGTATAATACCGTGTTAAACGAAACCGTGTTAAGTGAAACAAGAAACCAGTACAAAAAGTAGGGTTCCGTTCCAGGTTATCAAAAAATACATCAAAAGCCGTTTTTTTTTACTCTTTATTAATTTTAATTGTAGTTATAACTTAAAAAATAAACAAAAATTGATTTTCAATCAAAAGTTTACTTCTTTGTACATATAGTTAAAAAAAATAACAAACTTAAAAAAATAAAGTAACTAAAGGAATTCAAAATTTATCAAAATACAATCATGCTATTCAAATCTGTTCTTCATCGCTGCTTATGGTCAATCGTGCGCGCTTTTGAGGTGCATACATTTCTTCTCGCTCTCTCTCACAATATTTCATATTATGACCTACGAGTCTTATATGAATTCATAATGTTTGTCGGTAAAAGAGGTCTGCTTCTACTCCAGCAAAATATGTTATACCATTTAGCAGTAGATGGCGTTCAAATTTCGACTTAGAACTAAAAAATATCAGTTAAAATATGAAGGTTTTTTTTTTTAATACATGTACTTTAATGCACACACAAGTGCAAATATTTTTTGACTTAAAAAAAAAAAAAAAAAAAAATTTCCGGAACCGTGTTAGAACGAGGCCGTGTTATAAGAAGCACGTGTTAAGCGAGGTCTACCTGTAAATGAATTTTTCTTAATTTTTTTGTGCTTGATTTGAGCAAATGAGACTGAATTTAAAATTTTCTTAGTTCAAGCAAAACATTTGCTCAATACAAACTCAAATTCGTTTACCGCAACTGAAAAATTCACCAACTACACTGCGTATGTGAGTTGTATTTGTCGCAAACGAATATTCAGTTGTCATCAACTTAAAAATATATCTTATATCTATTTATAAATAGGTGTAGGAAGAACAGTTAAGAACCATTTTATCTTGTGTTTCTCAACCGATTTTGATATATATATATATATATATATATATTTTTTTTTTTTTTTTTTTTGACCAATAAGAGTATAGAGAAGGAGTGCACCAAATATCTATGGCGGATGTGGCACATCTCATACAACCCAAATTCGCGATATATAACAGCTTTAGAGTTATAGGTCACACAGCCTTAGACCTCAAATCGGTATTCGACCTGAAATCACTCGTAACATTCCACTGGTTACATTTTATGAAATGTGTATTAAATACATGTTGAAAGAAGGGCGTGGCACTTTTCAGCAGCCTAAATTTTCGGTATAACTTTCGAACTATAAGTCACAAATCAATGAAACTCAGTAGAAACTTCCTATTTGGTCGTGTTCTTCGACTGGAAAATTTAACAAGCATTACAAAAGAGGCGTAAAGAGGCTTTATCAGCAGCTAACTGTGATGATTTGCTAACATGTATTTCGTTTGATGGGAAAAAAGAGTCAACTTTAAAAACAGTCACGGAGGCAAATGTGACGCGTAACGTTGTTGTGAATGAAGAACATGTCACCACTGTGAAAGAGCCAAATTCAAAATTCATCGGCTATGCTACGCCCGCTGACAGCACTGCAGTAGGTGTCCAGAGGAGTATCGTGGAATATTTGAATAAAGAAAATTATAGCATGGATCACTTAATTGCAATTAGTTGCGACGGAACACCAACCAACACCGTCTACAAAGGAGGAGATATTGCAAGAATGTGAAAAAATAAGATAATAATACATTGTATATTTAATAAATCACAACGAAAATAGTGTTGAAACCTTTTTTAGCATTGGCGTTACAGATTTTTTTTTCTTTTACGAGCTTTCCAATTACTTAAAATCAATTTAAGGCCTTCCAAGGACTTGAAGGAATATTTGTTTTTTTCTTATTTCGGAGAAAAAATAATTGGTCTCTTTCAGGCAAAAACATCGATATGTCATTCAATATGATCACACTTTCAGTATCGATGATGTGATGAAAATGAAAAAAGGAAGCCCTACGTTCGGCAAAAAATTTTCCAAAATATTTTAAAAATAGTTCTGCTGGAAATATCGATATACTTCCTGAGCAAAAGGTTAATGATATTTCAAGAGCTTAATTTTTTTGATATTAGGGTGGTACATTAGGATGGTAAGAACTGAGATCTGGAGGGTAAGACCCACTAAAACGGTGGACCTGAGGTCAATTACTTCTATAGAGATCATATTGTTTCCCTTGAGACAAAAAAGTTGATATACCAAACTTTGAAATCCGACTGTAATCACCAGAGATATGAAGTAATATGTATGTCAATGCGCGACCCCTACGTTCGGTCAAACAAAAAAGTTTTTCCGTAATTGTCTTGCAAAAATGCGTCATATTCGCTGGTAAACGTCGAACTTTTTTTTTGCATAGGAGATGGTACGGTGTAAAGCCGGGAGTAGAATGATTGCGTATGCGTTTTTCATCCGTTTACTCACTGGCGTTATAAAATAGAAGTATGTGAAAGCTTATGGGAGCGAGTTCAATGGTTGTGAACGTTACGCTGGCAAAACGCTAGTTACGCAAGAAAGTTGAAAATACTTCAACTTTTCTTGCGTAACTAGCGTTTTTTGACAGCTCGTTACTTATAACGAACATCGAAAAGAAATAAAAGAAACGAGTCAGAAGAACATTACTTTTAGGGATGGCTCTTGTAAATAAATTTTAAAAATTAAATATGTCTATAATTTTTTTCATTATTAATTTCTCAAAAGAACTTTTTTATACTCAGGATTTAAGATTTTTTTACTTATAAACGAAGACAATTTAAGTATTTTTGTGTAAATACAATAAAAACTCAACACTAAGAACATACCAAATGTTTTATAATTTTGTAGCCCTGCTTACTCTGAACGTAAAACGCAATCATTGAACTCTACCATCATTTTCTTGCGTAAATTGCTCTAGCGAGTAAACGGATGAAAAACGCATACGCAATCATTCTACTCCCGGCTTAAAGCAGCGATTACCATCGCCTAACTCTTTCCACTCTATTACAACAACTTCAATATTTCTATGATTGTTGTAATTCGCCGAATCGTTCACAGACGCAGCTGCACTGCAATACATCGTGTGTTTGTTGTTGTTTATTCTTGTCGTTGTTGGTAAATAGCGCATGCGACACTTTTGTTAGTGTTTTTTATGTTACTAACTCCTTATTGTACTACGTATTCAACGATTTGTTGTTGTTTTTGGTTTTTTATTTTAATTGTTGTTGCACTCGTCAAAAATCACTGTTTGGCAATCACTGGTGTAAAGTACACGCAATCTATTTCGGTCATTATTATTTGTTATATTTATTATCTTTCTCCATATTTCTGTCCGTCTTCTAATGGATTGCATTCATCGCACCGCTGCTGCTATCTGCGTCCGCGTACTAAGCAAATTACCAATTTACTTATATAGTAACAATTTGTCTAAAAAGTAACTCTGAACTATAAGCGTTGTGTATATAAGTTAACTTCATTCATTCTAAAAACTAGCGACACGCGCATACCATTTATGCTGACGGCATGTCTACAGCCCATCCGTTCACATGCACATCGTGGGATCGCTGCGTCAGCAAAACCAAACAACAATAACAACAATAAACAAGCAGAGCAGAGAATAAGTTAGAATAATAAGTATAAAAATTGTTAAGTTTAGTTTAGAAAAAGAACTCAAATAAAACGCATCAGAGTTTTCTCTGATGCACTTTTTTAAAAAGATAAAATATAAAGAATATCTTTAACTGGCGCCCGAGCAGTGGGACCCGGAAAAGCGGCAAAGTCCTTAAAAAGCACAAGTATTCGCTACGGGAATAAAAAAAAAAAAAAATATATTTTGACCGAATTTCGTGGTGGAAAAAATTTTTTTTTCGCGAAGCGTTATTTTTGGTGAGTTTAGTGTGAGTGTGGAGAAACGAAGCCCCCTAGTAGCTTTTGCAAAAGGGAAACGCGGTAAAAACCCGTTAGCGGCTCCACCGAACTTAGAATAATAAAAAAATAAAAATTAAAATAAAAGTGAAAATTAAAAAGAAGACTCAAATTAAGAAATAAAAATTATAAAGAAGAAAAATTAAAATAAAAGTGAAAATTAAAAAGAAGACTTAAATTAAGAAATAAAAATTATAAAGAAGAAAAATAAAAATTAAAGTGAAAATTAAAAAGAAGACTTAAATTAAGAAATAAAAATTGAAAATTATAAAGAAGAAAAATTAAAACTAAAGTGAAAATTAAAAAGAAGAATTAAATTAAAAAATAAAAATTAAAATTAAAGTGAACACTAAAAATAAATATTAAGTAAAAAAAGAAAAATTAAAATAAAAAGTGAACACTAAAAATAAAAATTAAAAAAGAGAAATTAAGATTTAAGTGAACACTAAAAAGAAAAATAAAAAGAAAAAAAATCAAGATTTAAGTGAACATTAAACAGAAAAATTAAATCGAAAAAAAAAAATTAAAATTGAACAAATTAAATAAAAAAAAAAAGAAATTAAAAAGCGAGCATTGAAACCATCGAATACAACTTTATTAGAAGAATGCTGCTCATCATCTTTAACTTGTAAGTTATTTCTAAGACTACCTGAAAATTGTAAAATTTAAATTTTAAGAAATTTATTTTGATTGTAATCAAAAATTTTATATCTCAAATAATTTTGTAATTTTAAACAACAAAGAAAAATTAAAAAATTCATCAAAATGAGTAATCCAGTCATAAGACCTCCCGTCCTTAATCCAAACCAACCTACTCCATCTAATAATGCCCAGAGACCAGTCTTAAACCCAGACTTAGAAACCCTCATTAGATCAATGGTACAGGACACACTAACGAGACAGTGCACAGAAATAGTGCAACAAATTCTTAATCCAAATTCTATTACTTTAACAGACGAACAAATCAATGATAATAGCAACCTACAGGAATTAGACAAAATTCCTGATATAGTACGCTCATTGCGTGACTTCTCTGGAAACCCTTCCGAATTTAGTGCCTGGAAAAAAAGTGTAGATAGAATAATGGACCTTTACGAATGTTTAAAGGGAAGCTCTAAATACTACGGTATATTGAGCGTAGTCAGAAATAAAGTTATAGGTGAAGCCAACACAGTACTGGAATCCTATAACACTCCTCTTAACTGGCAAGCTATAAAACAATGCCTTACTACACACTACGCAGACAAACGTGACATAGGGACACTGGAGTATCAAATGGCAGCTCTTACTCAGCGAGGCCAAACCATTCACGAATTTTACCAAAAAGTGTATGCACACTTTTCTCTCATCCTGAATAAAATTTCATGTTTAGGTACAACACGCGAAGCAGAAAGGGTTTTAACTGAATCTTATAGAAATAAAGCGTTGGACACGTTCATACGTGGTTTAAATGGCGATTTGCCAAGACTACTAGCCATGAGAGAACCAACCGATTTACCCCAAGCCCTCCATTTATGTCAAAAACTAGAGAACCAACAATCCAGAGGACAATATGTTAATAATAGTCACAACAATAATAGTAATAGTAACAACAATGGGAGAAGATTTGAAAACCATGCACCACCGTTGCCTCCTCGAAAAAACACTTACCATTCACAACAAAGAAATCAAGTATTTTACCCTCATTTAGCACACTTCCCACAAAACAATTTCCCTAGACAAAATCTCCAAGCACCATTCCAAAGAAATTTCATACAACAACGTCCTTTTAATAATAATTACACTTTCCAACAAGGATTTCAACCACAGCACAGAGGTGTATTCCAACAAAGACCTTTTGCACCAAAACCGCAACCACGTCCAGAACCAATGGAAGTGGATAACACAATCCAAAGCAGAGCAGTAAACTACATTAATCGCCCCACTCAAAACCAGCACTTTGGTAAAAGACCTTTAGACTCGTCTCAACAATGGCCTAGACAAAACAAATTCCAAAGGAATTTCCACATTAACGTCAATAACAACCAAGAACCTAATCAAACATATCCAGAAGACATTCAGAACGAACAATACGATCAATACCAGGAAGTTCCATCTGACACCAACGAACCAGTAGAATTTCTAGATATTAATTTTTTAGAATAAACAGCTCCTCTTTGCCATACTTCGAATGCAAATTGGGGAGCGGCGAAGTAATGAAAATTTTAATAGATACGGGCTCAAGCAAAAATTATATACAACCCTCATTCGCACCAAATCCAAAACCTACTAATAATCCGTATTTCGCAAGCTCTATTGCAGGCGATGTTAAAATAACACATTATGTCGAAGCAAACCTTTTTAATATGAATAATTGCAAAATAAAATTCTTTCTATTACCTTCACTGAAGTCATTCCACGCCATTTTAGGAAATGACAGTCTTAGAGAACTTTCGGCAGTAATCCACTCTAAAAATAATTATATGATACTTGGAAATGGAAGAAAAATCGATCTAAAACAACACCCTTCACCTTCCGTTAATTCTATTAATATACGCAACGAACACATGACAGAAGCACAAAAACAATCCATAACTATCCTTACTAATCAATTTAAAGACCTATTTTCTGAACCAGACGAAAAGTTGACTTACACTACAAGAGTTAAAGGCGAGATTCGCACAACAACTGACACACCAGTTTATTCAAAACATTATCCATATCCTATGGCACTAAAAGATGTAATAGAAAATGAAATTCAAAAACTTTTAGAAGACGGAATAATTAGAAAATCCCGATCACCTTACAATGCACCGGTATGGATTGTACCGAAGAAACTAGACGCTTCAAAAGAAAAGAAATACAGAATGGTAGTTGACTACCGTAAGCTGAACGAAGTGACAGTTTCAGATAGGTATCCTATACCCGACATTAACGAAGTTATCTCACAACTAGGCAATAACAAACTATTTACGACAATTGATTTAAAAAGTGGCTTTCATCAAATTCCACTCAAGGAATCCGATATCGAAAAGACAGCTTTTTCCGTCAATTACGGCAAATATGAATTCACACGCTTACCATTCGGATTGAAGAATGCACCTTCAATCTTTCAAAGAACATTAGATGACATCCTTCGCGATCATATCGGAAAGATATGTTACGTGTATATTGATGATATAATCATCTTCAGCAAGGATGAAAAGTCTCATTTTGAAAACATTCAAACAATATTCCATACTTTACAGAACGCACGAATGAAAGTACAATTAGACAAGTGCGAATTTTTAAAACAACAAGTTGAATTTCTAGGTTTCTTAATCACAGCAGACGGTATAAAGACAAACCCGAAAAAAGTTGAAGCCATAGCCAATTTTCCTATCCCAAAGACTATTAAAGATCTGAGATCCTTCCTCGGTCTTGCGAATTATTATCGACGATTTGTAAAAGGCTTTGCTAGTCTAGCAAAACCTCTAACAAACCTCTTAAGGGGGGAAGACGGACGAGCGTCCAAACATAAGTCGAAAAAAATTGCTATACATCTTGGTGACGAAGCATTAGAATCTTTTCAAAAAATTAAAAACAGCCTCATATCAGAAGACATTATTTTAGCATATCCAGATTTCACAAAAGAATTCCACCTGACAACCGACGCATCTAACTATGCACTAGGTGCAGTCTTAGAACAGGACAATAGACCAATATCCTTCATATCAAAAGCTCTTAGCAAAACGGAAGAGAGCTATTCGGCCAACGAAAAAGAGATGTTAGCCATCATTTGGGCTCTAAAATCTTTTCGCAACTATCTTTATGGCACAGCAAAAATAAAAATCTTCACCGACCACCAACCCCTCACATTTGCTTTAAGTAATAAGAATACAAATGCAAAGATGAAAAGATGGAAATCCATCTTAGAAGAATATAATTACAGTTTATTTTATAAGCCCGGCAGAACTAATATTGTAGCCGATGCCTTGTCTAGACCACCAATTGTAAGCCAAGTCAATTCATTAACCATGACGCAACATAGCAACGAAAGCTCTGGTCACGATCTTATTCCTGCAGTCGAATGTCCCGTTAACGTATTCAAAAACCAGCTTCACATATTAATTGATGACCAAAATAGTTACAAATTTGATATTCCTTTTCCCACTTACCACAAACATATTATTAAGCGAACCGAATACAGTGAAGAAGATTTAATAACCATCTTCAAAAAATACTTAGACCCAAACCTAATTAACGGCCTTTTGACTACTGAAGAAATAATGGGCAAAATCCAAACATTTTACCCGCTACATTTTAGGAAATACAAAATTAGATTCACACAAACGTCTGTAAAAGATATAACCATAGAAAGCGAACAAGATGATATAATAATAAACGAACATAATAGAGCTCATCGAAACAGTCAAGAAAATAAAAATCAAATCATTCAGCGTTTTTACTTCCCAAAAATGAAAGAGAAGATAGAAAAAATAGTCAGGCAGTGCAAAGTTTGTAAAGAACAAAAATACGACAGACACCCCAGCAAACCCGAAATACAGGCAACTCCCATTCCAAAAAACCCCGGTGAAATAGTACATATTGATATTTATTCCACAGAGAAAAGATTAGTCCTCACAGCCATTGATAAATTCTCGAAGTTCGCTCAGGCCAAAATTTTAAAATCAAAATCCATCGAAGATATTAAAGAACCTTTAAGGGAATTAATAGTAGCATTTGGTGGACCGAAAATCGTCGTCATCGACAACGAAAAATCTCTAAATTCTGCCACAATATCCTTCCTGTTGAAAGATCAATATAACAAAGAAATTTATACAACGCCTCCCTACACAAGTACAGCTAACGGTCAAGTGGAAAGATTTCACTCGACCCTATCCGAAGTCATGAGATGTCTTAAAACAAATCGAAACCATACTTCATTCCACGACTTACTAATGAAATCAATATACGAATACAATCTGACAATACACTCTACTACGAGAAAAAAACCTGTAGAAATCTTTTTCGGAAAAACAGTAAGTACAGATCCACAAAGACTAGAACAAGATAGGAACGACAATATAGAAAGACTAGAAAAAAAACAAAAAGCCGACTTAGAGTATCATAACAAGAAACGCCAAACAGTCAAGACATTTAACACAGGCGACGTAATCTACGTCAAAATAAATAAAAGATTAGGCTCAAAACTTTCATCGCAATATAAAAAAGAAACAGTTAAAGAGGATAGAAATACAACAATTTTGACAGAATCTGGACGAATCGTACACAAAAGTAAAATCAAAAACTAATTATAACATATTCTTTTAGGATAGTGACACTCTGTGTAGCCGACGTGCAAATCTTGGATTACACAAACTCCGAAGTAGCAACCATTAATACAGGACTTGCCAAGCTACAAACGGGAACGTTTAGACTAATCCACATCATAGATACAGAAAATTTCCAGAATGCAATAGACAAATTAAATTCAACAATACACGCTAAGATTGCAACCCACAATCCCATCCTTCCCTTCCTGCACAATGAAATAGAGAAAACGCAAAGTTACATAAACAGACTTAAAGTTAAGTCTAGAAATAATCGATATAAGAGACATATTGATATGATAGGGTCTGCCTGGAAATGGATATCAGGTAGCCCAGATCATAAAGATTTTGAGATTATAGAAGCTAAGATTAATAACGTTTTACAGAACAATAATAACCAAGTCGTAATAAATAAATTGATTATTGAACAAATTAATAATATTACAATGCTGTCTAATAAAGTCATTAAAAATGAAGATAATATTCAACAAGTGATTGGAATAATTACAATGTATCAGATACAAATATTAAAAGAAGAAATGGTAAATTTAATTAATGCCATTCAGTGGTCGAAAGCAAGTGTCAGTAATTCCCACATTTTGGGAAACGAAGAAATTAAAAAAATTAAGGAAGTAATAGAAAATGATAATATTCCGTATATTAATTTAGAAGAAACAATGCAATATGCAGATGTAAGCATTGCAACTAACAATTCTATGTTGATTTATATAATGAAAATTCCAATAACAGATGAAAAATTATGTGAAGAAATACTTTTAAAACCTATAAGAAAGGGTAAATTAATAAATAAAATTGAATGTGAAAAAATTTTAAAATGCGAAAATAAGATTTTAAATATTAAAAATAATTGTAGAATTATAGAAAATCTAAAACTTTGTAGTTATAAAGACGTTATAGATATAAGCAACTCATCCTGCATACCTCATCTACTAAATGGCGAACCGACAACTTGTACGCACATTAACAATCAACATATTCCAATAATAGATAGTATTGCACCTGGAATAATCCTACTTAACCAATTCGAAGGAAGATTATTAATCAACGAAAAACCAATGGACCTAAACGGAAGCTATGTCATACAGTACAACAATGCAACTATAGAAATAGGCGCACAACGTTATGCAGCCAAGGATTCTGTTGGATACAAACCACTACCAGCGATTCTTCAACCAACGAAGATAGCAGAGAAAATCGAAGAAATACTTACTTTAGAGAGCTCGAAAATACTAAACATATAGATTTGCTAAAAAGGAAGAATAACCTCAACCTAACAATGAATTTCGGATTGATATTAATTGTAATATGTCCAACATTAATACTGCTCATGAAAATACGTTGGTCAAAAAGAAAACATCCTATAAACATAACCAACGTTATCCAGGATCAACCACCAGTCCCCACACCTAGAACCATAGAAATTCAGGATATTCCCAACTTATGGATTCCGAACGAGGACGTTCGCACTTAAGGAGGGAAGAGTTAACTTCATTCATTCTAAAAACTAGCGACACGCGCATACCATTTATGCTGACGGCATGTCTACAGCCCATCCGTTCACATGCACATCGTGGGATCGCTGCGTCAGCAAAACCAAACAACAATAACAACAATAAACAAGCAGAGCAGAGAATAAGTTAGAATAATAAGTATAAAAATTGTTAAGTTTAGTTTAGAAAAAGAACTCAAATAAAACGCATCAGAGTTTTCTCTGATGCACTTTTTTAAAAAGATAAAATATAAAGAATATCTTTAACTTATACAACGAAGGTAAAAACAAACGGAGTTTTCAGTTGGGGAAAAACAAATTATTCAATTGCTGCAATTTAAAAATGACTCGCGTTTATGACAAACGAAATTAATTTCCTGCAACTAAATGATGCGTTTCTCGCAACTGACTATTATTATGACAACTGTTGAAACGTTTGCAAATAACGATTTCAACCACGACAAACGAAGTTCGTTTGCGGCACACTTGTGATAAACGTTTTGTTTTTCTTTGCATGTATAATAATATTCTTATACATCTCCACGAGGAACCACTGTTGCATACATAAAACGTATATTACCACGTTTTTGGACCGTAAACTTACCCAACATACGTTGTTTACATCACGAATACGGAGTTCAGTGAATACCACTGTTATTTATTTTGAAAATGTAAGCGAAGGCTTAGTGACATGTACTTACAGGGTAACTAGTTACAGAGCTAGTTATGGTACTAATAAATTTTCATTTCCCCACTGGGTAGGAGTGTTTAAAGGAAACCTTCATGCATGTATTAACTCATTAGCAACAACAATGAATGAATAAAGCAATTATTTCCTTTTATTGTACAATTAACAATTGTGATATTTTTTATAAAGACTCTTGTTGTTGTTGTTGTTGTTGCTGTTGCTGCACTTTTAATTTGTTGCCTTCTAATTGCGCTCATTTAAAGTGAAGTAATTCTTCGTTTGATGCTAGAATTCTTTGAATATTTTTTTTTCCTTGTGCTCACATCCTTGTAGCCACAATTGCAGCCTTGCAACATTTCCGTGAATTTATTGCTTGTCGTTGTCCTGCGACCGCAACCGCTAATATCAACAGCATCATTTTGGCATTGTGTGTATGTGTGTGTTTTTTCTTAGTACTTCAGTTAGTTCTTAGTTGACATTTCTTCAGTTTATGTGGGTTTTTTTGTTGTTGTAGTTGTTTTTGTTCTTGTTGTGGTTGTGCAGTCAAGGTGATGATTGCTCATAATTATACGAAATACAAAAAGCAAACGAACGAGGACAAAGTAAATGAAATTAAAAACGAAGATGAAGAAGAAACAAACACAAATAGTGCAGCTTCTTGAGTTCTGAAAGTTACTCATTCATTACAAGGTGAACGCAGTGCAGTACAGTGCAAAGTTTCTTTTGGTGGAAAATTAACAAATTATATTAAATTGGCAATTAAAAGACATTCGTTTTTTCGTAGAAAGAAACTTTTTTAAATGACTGAAAAGAAAAAAAAAAAAAATCACTAGAAGAAATTAAGATTTATGTTGTAGAAGTCACAAAGCAACAGAAATACTTGAAAAATAACTTAAGAAATGCACAGCAATTGAAAGAAAAAATTGCAAATTTGATATCTAATAATTAGCAAAATATTTTGAAAGTGAAATTTTTACACTTTTTTATAAATGGATTTGTTGTAAATGGATTCCTTACAAATTTTGAAAGAGTTTCTTTAAATTAACAACTCTTACTAACTGTGGCCATTTCTGCTTCTGGCCAATATTAAGTACTTCTTCACCATAGTCCGTTCTCTTGAGTTGCTAGATGAATGCATTTAATTGGATTTTTTTTTCGTTTTTTTTTAATGTTCTTGACTGCGATGCAACTTTCCAAAAACTCATTTCAATGCTTCAATAAACTGCAAGCGCTTTAAGCTAAAGTATTTTCTTCTGCTTCACAAACACATATCTATATACAAGCAAACATATAGGTCTTACGTCTGTCACAAACATTCAGTTGCTGTCTGAAACTTAGACAAAATGAATGAGAGAAAGAACAAAAAAAAAAATGTATGGAAAGTCAAAAGCAATCCAATTGAACAAATTAGTACCAAAAGGTAGTAAAAACTTGTGGCAGCTGTTGGCATTCACAGGTAATAATCATAGACATGCACGATTTCCTGCAGATACATATGAGTTTGCACTTCTTTCCCCAGTAGGTGGTGTACGAGTGTTTGCGAATTTTTCAATCAAAGCAAATTAATTTTGGATAACTTCTTGTTGTACATGCTCGAAAAAATTTTGAAAATTTAATTAAATTCATAGAAAAAGATGACTTTAGAATGATTTCTTAAAAAAGTTCAGCATTTTATTTGCTAGTTTCCTAGATTTAAAATGTATCAACGTGATGGCTAAATTAGCTTCAAAAGTATTTATCTATGCTCTTCGCAACATAGCTTGAGGTTTAATATTGTTAAAATTTACTTAAATTATTGAGTAAAATAAAAATATAAATAAAGATCTTAAAAAGGTCTTAATTGTTACTTGAATTTGTAATTTCTGTTTGTTTTAAATGTTTAAAATAAATAACGCAAAGTGTATAAAAAAAAATTTTTTCAAACTCTGTGTTAATTATAATCTAAATAAAATTAAATTCAAATAAACCCCTGATGAAGGAAGAAAGCCGCTTCTGAAACGTTGTGTAAAATGAAAAATATTTTTTAGATTATTTTTCAAAAATATTGTGACCAAAATAACAAAAATCCATACGACGCAAAAGCGCCCTAATTCATGGCCGTATTATAGGAAGTCAATATATGTGTTTGTGGGTATTAAAAGTTTGTATGTATTATTATCTAAGCGGAGCTCGGTTCCCCACAAAATCTCAGTCAACGCACTCGCAAAACATCTTGGCTAAACATCAACAGGCTATATAATTCTCATTACAAAAACCAAACGAGAACTTCAAGAAACCTAGAGTATTCAGCGACAAGCACGTTCTTAATTCCAAAAACTTCAATGATAAACTGCCGCAACAGAGTGCGATGTTGTTGCTGCTTATTGGCTATTTCAGCTGTTTGGAATAAGCCCTAGAAGCTTCACTATGTGGTATAAATAAAATTTAAGGGGGCATATAGGTTACAAATTTAACAAAAAAATATTTTTTTAGGGAATTTCTTTTTCATAGAATGAAAAAGATACCGTTTTCAAATTTTGCACATATATTTATTAACATTTAAAGAATACAACAAAAAAAAATTCAGAATTTTTGAAGCGGTTTTTGACATTATTTGATTTTTTTTTTTTAAATACAAAAAAATTTAGGATGTGCAGGATATCACCAGCCTGGAACATCTGAGGAAAAAAATTCTGTTTTTTTCGGCGGAAAAAATGTATCCTAGTTCAGGCGATAGCCACTTAAACAAGGATTAATTTGGTTTTTTATTTTTTACCTTTTGTATTCTTTAACCCTTTGACGACCGCTCCTGAACCGCTGGAAAATTCGTTAATCCGCCAACGGATTCATGTTAAGCGACTCCATATTACTAAACAAAAGTGTCGCAAAAAACAATTTTTTTTACCTGCAAAAGTGTGAGAAATCATGGGACCTTTGTGTCCCAATGGTCGTCAACGGTAAAAATGTATACCACTATTTGCTCTCGTTGACAGTATGCGAACGAAAAGTTTGAGGTTGAATTTTGATTTACTTCATGAGAACTCGTTGTTTTTAATCTGTTATGAAAGTTTACCAATGAAAGTTTAAAAAAACACCTTTGCAATGATGGCACTTTGACCTCTATGTACTGTGACTATTGAACTATAATGACTATGTATGATTATTGGTTTAGGAGATATTCCCAAAATATTTCAAAAGATTGTTAAAAAACCTCAAAACTTCTATCATAATATCTGGCCTTCTATATTTGTTACGGCGTAATGTTTGACATCCAATGAAATGTTGAAAAATAACCTTTCCAATGGTGGTACTTTGACCTCTTTACGACTATTCAAAATATCACAAAATAGGTTAAATTTCCCGAAAAATCAGATCTTTCATTTGATGCAAAACAAAACTCCGTAACAAAAAAATTGCTGGGATTTCCTAACGAATTTTTGACCTATTTTGGAAATGTCTTTTGGACCAATAGTCGCAGAGTGGCCATAGTACCACCATTAGAAAGAAAATTATACTTTTGATTTTGTGTTTTTATTTCAGTATTACTACGAACACGATCGCAAATCAAAGATCAAATTCTACTTGCGTCTTTTCTGCGATCTCTTTGATTTGAGTATGGGATCTAGGATTTACCAGAGGAGGGAAGGACTGAGCTAACAGTTTTATAGTCCAAAGGGGAGGCTGAAACGGATTTAGCGCTTTTTTCAATTTTTTTTCACAAAAAAAAAATTCTTCAAGGGGGATGGCGACTAAAGCCTTTTCAACCCGTATGTAAATCCGCCGCTGTGCACTGTGTTTACAACAAAAGTTCTACTTTGAATAATAATTCATTTTCTACATCTGCATTGGATGTCCGCGGGCAACTAGCTACTCAAATGATCAATGCGGTCACCAACCGCGAAGTTGTAAGACAGGTACCTAAGAGATTTAAACTTGCGGATATCATCACTTCCCTGTCCGATAATTCTGCAAAAGTGAAACGGGACGTAAGGATGTATTTTCTGCTCAAAACAACACAAAGGCCATCGAATAAATACTATTTGTGCCTTTTGCAAAAAAACCATTTTGCTTCGCCAATGATCGAAATAACTTCATTATAAGAAAATCATTATAAGAAATGAAAATTCATTGCATTGATCAAAAATGCAAACAAATTTATTTTTATTTCAAATAAATCAACATTTCAACAAAATTACATATGTCTTAGATTTTTACCGTTGACGACCATTGGGACATATAGGTCCCGTCAGATTTGATGGTCGCGTGGATAGCCCAAGTGGACTATCTTTTTTTGCTATTTTTTGTTAAAAGGTGGAAGGTTCCGCAACTTCCCCAAAAATTTTTTACCTATAGCTCCTCCTACCCTCAAAATATTGCAGCAAGAAGAAGGGGGAGCAAAGTACAAATTTTTCGACTTTGGGGTGGTCTGGTAGGCAAAGGGATGAATCTACCCTTGAAAATTAAGTACTTTCTGAAAGCCACATTCATTCCCTGTTGAATGATACCTTGTAACGAAAAATCGTTTGCCTAGTTTTTCCAGGAAAAATTCGAAAGTAAAAGGGTCACCGGTGTCCCAATGGTCGTCAAAGGGTTAAATGTTAATAAATTTGTGTGCAAAATTTGAAAAAGATATCTTTTTTCCTTCTATGAAAAAAATTTCCGAAAAACATTTTGTTTTTAAAAAATTTGTAACCTACATGCCCCCTTAAAGACGGAAAAAAACGAGTTGTAACGAAAATATTTGATTTATTCACGTAAATATTTAAATAAAATTTATGCACTGGCGTGATAATGTTAATATTCGTAAGCCTTAGTGTAAGGCTGATGAAAATAAAAGATTCAGATTGTATTAAATTCAAAACTGGAGAGAATCCATAGGGCCATTTTGGAGATATTTGCTGTTATACATTTAAAACCGTCTAATGAAATGTTAGGTTTTGCTACATACGACATTCGTTTTTTAAGGTAAAGATATTTTAACTATTTTTCCTGCCCAGTTCAAGTTTTTAAATTAAGTCCCTTTGAATTATTCAAATTATTCAGTAAACTTCGGAAACTTTTTAAAAAACTCCTCCTTTTCTTTCTTTCCATTCGGCACCAAAATTCCCACAAACCCCACGAGCCGCCAACTCTGATTAAACCTACATAATTTATATAGCTTGCTACCGCAACATCATTCAGTCGAATATTTCTGACCACATCTCCAATCACATGATTGAAATCAATTTAAACAGGCGATTGCTGTGGTTTCTGTTGACCTAATTTACGATAATACAAGTACACAGGTAGAAATGTGGCTCCCAACTGAACATACTCACGCACACACAAGTAAACTCAATTATTTATATGAAGTCTGTATGAAGTGATATGTATAAAAAATTAATTTATTCAATAATTGTTTTGTACCAGACCATTGCACAAGATCATTGTCTCACTGTATATTTATAAATAATACTTGCACTGACCGCTACACGTAAAGAAAAAAAAACGTTTTTTGCCAGTTTGCCGCAAACGAACTTCGTTTGTCGTGCTTGGGATCGTTATTTGCAAACGTTTCAATAGTTGTCATAATAATAGTTCAATTGCCAGAAACGCGTCATTTAGTTACAGGTAATTAATTTCGTTTGTCATATACGCGAATGATTTTTAACTTGCAGCAATTGAAAAATTATTTTTCCCAACTGAAAACTTCCTTTGTTTTTCCCTTCGTTGTGTACACACAACGCTTATAATTCAGAGTTACTTTATGGACAAACTGTTCTATATAAGCAATTTGGTAATTTGGTTAATACGCGGACTGAGATAGTAACAGAGGTGCGATGAGTACAATCCATTAGAAGCCGGACGGACATAGGGGGAAATACAATTAATAAATAAATAATAATAACCGAAGTAGATTGGGGTATATATATACAAGATATATTTTTAAGTTGACAACTGAATATTCGTTTGTGGCGAGAACAGCTCGCAAACGAAGTGTAGTTGGCAAATTTTTCAGTTGCGGTGAACGAAAAATTCCTATGCGTGTACATATATTTTTGATCTTTAAATCAAAGAATCACAAGGTAAAAATACTTTAACTTTCGTTTGTGGTTGTGGTGCTGTTTATTGTGCAAACAACATGCAAATAAGCTTATTAATAAATTATGAATATTAATTAGCTCAGGAACAGTTATAGGCAAAATAATGACGAATTTTTGGTCGGAAATCGTTACTTTACGTTCGAAAGTACGCCATTTTGTGAAAAATCAATATTTTCAAAATCGGCTATGACAAGTACGAGTTTTAAGTATTTAGTTTAATAATATTTTTCGTCTTTTTTATTTCAGATGAATTTAGGAGGAGCAATCTTGGTCACCGCATTTCACCATTTTTTCACAGCGCTCTATAAAAAATGCCTTAATCCTTAATATAAAATTTTTTTAATACAAAAAACCTAAACATACTCTTGAATGTATATATTTTAGGTTTAAAACCCTTATTTAAAAATATCCCTTAGGTTTCCTTAAAAAAATTCACAGACATGACCTTTTTTTTTGGCCTCTGGATATATAGTCCCCTTTAAGTTACTGAACGACAGAAGTCAGTGATAGGCTTGTGTTAAACAGTTCCGGGGTTGGAACTAACATGAAACGTTTCTTTTGTACAGCGGAACTAGTTCTATGTAGTTCCTTTGAGCTGTAGAAGGCAAAACATGTTTGAGTAATAAATTTACAAGATATGAACAGGGTTCGTATATACGTAAAAATAAGCAACTCAGAAGTCAAGCAAGTTTTCGTGCTTATTAAATATGTTGCTCTACGTTGTAAGCAACAATATTGTCTCGAACTCGTTGAATGTTTGGCTTACAACTTCAGAGCAGCTACGTAATAGTTGACACCAAATGTAATGGTTTTTGTATTTTTATTCTCTTCACCTGCACAGGAGGGCCCATTACTTTTACAAAAAGAACATTTGTCCCTTGGATACCTATTCCTCCGACCACTCCTTAGGGTGCTCCCATACAAAAACGCAATTGGGGTATATTAATTTTGTTACTCCGTTTGTAGCGCCCATAAGGAGGCATGGTAGGTATAGAAAAGTATGTATATTCTTGATCAGCATCACCACCCGAGTCGATTTAGCTATGTTCGTCTGTCTGTCTGTCTATCCGTCTGTTTGTCTGCCTGCCTGCGATCATGATTACAGCCGTAATTTTCAAGCTATCGCGAAATTGGATATTTTAGCTTTTATCTAAAAAATAAAGGTTAAGTTCGAAATTGTGGCAAATCGGATGAAAACCACGTCTGCCTGCCATACAAAGTGACTTTATCAAATAGGTAAAATCTCTTTAAATTCCACAAAAAGTAACAGATAGATTTGAAATTTTGCCTATGAGCTTTGATATTTAATAAATTCAACCAAATCAGGTGAAAACCACGCCTACCTCCCATACTAAGTGACTATCAAAATACAAATGCGAATATTTTCTGTTGAAACTATGACGAAATGTTTTTACAAATAAAAATTTTTTGACTGCTTAAGACTTTGAATATACTTTGGTTTCGACGTGGGGGTATTTTAACTTCGGCCCAGTCGAAGATCATTTCTTTCTAGTTTTTTAGACTGTTTGATGGTCATAAAAATCCTATTTAGTTTTATTTCAAAACCAGGTTTCAACTGTTTTTTACAATTGTGATATTGAAAAATTGGCGTTGAGATAATTTGAGGTCTGTGATATCTAATAAGGTGTTAATTTTGCCCGTTATTTAAGCAATTAAATGCATTCTTGTGGAATTTCAAGAATTTTTACCGTTTTGATAAAGTCACTTTGTATGGGAGGTAGGCGTGGTTTTCATCCGATTTGGCTCATTTTTAACTTGATCTTTACTTTTTAGATACAAGCTTAAATATCGAGTTCCGTTATGGTAGCTTGAAAATTACGGCTGTAATCGTGATCACAGATAGACAGACAGACAGACAGACGGACATGGATATATCGAATTGGGTGGTTATGCTTATCAATAATATATACACTTTTCTATACCTACAACGCCTCCTTATGGGTGTTACAAACTTACAAACTTAACTTTAAATTTCGTTATCGCAGCTTTTCTCATTTTTTAGTTATGGGCCTAAATATATTTCACATATTGTATACGGGAATGCACGCCTAGTTGTCTAATCCCACCGAAATTTTGTAAGAATTTTAAAGATTACATATTATTTATCCCCGATGTTCTATTAGCGTTCCTATTAACATACGTTAAATTACAGCGCAAAATGTGCTTAAGGTGTATAGCAGCAGCTCCACGCCCACTTGTCGAATCGCGCCGAACATTTTTATATTATTTTGATATCACGAACTAAATGTCTACGTTTGATTTTGTTATCGTAGTTTGTATCATTTCTTAGATATAGCACAAAATGTATTTAAGTTGAATTGCAGCTGCCACGTCCACTTGTCCATCGAAAACTATCAAAAAAATCCACAAAAGAATTTTTTCCGTTTAACTTGTATGAATCGCATCACTGTGCGCCGCCCTCAAAGCCACACTGCAGTCGGTTGTTACGCGTGTTTCTCAGGATTTATGCAATGATAAGAGGAAGGAAGAGAGACGCATTTTCAGGCAAAAGAAAAGATAGGCAGAAAAGAGTAAATAAATTTCAATGCATTGTGCTGAGGTCCGAAAGTAAGATGAATGGTCGATGGTTTTACGTCCGGGTCCTCTTCCCGCAAACGTCCTTCAACAGACTTTTAACAGCATTCAGTTGATATCGTTAGCAATAACGGAGTTTCTCTTGTAAACGATAACTTAATTACTCTTAGTCTAAGGCAAGAAGACGAGTTTTTGAGAAGTAATGTGGCACGTCTTGAGCGTAAGTTAAACTGGAGTAAACAAAAGCAGTTGGAGAACGTCATCGAAATTGTTGGTATAACAGACTTAAATAACAGTAATGCTAAAGCATGCGCAGAATTCTTGGTGAAGCACAGAAAAAAATTTTAAAAAAAGAGAGGAACTGAAAATACAAATGTAGCTCAAAGAGATATTCTGTCCCCAAGAATGATAGAAACAAGATTACGCGCTCCGCAGTACCGTTATATCATGCTCATTTTCTCAATTGAGTGCATGACGTCACACAGTACTTTTGCTTGACAAAAACGTAAGCAAATATGCAATCGCTTAGGCAAATTGACGAAATTGAAAATAAATTCTTTCGGAAAGTAAAGTAAAAACATCTACTCTTCTGTATAAAAATATAAATATTTTCGTATACGAAAACAATGAATTTTTTAAAATTTTAAGATTTTTATCTCCTAAACCATTCGAGACCGACAAAATTTTATTGCACCAATAGGTTTAGGAGGTCCATATACATATTATAAAAATAAGGAAAAAAAAATATTTAGGCGTTGGGCCAAAGTAAAATTATTCCAAAGTCTGACAATATCGCTTGTGACGTCATGCTCTCTCTCTCTCTCTCTCTAAGTTGCGGAACGCGTAATCTAGTTTCTATCATTCTTGTTCTGTGCCAAGGTATATTTAACAATGTAGTGCTAGTTGTTGAAATTCTCTCTTGTGGTGGGTACAGCCCTGTCAAACTAAGCTGTTAACTAATAAAAGCAAACAGTTTTCTATCCACTGTTTTTTTTTATGCTATTCTTATATTTAACAGCTGCTGTACCCACCACTCTGAGGCGAGACTACCTTGTTAAATATACCTTGTTCTGTGCTTTCATCTTTCGTCATACGAATTTAAAAAATAAGTAATGAGAAATAAATAAAAAAGCTGTCAAGAAGCTAAATACCTCATTGTTTGCGGAAGGTTCAGAAAATAATATCTACATAAACGATAGTTTCACCGGTTACAACAAAGCCCTGTTTATGTCAGCTTAAGAAAGTACAAAAAACAAAGCCATTTTAAGTATTTATGGTATAGCAACTCGAAATGTTTTATGAAAAAATATGATAATGGAAGGGTTGCTGTTGTAAGATCATTCGAAGACCTAGATCACATTTAACTATTGTTATCTTGCATCTTAATTTTTGCAACTAAAATAAAATGTTTGAGAACTACACAAATCTTACAAAAAACAACCCTGCCATTAATACTATCAACGATTTAGAGGTTTTACCTGCATTGAGCCAAGAAATTTGAGCAGTTCTGATGAAAAGACTTTGAGGGCCTTCAAGAGAAAGATCCTTCGTGAGACTTTCGGTACAATCTGTGCTGTACGCCGACATCGACATAGTTAAGCGCATTAAAACGGAGAATTTCCGCTGGCTAGGTCATGTTGAGCGGATGGAAAACGACGGTGGTGATTAAGGAGGCCCACATCTTCGTTGGAAGGATCAAGTCTTGGAAAACCTGACCAGAGATAACAAGATAGGAAACTCGATTCTGTTGGAAATCTTGTTGATTTTGCGCCAAAATGGCGCTTTTTCTTTTCTGTTTTTATGCACTCACGTATTTGCTTTAATCTAGCAATAATATTGCTTTATTTTCGAAACTTAAAGAAATAGGCATTGGATATGGACATAAAATTAATATAAAATAAGCGGAAACTTTATTTATTCATGCAAAATCTCTCAACTGATAACATAGTATCTTAATATTTTCAATGAAAATGCCTTGAAAATTAAAAAAATCAACTCTGATCCTTATCCCGTACACAAACCTGCAATGCATGTTGAATTTCTTTACGGATTTATACAATAACCAGCGTAAATTTGAACCAGCAGCTAAATTTATTTACTTAAGGCGCTACCCCAACTTGCAGTGCAAAAAATAGGTTATTTTCATGAATACGAAAACTACTAAAATTTTTTAAACGATCATTATATCACCTTAAATTACATACATTGAACACTTTTCAGTTATATTTTTTATTGATAAATATTGTATAGTCTTGTAACAAATGACTATAAAAAATTGTGTTTTTTTTAAGTTTTGCGATGACGAACATAGTGGCGAACAGGATCACCTGAAAGAGAAAAAAGGCAAAATATTTAGTTAAATGGCAATAAAAATACTAGTGTCTGATCGATTAAAAAAAAAAAGTATGCATTTTTGACAAAATGGCAGACATTCAGTTTTTTAGCTATAAAACGGTAATTTTTTATTGAAAAAAACATCAAACGAGTCTGCAAAATTTTAAAAAGATTTTTCTAAAGGAATTTTCGAGTAATTTTTGTCCACGATTGAAACACCGATTACATTAAAAAAAAAATTATGTTATGCTTAATGATCCCCTGAACACGACCCCATTTTTATTTTTTTGGAAAAAATTTTTGCTTACGAGCTATTAAAGAAAACATGGTTGTATCCAAAATACAGTGGACACCTTGCGATCCTCAACCTCGAAAATATATTATGTTTTCTGAAAAAAACTAAAGCAAACGAACTGCTTTAAGAGAAGAAAAGGTATGGCACAATAGGCATCACAAGATGCCGCAGTGCCAGAGCTGAATTAGCTCGCCCCAAGCATATCTATCTATCTAAAATACAGTGGGCATTCTGACGTATACCATAAATCAGCTTGGTTGTAGGAGTTCAAGGCAAAAACGTGGAAAACGATTCTTTTTATGATAACTCTAAATTTGTTTGTTGAATGAAGCTCTAAAATTTTTAATAGTTTAAAAGATATTTCATGTCAAAAAGCGAACTTTCCGTAAAAATTAAAAAAAAACTATGTTTTTAATTTGACGGTCAATATTTCCCAAACCAACAAAGTTATGTGGAAATTCCAACAATTTGAATGCCAAGCGTGCGACCCTTTTCGCAGACGTATAACTTCGCATATAGTTATACTTCAAAAATATTCAAGAAAAAAAAAATATCGATGAAGTTCAAAGTTACAAGTGTGAGTGACCTCTTAATTTGTTTATGTTTCGAACGTGGTAAGTTTGTCTAAACCAGGGCTGGGCATTCTAGAACAGTCACATTTTATTTTGTCTTGTAAGTATTGGTGCGCTCTCGAATCTCACACACTGAGCATAATAGTTGTCACAATTATCAAGATTTGTAAGTTTTAATTTTTTATTCTACGTTCTTATTTTTAGTCATCGGTTATGTTCATTATATCTTCTATGAAATTAATTAATAGAAGTAATATGAATGAATAATGTAAAGAATCTTAATAGGTAATATGAATGCATTATATGAAATCTTAATACATATATACGAAAAATTATTTTAATGTTATTAAATCTTAATATATAGGAATAAATAAAGTAAATAATAAAAAAATAATTATGTTAATGATAATTAACCTTAATCGGTCCCTTGTGTAAATTTTACACACACTTTTCAACTTCAAGCTGTTATTTTTTTAATATAATTTCAGCAAATCGACCGTGCTAGGATTTTGGCTGGTTTTTTAAAAATCTTTTTTTTTAAATAAATAAAATAATGAATAATAAAAAAAAAAAAAATAAACAATTTACATATAATGAATAATAAATAATTTTTAACGACTAGATCGCATTAATTTCATTCATCGATAAAAATATGGCTCTTGAAAAAGTGTGTAAAATTTACACACAAGGAACTTATTCGTTTCTACAAATTAGGGACCGATGAAGGTTAAGTAAATAAAATAATCAAGTAAGTAATCAAAAAATTTAGTAAATTAATATGAACCTTAATAAAGATATACAAATAATATTAAATGCTACGAAATAAAAAATATATACATAAGTATTATGAATCTACAAGCCAATAGGTTGACTTTTAAGAGTGTACATAAAATTTACATCGCAAAGCGACATAAATCCTCATAGCATCACAGTCTGCGAACGACTGATTTATATTCTCTTCTGTTGTGAGCTTTGTGTACATGAGAAAAGTTACGCTCACAGAGAGCTCAGTGAGCTATGGAGTGCCCTGCCCTGGTCTAAACTCAGTGAAACTTTGCACAGTGGTGAAAACCCAGCTGGCTTGGGTTAAATAACTCAAACTAGGACACAAACTGGGTGAGTTTGTCAAGTTTTCCATTAAGATAAACCACAATTATTTTATACATTTTTATAACACAAAACCCTAAACTTCTGAAAAATTTCTTATTTATTTATAAATTCCTATTTGTAAACATTTTAGGTAAATGCTGCATATTCTTTTCATACTAGTTATGGTCAGTTATAGTTTTTTAGTTTTTTTAATTTATAAATTTTTAATTAATACCAAAAAATTTCTCGAATAATCTTAGAAAACCGGATAAAGAACAAATGTCTATATCTTTTGTGTAAATCCGATTAAATATATTTGCACTTAAGGATTAAAGCATTTAGCAGACGAATGTATGTTGAATGTGCAATTTTTATGCTCCAAATGTCAGTGTTCGCACGTTTTCTCATAATTTTCATGAAACTTTTTCAATTTAACTCGTACAAAATACTTTGAGTCGGAAAATTGCCGGAAAATTTATTGTTTGCATATGTGAACAATTTTCATTTGAAGCAAAATTATTACGAGAGCAAAATGCAATCGTTTAGCTTTCCAAACCATTTGCAAAACGTACTTAAAGCTTGGCTCGTCCAAATAGTGCAGTACGAACGGGTGTGAGTGGGTGTGGTTGATTCTCTGTATGAGTGTGTGTGTGTGTGTATACGCGCATAAGTGTGTGCTTGACTTGTGTTCGCCAAAATATTTGCAGTTGTTATGCAACGCACTTAGGCAACAATTCGAGCATTGGTTGGCTTTGGTCAGCGTTTGCAGTAAATAATTGGAGTTTATTTCGCAACTTATCAACTTGCCTTCCAAGCTGGTCTTTTTAGGGCTTTTAATTAAAAAAAAAGACTTGACAGAAGTCAAACATATATGAAATATTTTAAAATAAAACGCTTGTTGATTAAAGTGCAAAAAAATTTTTCAATGTACAAAATTTTGTGTATATAGAAAATAGCTATTCCAAAATGCATACGATGTATGGAAATATATACTCACTCAATTTATTTGTTATCCATTCGTTATTATCCACAAAAATTTGCTACTTTTTTTATCTTAAAGTTGACAAAAGTTTGCTTCCACTAGGTTATCTTCTATGCGGCGTTTTTTCCCAAACTAAACAAAAGCTACATTTTTTCGTGTATATAATAAACTTTTGTTTTTCATTATTTTTTCCTTAATACCTTTCAATTACCTTAATTGCTGTGGGAGGTAAAATCATGCTCTTCACACAAACATATCAAAAACCAAAACTGAAATCAATGCTGATATATGATGCTACCGGCAGCTTGAGTCCCAATAGAAAATATCCTTTTTTTTGTTTTGTTTTGCACACGAAGCGCATTTTAAGCAAACATTTTACAATCAGTCCATATTTTTTTTTTTTTTTGGGTCGGTCTATAACTTCTATTTAAAAAAGTTTTATCAAAAAATAAAAATAAAAACAAAAACAATTAAATCAAATAAAAAAATCTGAGTGTCCAAAATTGTTACAGCTAGTTTGGTGATTAAGATGAGGTTGGTTTGGAGCTATTTATGGTTTGAATAAAATTTTGAGTTGAAAAATGGATTAAAACTTGTTTTTTTTTTTTATCTTTAAAATAGTGAGTCGATAAAGTTTTAGTTTAAAACAGTAAATTTAACCTTAACTCAAAGGTTTACAGTAACAGAGAAAAAAGTTCGCCAAATCGTGGATATATCCGTAGGTTTTCACGTGACAAAGTATCTTTATTAAAAAAAAATAAATAAATAACTGGCCATTTCAGCTCTTGAAAGGACTTTGACCTAGCTTCTTATGATCGTTTGATCGATATTATGTTATGTATATTTATTTGTCTTTATTTTTCTCCCTAACCATTTCTTTGTTCCAAAAATTATACTCTTCTTTATTCTTTTTCTTATATTTGTCTAATAATTGTCCTTTTTCCTGATTAAACTTTTGAACTCTTGAACTCTTGATTAAAACTACCTGACTTTATAATTTTTTTTTCTAATCCTTATCGCACCTATTTTCCTAACCTTTGTCCTAAATCTTGTCCTAAGTGTGTTGAAGTTCTTGTTCCATTTCTGGTCTTTATCCTTTTCATAATCTTGTCCTAAATGTTGTTTTAGGTGTGTTTAAATCTCTTTCCAAATTCTAGTTTCAATTCTTTTCATGCTCCTTGTCCCAATCCAAGTCTTAATTCTTGTCCTATTCACTGTCCAATTCCATGCTAATCTTTGTTTAATTTCTTATTTAATTCCTGGACCTTATATTAGTCCAAATCCTTGCCCTCATCCTTTTTCTAATCCTTGTCCTTATCCTTGTCCAAATCTTTGTTCCAATATTGTCCTATATTTATTTTTGGTTTTGCTTTTGCATTCAGTGCATTTAAGATACTTTATGATTTCTTCGAGAGGCCTATTGACGCCATTATTTTTATTTTTATCATATGACCGAGAACTTCATTCTTATTGTCGTTTCATTTAATTTACGGTACCGCAAGTTTTTTTTTTTTCATATTGACAACAAATAACCATATTTTGCGGTCGTACAGTAAAATTTTTCGTAACACTTCTACTCAGCGAGTAATAATTCCATGCAACAATATTGCTTTTTTGTTACATAACATATCATAACATAACATATTGTCGTATACATATCTATGAGACCTAGTGTCATTAAAATCTATTTTTTTTTTATTTTTATCGTAAGGACAAGTAGGGTGCGGTGGGGTGAAGCGTGTTGCTTTTTTTTTGGAGGCTACCGCATCCACTGTTACCGCGTCAACTAAAAAATTTTAATCACTGTATTAGAAGAGCAACACAATATAACCTCTAATCGCTTCGCTGTATCATGAAAAACTGTGCGGCAATGCAAGCAACACGTGACACCAAGTATGACACCAAGAATGATAGAAACAGTGTTGCCATTTTGGTTCTTTTGGGCACTTTTTTTTTAAAATTGCTCCAAAAATACGCTTTTAGCCCCTAGCTCTTTGTATAGCCCATTTGAATTTGAAACAGCCCTTCTTTCTCAAAAAATGTTAACTTAGTTTTAAACATTTCACAGTTCAGAAAATGGAGAGGTAAGCTATTTTATTTTATATTCAAGCACTATTCAAGAAAACCCAAGGAAACACTGAGAGCAGCGATTCAGATGAGACTTCTACGGATGAGTGGTAATAATAATAATGATTTTTCTACCTAAGCAGAAGAGATATTATTTAACTTCAATATGTAACTTTGTGATATTTACTATAGCACCTACAATGTACAAATATGTTTTTATGTGTTATACATATATTTATTTTTTTTAAATACGTTTAATGCAGCGCAGGACACCCCATAGCTCACTGAGCTCCCTGCGAGTGTAACTTTTCTCATGTACACAAAGCTCACAACAGAAGAGAATAAAAATAAGTCTTTCGCAGACAGTGATGCTGTGGAGATCTATGTTGCTTTGCGCTAGAAATTTTATGTACACTCATAAAAAAAATAAACCTATTTTTTGAATCTTGTAGATTCATTTCATTGCCAGACTAATTATTATTCTTTTTTTTTCTGAAATCCAAAGTTTAGTTTGAAAATTAGGAACTAATTTTTTGATGCAAACCACTTCATTAACGCATAAATAACAACTTGCCAAAAGTTCCCTATGATACCATGTATTCGCTCAGTGTGCACGATTTAAGAGAGCACTAATACTAACAAGACAAAATAAAATGTGACTGGGTTAGAATTAGACATGGGTAACGCAGCAAAATATGCTGCGCTGCTACAACAACCCCAGCGCAGTTAACTGTATCAGCGAAATGCGCTAACGCAATTGCGCCATGAAGCATTTTGAAATGCTATGGATACCTGTATCATCAAGACCAGCGCAGGCTGTTTTTGATTTGGATAGCGCGATGCGTTATGTGGTCAATTTGTTGAATGCGCTGAGCTTTGTGGTGAAGTAGCAAGTTGGGCTAAGCGCATATTGTCTTCACTTATTAAACATAAATGAAATTAATTAGAAAATCCTGAAACAATTTATCTATCGAAAGACTCATGTTGCTTATGAATTCATTTAATTATTCAATTAATATGAAGTATTACTGAACATATAGCGTATTTTTAGCATTAACCAAAAATGAAAAAAATTTATACTTCTAGCATGACTGCATGCTGTTCAACGTGAGTATTAGATATCAAACAATATGTACATACACATTTCTGGTATGCAAGACAAGTTGGAAGTTGGATGTTAGTTTCATTTCATGTACCTTAAAAGCAATGAAAATCTATAGAAAAAACTGTACATGAAGCAAATACAATTTCCTGCGATTTTGGGTTACTGCGTTATTTTTGAGCTTTTTTTTTAGCGCAATATTTAGCTTTAGCGCAAAACAAAAAGTAGCGCTGCTTAACATATGAAAAAGATAAAAAAATTAAAATGTCATTAATTTGTCCAGGGACCGCAAATAACGATTATCGCTATCAATCAATCCTTTTATAACAATTATTTTTTTGTCGTTATTTGTTCGATCAGAAATAAAAATTATTTTTGGCCGTTTTTTTCAATCAGAAAAAAAGCTATTTTTTTGTTATTTTTTCGATCGGAAATAAAAATCATTTTGTGATCGTTATTTTTTTCGATCAGAAATAGAAGTTATTTTTTATCGTTATTTTTTTCGATCAGAAATAAAAATAATTTTGTGACTATTATTTTTTCGGTCAGAAATAAAAGTTACTTTTTATCGATATTTTTTAGACCAGAAATAAAAATAAATCATTGATCGATATTTTTTCGATTAGATTAAAAAAATTATTTTTTGATCTATAATTAATAAATTATAATAAAATGAAAACTTAAAAAAGCGATATAACTCGAAAACAAAAGAAGATAGGAAAAAATAAAAGTGGTTTTGGCTTTTCCCAAAGAGGGTGGGTGGCATCGAAATCTCGACGCACAGGTAGAGGGGTTGGTCGATATGATAACCTTAAAAATTAGAAAAAACGCCATATCTTGAAAACGAAACAAGATGGGACACTACTTATATTTTGTACTTCTATTTTCAACAGCTATTTTCTACTAATATTTTCTTTAGTGTTCTAGTACTATTTTCCATCAATATTTTCTACTACTATTTTTTGCAACCAGTTTGTCTACTAATCCTACTAATATTTTCTTGTCTAAGGTCTTATTCAAATTCTTGTCTTGGTCCTTATTCTAATCCTTGTCCTAATCCTTGACCAAATCTTTGCCGTACCTAATCCTTGTCCAAGTACTAATCTAAATCCTTTTCCAAATCCATGTCTAACATCTTGTCCTTATCTTCATCAAAATCGTTGTTCAAATCCTTGTCCAAGACGACTAGCTAACTTGGTAACGTGGGTTCCAAGCAATAACTTCTTTATTTTAACTCAAAACAGTTTTATTTGTAAATATTGATTTGATTAAAATTCCAATCGATATTATTTCAATCTTGAAATAATTTTTATTTCTAATTAGAAAAATATAGATCATTGATTCATTTCTATTTCTGATCGAAAAAGTAACGATCAGTAATAATTTTTATTGCTGATTGGAAAAAATTCCATCAAAAAATAACTTTTATTTCTGCTTGAAAAAAATATCGATCAAGAAATGATTTTTATTTCTGATCGAAAAAATAACGATCACAAAATGATTTTTATTTCTAATCGAAAAAAATAACGATAACATATAATTTATATATATGATTGAAAATATAACGATCAAATAAATAATTTTTATTTCAGATCAAAAAAATAAGGATCAAAAATAATTTTTATATATGATCGAAAAAAGAATCGATCACAAATAATTGAATGAAGATGATTTCTTTCTTAAAAATCATGAAAAATAAATCATGCCAAAAACGGAATCTCTGACTCACTAGCTTCATATTGCTATATTAAAAATTATTTTACATCTTTCTATATATGATCTTTTGATGGAAAAATTAAAAAATAACCGTCATTTTCTATCCTTGAATTTTTCATATTTTTATTAAAATCATATTCAATATAATAATAATGGCAGATAAAATAAATTCTGTTCATAAAATAACATAAAAATTTGTACTTTTATATTAAGTAGTGAATAAATTAATAGAAAAAAGTAAAAATATATAAACGAAAATACTTAAGATGCGTCATTTAGATTATAGTTAAAAAAACAACTTGAGATTGGTAACCTGGAAAAAAATGCTACGCTGCTACACTAACGCAAGCTCAGTTCACTGTAGCAGCGTAATACTTTAACGCAATTGCGTTATGAAGCAGTTTTAAATATTATGATACCTGTATTATCAACATGTTTATCTGCGCAAGCTGTTTTTGAATTGCGTTATGTGGGCAATTTCTTGAATGCGGTGAGTTTTTAGAGTGCGCTTCAAACAAAACTAAAACAACAAAGGATTCTGGCATTGCAGCAAGTTCAAAGTTGTATTCAAGTTTGTTTGTACTCTTAACATCGAACACGTTCGACAAATTTAAAAAACCATTGCGTGATCGGCAAAGCATCATCACAATCAAACACACTTCATATGCTTAACAGCATCTTCTTCGACCTTGTTCGCTTCGAACATTTTATCTCCATGTTTAAGGCGACATAAAACTTGTGCAATTTTGGCTCGCTGCAAAAATATTTTCTCATTTTTCTTTAAGCGTCATTTGTATTATTGCGCTATTGCGTTACTTTTTTTAAAAGAAGTGAATTAGCGCAGTAACGCATTTATGTGCTTCAACGCAATAGCGTAACGCAGCGCAGCGTTACCCATGTCTAGTTAGAATGCCCACCCCTGTAGCTCGTTTCTGTAACCAAATCGGTAAGTTACCGATTTGTGTGACGTCACATCGACTCGATTGAAAGTTACCGATTTCGTGATAACTGCTGTTTCTGTACGTTGAGATCGGTAAAAATTCGGTCTGTGATGGAAAGAAACACAAATCGGAAAGAAACGTCAAGAAATTGAAACAGATGACCAAACAAAAAGCAAGAAATTAAATAAACCAAAAGTTGGTGATGTGTAATGAAAGTAAACAAACATTTGCACTCGGTTTATTTTACATTAACATACCGATTTCATTGAAACCGGTTAATAAATTTTCGTAAATTACCAACACGCTGTCACCTTGAATGTTTATGTTTTGCTACTTATTTTCAAACAATTAAAAATTTTTTTTAATAAAATATTTATTTGTATAAAATTACAGCAATAAAATTGTATTCGGTTCAAAAAGTTAAATTTGATTACTTGCTTTCTCATAGTTTCAACAACATTATAGCAATCGGTAGAGTTCTCACTTAGCTTAAAGTCAGTGAGAAAAGTATCGATTTCAAGTTTTGTCACTTTTAGTACAGAAACACTTTTTTAAGCGATTCCTATTGAAGTAGAATTGGAACAAATGTCATATTACCGATTTGGAACTAGTGAATGGAATAGGGATCGACAATTTTTTTTACAGAAACAGTGAAGGTGAGAATGACGTCAAATCGGTAATTTCAGTCGGTAACTGCGATCGGTAAGAGTTACAGAAACGAGCTACTGGTTTAATAAATTCGCAATGTTTCTACTTTTTATTTGGTTCCTTCTTAAGAGTTATAAGCTCAGAATGTTTATTGTATGTTTCACAGAATGTTATTGTAAACAAATAAAAATCATGTTCAATTAATGCGTTGAAAATTAGTTCATTTTTTAGCTCCAAAATTTTTTATTTAGCCTTTTCTAGCTCTTTTTTCTAGAGATTCCAGCCCTAAATGGATATTTTTTCTGGCAACACTGTATAGAAACAAGATTATGCGTTCCGCAGTCCCGTTATCTAATGCTCTCTTTCTCAATTGACTGCACTCAACTGACTGTAAACAAAAGTAAACAAAGTAAACTGTAAACAAAGTAAACTGTAAACAAAAGGACTGTGTGACGTCATGCTCTCTTTCTCTCTCTTAATTGCGGAACGCCTACTCTTGTTTCTATCATTCTTGGTATGATACTAGGTAAAATGCTGCAGCCACCGAAACGCTTCACCCCACCATACTTGCAACGTTTTGATGTATGTGCTCTGATTGCGTTGTTAACAGTGGTTTGGAAATTGTATTTCAGCAAAAAATCGAATTAATCAGGAATGGAAAATTACGATTATTTTTTTAATTTTTAAATCAAAAGATAACATATAAAAATAATGTGCTGTAAATAATTTTAAATGTAGCAATAAGAAGATAGTGAGTCAGAGATTCCGTTTTTGATATGAATTTTTTTCATGATTTTTATGATAGAGATGAACTTAAATCAATTATTTGTGATCGATTCTTTTTTCGATCATGTATATGATAGAAATTATTTGTTATCATTATTTTTTCGATTAGAAATAAAAAGTATTTTTTTGTCGTTATTTTTCCAACCAGAAATAAAAATAATTTTGTGATGAAAAAATAAGGATTAAATAATAATTTTTATTGCTGCCGGAAAAATATCGATAAGAAATAACTTTTATTTCTGCTTGAAAAAATATCGATAAAAATAACTTTTATTTCTTATCGAAAAAAAAAATAATCACGAATTGATTATTATTTCTGATCGAAAGAAATAATGATCAAATAATTACTCTTAAATCTAATTGAATAAATAACGATAAAAAATAATTTGTATTTGTAATCGAAAAAATTACGATAAAAAAAATAATTGATATATGTAAAATGATTGAGAGATATAACTCTTTTATATCTGGAATTCTGGCCAGAAAAATACAGCCCCCGATCTTTTGTTTAATATCAGGTTAGAATTCAAGTTTTGTGTAGTTAAAGCATGAATTATTATAACTGTGCCACAGCTGTGTATGGGTAGAAGTGAGGTAATGTTTTCATCATCTTTTTTAACTGTCTAACTGTACCTGCATAACTGACCAACTTTGTGTTTCGTAAAACCTTACTCTGAGAAACCCAACAATCGGACAACGTTTTTCTTAACAATATCCGTCAAACACAATTTTCAACAATTTAAATTTAAAAGAATATCTCCACTCCAGTAAGTTTCGGTTAGAAATGTGTTCGTTTTCAATAGAATTTTGGAAAATATTCTATCAGTGTTTTGTTTTGCTGTAGCTTCCAGCACAACGTCTCGTTAAGCCTACATCTTAGCATGCACACACATCCACGCATACACACACACACCCCCACACACAAGCACGAAGAAAACGATTTCCTGTTTTTGCTCACGTCCGTCCGCCTCCGCTCTATTTCAGTTTCTCAAAATCAAGCAAAAACAAAAATTAATTACATCCTTAAAAACTAACAAATTTTCAAATACTTTGCAAGATTTTGCAAGCATACATTGACTAACGCTTCCCCCACTGCTTTCAGGCGGATCGCATCGTTGCTCTCATTGATATTTGCGTTCGAGTGTTGGTAATGCTAGTATGTTCCGGTTTCCTGCTGATAGAAAATAGCAGTTTCATAACTCAAACACAGATACACCTACACCCATGCATACATTCATATATGTATGTTGCAACAGATATTTTGAAAAAAAAAAAAATACATTTCCTTCCTTTTTAAGCTCTCGATAAGTTAGAGCAAAAAACAAACAAATGAAATAAAATTTAAAATTAGAACCAAGACAACGTAAATGAAAATATTTACGTTACTGTCTATTCTAGATGCTCAAGATGCTCAACAGCAATTGCTAAGAAGCCAAGGCGTGGGCCAAAACGAGGGTGCAACAACAAAAAACAACAACTACCACTTCCACTTATTATCAATAATGCTCTAGTTCTCTACTCGAAGCAGAAATCATATCCTGGCAACAGCAACAGCAACAATGCACCACTTTGCTTATAGTTGTTGCAACATTGCATAATCTTCACTCTGTTGAAGTCCGTGAAAAGAACGCTGATTGTTGCTCGTTCTGTTGCCAATGCAGTTGTTTTGCTTGTTATTCCTCAGAATTTGTTGTTGTTTTTTTCGCATTTTAAAGATTTCACCAACAAAGCTTTGCTGATTATATAATAATTATTTCTGTACAAACTTGTTGAATGACACTCTTTTTCTGGCATTACAAAATTCACACCAACTTTCACAGCGATAGAAGCAATTCAAATTCATAATGTAATGAAAATCATTTTGACTCTTCAAGCTCCATACATTTTTCCATTTTTCAAGCTCCATCAGAAGGCGTGACTTTGACAACGCCACCAGTTTAAATAGGCGCCTTAACATGCTCTATCGTTGAACTCTATTTCTAATTAATTCAACTTCCACCAGCGTCGACATGTGACATTACAAAAACAACTCAACAATTACAACGACAACAGAATTTCTTCGGACACACTACTAAAGGCAGCAATTGTTGCCAGTTACCAGCACGTTGACAGCAAAAACAATGATAGCAGCAACTAAGCAAACATATACATAAATGCAGTGATAAACAGATGCATTGTAAGATAGCTAGACAGTGAAGAGACAGACAAACAGACATAAGAATAGACAGTTTCAGTTCCAGTTCTGTACAGATTCAAAGACACTACAAACAAGCAACAGCTAGTCGCACAACGACCGAGAAGGACACACAGTAGCAGCCTGGCTAAATGATTATTCGATACATAGCAAGAAGATAGACGGACAGGTTATTTCAGAAAAATAATGAAAGATAAATGTACGGCATACAGACAAGCAGACAGACAGACAGCCATTTCAATAGAATCAATGGTGTTGAACAACCGTTTCTTTAATTGTTGTCTTTGGTGTTTGTGCTGTTTTTTATTGATGTTGCTCTCCGATTCATTGAGTTAAAGTGAAAAATGCTACTGGAAGCAAATGCAGTGGAGGACTTTTGTTAAGAATGCGTTAAAACTGTGACCAGTTGAGGTTTCTTTAAAAAAATTCAAATTTCCTTGCAAAATTCATGTTATCAATAGTGTTGCCAGATGTCATGTGTTTTGTATTTCACTTTGAAGTGATAACAATTTGTCCCTATTTTTAAGAAAATGAATTATGTGCCTATGATTTTTAAAAAAGTATCATCGTATTTTTTTATGTAAGGACTCATTTTTTCAAAAAAGTAGGGAAAATACTTAAGTGGTTAAAAATTATTTGAATATTTCCAAGCTCCAATTGTGTTAGAACCTTCCCATAGCGTCGAAAAAGAAATAAAAGGACCATACAAATTAGATCATTAACCAAGGGCGCCCACAGGGGGGTGCAGGGGGGCACTTGCCCCCCTCAACTGAAAAATTTTATATATTTTTATTTCCTATGTGAGTATGTTATATTTTTGTTTATATGTTACAAAGTTTTAAATTCTTAAGTTCTGATTTGTTAGGTGGTACGAAACTTAATTTTATCTGAGTTTTGTCACTTTTTGTTAAAATTTCATTAACTACTTATGTGCATTGTTCATATAGCAAATTTGAGTAGCTCTACGACACGCTCCGTTACGTTTGCATAACCAACCCTGAGTTGCTACTTATCAACAACCGATGTTGTTCTCTAATTATTGTCTGTTGTGCAACTATTGTTTTTATTAATTGTGTTGTATATGTCGAGTCGAAATATTATTTGAGAAATCAACACGAAGTTCTTTGATGTGTGAATGTGTATCAACACTTTGTTCCTCCCAAAAGATGCGAGGCGGCCCGCAACCTTTGTTAAAAAATAATATTGATAATTTTAAACAAATTGTTAACGCACTTTGCCAAAGGGATCTAAAGACGGTCGGTTTCAAAAAAGCCACTAAGTCCTGTTTGTGTCCGTTGTCTAGTCGTCTGAGTCTAACGATGTCTGAGTCGTTATCTAACTACACTCAAAGTGAGAGCAAAAATAACTTACTCTCACCGAGTATTAGTTTACTTGAAATGAGAATTTAATCATTCTCATCCCAAGTCTAGCTACTGTCAATTATTTTTACTAATCAAAATCTAATCTGTTCTTATATATAATTGTAATAAAATATATAATAAATAAAAAATATATCTATACTATTATATAAAAGGGTTCTCTCGGATTTTTATCGTTCCATCACGGGGTAACCGCTGAACCGATTGTAATAATTTTTTCATTATTCAATTGCTATAACAAGCGTCTCTGCTACTGGGTACTACGTTTTTGGTTAAACTTTTTATTTAATTATTTAAGAATTCATGCATTTTAATCCATGTTGCTATTGTACAAGCAGCACAAAATAACTGCAAACAATAGCTTACGCTCTTTGTTGAGAGAGAGAGGTGAGATTCTACAACTCACCGCGCTGGTCTCTTGGGTGGATAGTTGCACTCAGTTAATTCCTGCTGCAGTATTGCCATAAGACCAATATATCGTAGAGATATGAAAATATGTTTTTGACGTAGAATACGTCGTTCTCGGAGGTAAGTAGGGTGGTTGATAGTGATCAGGTGTCGGTATTTACATTACTTTTTGAGCCTTTGGTGGGCCTAAAGTACTAATCGTACAATGTTGATCTTAGCACTTGTTGGTCTGCTTGATCCTCAATGCGACAAAAATTCATGTTAGAACTGTCTAACTTATATCAATTTTACACAATTACATGAAATATAAAGCCAACATTTGATGTTTTTGTTTGCTTAAACTTGCTACCTATTTATCGACGGCTTCCGGTTTTTTCGACGGCGAAGACAGCGCCATCTAGCGTGAAGACATAAATCTTATAATTAAAAAAAGCATACTTTTGGGGGCATGTTGTTTTTAACAGACTCGCGTAGCCCAGTAATACTGAGTAATTTTGAGGGGCATGCATTTTTAACAGAATCTGTTATTGAAATGTCAAACGCAGCCAATTAAATATCCGGGCATATTATCGACAGTGAAATTTTGACACATGGGTTGTTGAACTTGATAGCATTGAACAAATTTTGTTTGCTTGTTTAAGTTTTCGACCTATTTATGGACAGTTTCCGGTTTTATCGACAAAAGCATAAAATTTGTATGGGAGCGCCCCTAAGGAGTGGTCGGAGGGAATAGGTGTCAAAGGCAAAAATGTTCCTTTTGCAAAAGTAATGGGGGTTGGTCATACATATTAACCCTCTCCGGCACTCTCTTAAAGGTCATATCCTCAGGTGTATGGAATAAATATTTTTAAAAAAGATGTCATCAAAAGCGAATTGAATAATTCTACGTCTTGTGTTACGACATAGTCGAAACTACTGTATCTTTTTATATCATATTTATACTCCCAAGCAACGTTGGGAACGGGTATGCTAGCAATAAAATAAAAAATACCAAAAATAAAAATAAAAAAATTTTTCATAAATAACTGTATGATAAAAAATAAGTAGCGATTAAAAATAAAGAAAGAAAAAACTAACAAGAAATAATAAATAATATACTTTAAATAGTAAGCAATGTACAATAAATAATAATAATGAATAAAAATAAAAATAAAATAGATAATTTACTATCTGAAATAAAAAAATTGTTTGAATAAATATTAATATAAACCTAGCTCATCTAAAAAAGAGAATGGTGGGTTTAGTGAAAAATTAGAATTTTCCCATTGCTAAAAGGGAGCTTAACAATAGGAACCTAGGAAGACGAAAAAATATAAAAAGATATTCAACCCGATGAAAAAAGTGGAAAACGACCCATTACCTAATTCCGGGTTAAAGCCGTGTAGGCGCGTGGATTTCCTTTAAGAATTTTTTTCGCTTACCACCAAGTAAGCTCATCAGAAGGATTTAAAAGTAAAAATTATTCTACCGACTCTCTATAGACTGAATGTTACATATTCGAAAAAAACTAAAGCTAATCAAAAGAAATTTTTAAAATTATATAAAATATTCATATCTAATTAAGGTACTATTACCGTCTAGAATGCTAAAAAATAACATATTCAACAATTTTTTTTTTTTTCACTTTCTTTATTATATATGGTTATCAAACTTCTTTACAGTATTTAAACAGTTCTTGAAGATTACGAAAAAATTTTTTTATTTTTGTTTTCTATTAATTGTACATTTAATATAGGGCGCTCCAATTTTCTTCTCAAAAACAACACTGCTGCATCGCGGACAGTTAATCTCTGGAACGGTAAGTCTGAAACATAAAATTCAAAAAGAGTTACAAAAAGGAAGTGCTTTTACGTGAAAGTTTACCAGAAAAATTGAAACAGCATTAAAAATAAAAAAATGGCGGACATTTGAAATTTTTTTTTCAAAAATCGCCTTTTTTTCGACCTTTTTTCAGACTCAAAAATTTTATATATTTTTTCTTTTGTGGTCAAATTGTGGTAAACTATCACACAGGATATAAAAACAAACAAAATACTGCAAAGTTTATTAAAAACGGCCTAGTAGATCCGGAGATTAACTGTCCGCCAGTTAAAAAAACCTAAACTCGAGAAAAATACTGTAAAGTTTTTTTTACACCTGCGAGCCGAGAGTGCGATTCAATTGAGTCGTTATATCTCGGCACTGGCTTCGAATTTCGTTTTAATATTTTAGACAGTTATTATTGAAGGTATAAGGAATCTAAAAATGTAAAAAGCAAAAATTCATTTTTTTAAATTTCTAGACGGTAATAGTACCTTAAAAAACATTAAGCTTGTTGATCTGTTCATAACTGAACCAGCATTCAAGAAAAACCAATATAAAAAAATTTTTAAAATGCAAACACAAGATAATCATGCACTCTTTTTATAAATTATACACACACACACACACACATACATTCATACGAACAAAAGAAAAAAATCAAAAAAGCTATTTTAAATGATAATAAAATAAAATAAATACCTTGAAAATATCTTTTCAGTCTGCACGGATCTTTAACTATATTTAAAAACGAACGACAATTATTTTAAATATTTTTAAATACATTTAATAAATGTAAATATGATTTTGTAAAACAAAAGTTCGTTGTACTGGAAGTTAAATTGAAAAATATAAATTTTCATATAATAACAGTGTTTACAAAGTTTGCACAGAAAATCTCAGGCAATAAAATTTCAAAGGTAACATCCCAGGCTCATTTTCATAAACGTGCACACCAATGCATACCTTTTCCCCCCCTCGAAAAATTCCTGCGGACGCCCATGACATTAACGGTGATATATTAGAATATATATAATTAGATTCCATAGAATATGTAAATAAAAGTTACACATTTTCAATACTAAATAGAAAAAATTGCCTTACAAATGAAAAGATGAGAGCATCAATTTCAAAATATGAAAACCTGATATCCCTTTTAATACAAATAAGAATACAAATTTAAATTTTGACAATATTGCAAAAAATGAGCGATATAAAGATCTCTGAACTAGAGATAGATTACTTCTCTAGATCACTTATTTAGGTAGATTACTTATTTTTTTTTTAACATATTCGTATAACTTTCACATACAGATATGTATACATATATTGTAAATTTTAAGCAAATATTTAAAACATATCATGGATCGTAATTTCCCCTTAAGTATTTCCTCTTTTAAATTTAATAGGGAATTCTTAGGAATTAGGAATACTTTTTAGAAATTTGACTATTTACACAAAAACTGTTCATATTTCACATACCATTAGTGATTAATACATTCATTTTTGATACCTAAATATATAGCTAACACCTAAATTTAAATTTACTATTAGGACTGATGTCTTTCTACTCGGAATACAAAAAAGCACACACATTATCCACACTAGCAAATTGCCGATTGCCTTACGATTTATCGCAATCTCTTACAAACCGAGAGTTATTTCGAAACATTAACCGATGGAGGACAAAAAACTTTACCCTTATTGATACAGAAGCCATGTGACTGAATGTTAATGACTTATGCTTCATGTTATACATGCAGTGGATCATTATTGTATCTATTAGTATAAGGATTGCAAATTTTAATAAATAAATAAAAAAAAAAATAAAAAAAATAAGCCAAGACCGATGCTCATATTTAAACCTTAACCGATGAAGATTCCGAAGCCTTGACCATTAATGACCTTGGCCGTTAATTTTTATTTAAACAAGCAATGTTGACAACTTTTGAATCTTATTGGAATCCAATATTAATCTAGGTAAAGCAGTCATTCAATTGATAAGATACATGTTTTTTTTTTATTGCGACACAGACACTGAATACGATACTTTAAATATTTTTCAGTACCACTCACAAAAATTTATTCATTTCATGTCAATAAGACCAAAAAACACGACCCGCTCGCATTAACCCTGCAGTAGTCGCGTACCTAAATGTGACGAGATGGGTCGCGCGGATTACATATGTAATCCGTATTTAAAGTTTAAAATAAGAAATGGCAATTTGAAAATGCTTAGTTATTTGTTTTAATTTTTATTATTACTTTATTCTATATTATATTTATTTAAAAAAACAACATAAACATAATTCTTATAGTACGTAAAATCAATGAATATCGATTGCCGACAATTGTGAAATTCATAATTTTGCTTGACTGGATTACATATGTAATCCGCGCGACTACTGCAGGGTTAAACAAATGTTAAATTATGCCGACAATGGCAGGCTGTCACTTGCTTGTAAGAATTTATGTTATGACCAGTGATGCCATATTTAAAGTTAAAACTGTAAATCGCAGTTTAAACAGGCGCAAAATTTTTGAAATTACTTCCTATTGCAAATTAAGGTTTATTCCAAAATTTCAGCTTTGATTTTATTCAGAAATTTAAGATTTGGAATTACAATAAAAATATTAATTTTAATATTTGAATATGACCTTTCATTATTTATATTGAAAACAAATTTGAGATTCATTACAATAAAAGTTAAAATTATCAATGCTTTTAAAAAAATATTACATTGCGATTACATTGCAGCCCTGAATCAAAACGTTAATTTTATTGTCTTTTCTTTGTTTAAATTTGGTTTCTGCTCTTTGCTGCAGTTTTTTATTTTTATTTTAAATTTCTCTTTCCGCCGTGCTGGCAAGTTGTTACTTGGCTTTGATTTTTCAGTAAAGAAGTCAAACATGCAAAACTCCAGAGAAAATATTATTGTACGCTCTTCTAAGTAAATTAGGGCTCGTTCATAAAATACGTTACCAATTTAGTGGTGAGAGGGATTTTGAAAATCACTTCAATAAGTAACGAAGGGGTTTGAAATGTACTTTGAAAAAGTAACGTAGGGTAGGGGGGGGGGGGGCGGGGGGAACAAAAAATTGGTAACGTAGTTTATGAACGAGCCCTAATTTGTGTGCGAAAATAATTTTAATCCTAATTCATCTATGTACGAGTATAAATATATGGATTCATAAAAATATTGCTAAAAATTATATTGATTTAATTCAACAGCAGCCATTGTTTTGCCTTCGCTCTTTGCCGTGCGCTAATGCTCTTTGCTCTTTGTTTCTTTGGCTTTGTTCTCCAGCATGCAACAAGTCAGACTTAAAAAAAAAACTATGCGAAAAGAGGGGATCATTAATTCCTACTCATGATAAATTACAAGATAGGCTCATATTTGTAGCTCACGTTTGTAGCTCCTACAACTTTGTTGTTGCAAAATTTTGCATTTGAGCGGCCATATTAAAATGAGCCTACCCTATAATTGTATCATGTTCCAACTATTGTAATGTTTTTTTGGCAATTCTCAATTAGTTTATTTTAGGCAGCCAACGTGAAAACTTAAATATGTAAATGGGTGTTGAAATATATCGAAAAATAATGAAAAATAATAGTGAGTGTGTGTGATTGAGTGTGATAGTGAGTTTTAAGTAATTATTATAATATGATGGACTGGATGGATTATGTAAAAATTAAAGTAAAATAAAAAAGAAAAATGATAAAAAATAAAAAGATATAAAGTATTTTGAAAAAACTTTTTAAACAAAAGAATTGAAAAAATGGAATAGTTTACGCACATCTAAGGTAAGTCAACTTGTTTGAATATAAAGGGTGTTTTTTAAAGCCAGTTCTCACTTTCACGGTGAACAAAACAAATTAAATTTTTCAGGCATGTACCCATAACGGCTGGATTTGATGAATGTCATCTGAGAAACAAACTTCGACAGATTTTTTTCTATTTTTGTTTCTATAGTTTTATGGATTTAAGGGCGGTTATATACCCAGAAATTTTTTTTCAAAAAATTGTTTGTATTTTCTTAAAGCCTTGAGTCTCAGGAATATATGGTGAAAATTGCAAGTCGATATCTCAAAAAATAACAAAGTTATAATCTACTGAGTGAACCTTCTTCTAGAGCGCGCAGTGCTGGCCCTTATTTTCAAACGCGTATTACTCGAAATCATGTTTTCAAAGTCGGTGACCAAGATTCCTCGAAACTCAGTGAACCGATCGTTTTGATTTTTTGCATGCTTATTTTAATCATAATAATCTCGTACTTGTCATAGGATTTTTTTTTCGTAGCTTCGTTCATTTCTTATAGGCAAAATGATGACGAATTTTTGGTCGAAAATCGTTTTTTTACGTTGCAAAGTCCGCAATTTTGTGAAAAATCAATATTTTCTAAAACGGCTATGACAAGTGCGAGTTTTAAGTATCTAGTTTAGTAATATATTTTATTTTTTTTTTTCTGATGAAATTAAGACGAGCAATCTTGGTCACCGCATTTCATCTTTTTTTCAGAGCGCTCTACAAAAAATGCTGTATCGACTTTAATATTAATATTTTTTTTAATAAAAAAAAACTAGATATACTCTTGAATGTGTATATTTTAAGGTATAAAAACCCTCCTTTAAAAATATCCCTAAGGTTTCCGTATAAAATGCAGAAACATGACCTTTTTTTTCGGCCTCTGGATATATAGTCCCCCTTAAGGTGACGAAAGTAAAAAGTTTGTTTCACATCTTATATGTATACATATATAAAACAAAGTCGGGTTTGTTACACCATTTATAACTCAAGAACGGCTGGACCGATTTTAATTATCTTTTATTTGTTGGATTTGTGTTCATCCCGAATAGCAGAATAACTATTAAAATATCTGAAAAACTCGGGGGGCGTGGCACCTCCCATACAAATCAAATCTTCTACATCGAATAGCTTTGGAATTAAAGGTCACACAGCAACGGAATTCGGTATTCGACCTTAATTTTCACTTGCCGTTCTACTGGTAAAATTTTATGGGTGTTAGACGTGGGGCGTGGCACTTTTTCAGCAGCCCAAATTTTCAGTATAACTTTCAAGCTATAAGTCACACAATAATGAAACTCGGTTAGAAGGTACTATTTAGTCGTGCCTTCCGAGTGGCAAAATTTAGCAAGTACTAGCAAAGGGGTGCGGGCCGCCCATACAATTCAAATTTATGATATCGAATACCTTTGGAACTAAATGCCGTATAATAATGAAATTCAGTATGGAGTTGCCACTTGGTGATATCCTTCTACTGGAAAACTGGGATGGGCTTTGGAAAAGGGGGTGTGGCTCCACCCAAAAACTTGAAATTTTTTATATCAGATAGCTTTGGAACTAAATGTCGTAAAACAACGAAATTCAGTATGGAATTACTATTGGATAATGTCCTTCTACTAAAAAACTGAGACGGTCATTAAACAAGGGGGTGTGGCTCCGCCCATACAAGCCAAATTTTTGATATCGAATAGCTTTGGAAATAAATATCATATAACAATAAAATTTAGTATGGAGTTACTTATTGGTCATGTGGCTTCGCCCATACAAGCTAAATTCAATTCAATATACTTTACTGCAAAAACTAACTTTTCTCTGGCATTTAATAATCAAAATCAAATCTTCTAAACGAATAAAACTTTCTTCATTTTTAATTTTAAAACCATAACTTTTGCAACTGAAAGAGATTTTTTATCTTCATTACTTTTTGGTTAAGTTGGTTTTGTTGCATTTTCCCTAAAATAAAAAAAAAAACATTAAAAAAATCATTTGTTCCGCTTATTGTGGGCATTGATCCCACTACCTCATGGCTTCAAAACTTATCGTTGAGCCGACTGAGGTATCGAAAGTATATTTATTCAAGTTGAAATGTACTAAAATAATTTTCTAATAGAATTAGTTATAAAATTAAATCACAACAGTGAAGTGACAATGACAGCAGTGTACTATAGTTTTCTTAGACACAAACCAATCGTGTTTGTCATATGCATTTCTATATTAATAAAAATAATTTTCTGTAAAATAAAAACAAGAACCTCTCGGAATATTTCGGTACCGCTGCCTGTCAGTAAATAGCTGTAAGTCGCGAAAAAATTCACATATCTTCAAGATTGCATAAATTTTTAGTACAACGTCTTTTTCTAATAACGCCGTTTCCTTAGAATGAAAAAAAAAACCATTTTGCATATTTCCATACGCTTTACGTCAAAAGCTTATTTTTTCTGGCTAAAAATCGTTATCTTCTGAACGAATAAAACCTAAACATCAAAATTTTACGTTTTTTCCCCCGAGTAACACCGGTTATATCAGCTAGTATAACTATAAATCAGTGGGGCCCAAGAAATTTTAAGCGCGGGCCAATTCTTAAAAAAACAAAAAACAAACACAAAATTTTGCTCATCGTTGCGTTTGGCAAAAAATAAAAAAAAAACAACAATTGCAATGCAATAAAATCACATGTAATGTAAAATAGCTCGACACACAAGTAACGGGAAAATCAGCTTCAGCATCGAGTGTATATTTTTTTATTTTGGCTTTGCATGCATTTGTAAAGTTCGCTGGAAAATGTGCGGAACACTAAACGAGTGCGGTTGATGTTGTTGTTTTTTGCAGGCGTGCTTTGATTTTGGCTCATCGCAAAGACAAAATTAATTTGTATGAAGGGCCACGCGGGCCATACGGGCCTCTAAGTGGGCATGTTTGCTATAAATACTTGTAAAACAAAATGTTGTGAAATTGGCATAATTGAACTTTGGCGCCAACGCCTAAATATTTTCTTTTTCTTATTTTTATAATATGTATATTATAGCGTTTTCTTTTCTCGCGATAACGTTGCATTTATTCTGCACTGCGGCAGGGCTGCGAAATTTTGGTGTTCTTTTCTCAGCATATCCATAGGCATAGTTGCCAACTAATATTCCCATACAAATTCAATTTTCCCACAGCAATTAAAAAAAATTCCCACGTGGGATATTTTTACTAAAAAATTCCCACAGCAATTAAATATCCCACAAAAAATCCCACAGCCATTAAAAAATCCCACAAATGGGAAATTTAAAAAAAATACATATCAGTGATTAAAGTTATAAAACATATATTGAGAACATCTCTATAGATGTTTTTAAGGGAGATTAATTTTTTAAAAATTAAAGTAAATAAAAAACAGAAAATAAAATATACAAAATTTTATTTATAAGTAATAAACTAATTGCTAACATTGAGAGCAAAAGTTTAAATTTTTAATGAACATTAAAAAAAATTTCAGCGATTATATAATATAATAATTATATTATATACATATATATAATATTATAATTAAAATTATTTATATTAAAATGTAAAATAAATAAGTAAATTCAAGGAAAAACATTAATTTTGTTATTTAATATTTAATTTAAATTAAAAGTTTGTATCGAAAGAAATCAGTTAAATTCTCTTAAATATACTAAATATAACGGAAAGCAAAAATGTTGCTGTTTTTCCTTAAATAAAAGATTGCCTAAAAAATAAAAACTTAAAATAGTTCACTAGTATAATACAGTAGTTATGAATAGTAGTTCATAAATAAATTAATTTAAAATTCAAATTTTTGAAGCAAAATTTTATTAATTCTATCCGTCTTGACTGTCTTGACTTTCATACATTTTTGTTGTAAAAAAATTGTAATGCGTTTTGTTAAAAACAGCCTGATAGCTAATTTTATTTTCAGTAAGCCGCTTAGCATGCTGAATTCCTGAATTCCTGCATTTCTGTAGAGAGTATTTCTAACTTTATTTTTATTTTAATTGAATTGATAAAATATTCTCTCTATGTTGTTGAAGTATTTTTTTGAAACAACACTAAATACAAATAAAAAAATTGTTTAATTACTTGGAATAACTTGGTCGTTATGAGCTTTTTTATTAGAAGTGAATGTTAACCAACAACAACACTGATACTTATGCCATAGCCTTGAGCTATTTTTTGCAAAAAATTACAAAAAAACCAAAATTCTAAGAAAAAATATCTGGTGAAACTTGATTTTTTTTTCAAAAATCCGCAAAGTGCCAGTTTCTGGCATTTCGAACAAAAAAAAAAAAAAAATCATAGAATAAATCATAAAAACGATATATCTCATTTGAAATGACTTTAAAATTTGTTTTTTTAAATATCTTTGAATTTTGTCTTACAATTTCAAAAATTGAAATTTTGTGATTTCAAGGCTGCCAATCCAGAAAGACCCATCATCCCCTGGTTTTATGTTCAAAAATATTAAAAATAAAAACCCAAAACTAAACCATTTGATTTTTCACCACTGCAAATTGCGAATTCTGTGTAAGTTGTATAAAGCTTTCAGTATCTGCCGTAAATTAAATTTTATAATCAACTTTGAAATTTGGACTTTTACTAAAACAGCTTTTAAAAAATTGTCATAGTTTTGTTTTTATAATTTAAAGTATTTAATAAAATTATTATAAAAATTCCAATTCATAAATAAACTTTTGCCAGAGTTGAAGGTCATCTTGAAATAAGTTACCTACATGCATTTTTTTTGGTGCAACACAAAAAGAAATTAAGATTTGTGTCGATTTTTTAAAAATCTCTAAAAATGACAAAAAAATCCTTAAGTTCAAATAAATTTACGACAGATAGGCAGATAATTAGGCTCAGAGAGGGAGAACAGATCGAAAATAATAACTTTTCCATAAAAGTCCAAAAAATTTCATTTTTTTTTCGTTACATAATTTTAAAAAAAATGTAAGCCTAATCTTTATTCTACCCAATAAAAAAAGTAAAGAATCTTGTTCGGGTTTGAGATATGAATTTTTAAAAATGACCATAAAGCAGAAAAAGCATGAATTTTCGTACTTTGTTTGTGTTATTACAACAACAACAACACGAATTTAAAAAAAAAAAATATCCGATTTGATGCACCTCATAGATAACTTTCAAAATACATACAATTTTTGTAACGGTAACATCAAAAAATGTATGGCCGGTTTGGCGTGAAATGAGTCACCTGTACAAAATTTCAATATTGAGTGATTTTCAGCGATTCTATGTTAATTTTTCGATTTGAAATATATGGGTGGTGGTTATGTCCTTTGCATGATTTTCACCAAAATTTTTAAAAATTTTGGCTTTACTCAAGCCTGTACCAAATTTAAATTCTCTACGACAAGGTTGTCTAATTTTGGCCGCTCGTTGTGTGAACTCGCGACACTGTGCGACGTGCTGGCTTTGTTGTTGCTCAACTTTCCAGTAAAGAAGTTAAACATTCAAAACTCCAGAGAAAATGTTCTTTTCTGCTCTTCTAGGTGATTTGTGTGCGAAAATAATTTTAAACCTAGTCCTTCTATTTAAGAGTATAAATCAGTGATCGGCGCCCATGAAGCAGATGCTTTGGGAGAGTCACACATATTCTTATGCTCATTTAACAAACAACCAATGGCGAAACAGCATCGTTTCTCTTGATACTCAATTATTTTGACCGTACACATAGAGATTTATTCGTGCAAATATGTCAGGCCATGCAACAAGCAAAAAATATTTTATGCTGCCAAACGCTTTTGATGGCATGCAGTGTTTATTGTGCTACTTGTCATTGAAAATAAAAACAGAACAAGCTATGAAAAGGCATTACCAATCTTTTCATAATGAATATGAGGAAATTGATGACTTTGACAGGTAAAAACTTATTCTAGAGAAAAAAAAATATTTTTTTGATAGACTTAAGTTGTGGATGGATGATTCTTTAGAAGAAGAAAAAAAATATACTGAAGAACATCAGAATCAGCTTAAATTATCATTATCAACACTAATAAGTGTAGAACTATCAAAGCAGGGAAGACCATTTTCAGACGGGATATTCATTAAAAATCTTTTTATTCAAATTTTGCGAAGAATTAATTTTGAATCCAGTACAGTTATGGAGTCGATCCCCTGTTCACCTAGAACCATAGCTCGCCGTACTGAAGAAATAGGCTTATTTATTGAATCTGCAATTAAGAAAAAACTAAACAAATGCCAATTTTTTTCAATATGTTTAGACGAAAGCACGGATATAAATGATGTTTGCCAATTAGTCGTTTGTATTCTATGTGTCTACTCGACCTGTGAAGTTTCTGAGTCTATGTTTACTATAGAGTCCTTACAAGCAAATGTAACAGGAAAAGCAATTTTCGATGTTCTAAATGAAAAGTTATTCTCAATTGTGGACATGAATAAGTTAACTGGGGTATGCACAGATGGAGCACTCGTTATGACTGGGAAAAAAAATGGATTTGTAGGACAGCTCGAAAGTAATGGAATTCGTGTTTTCAATTTCCATTGTGTTATTTACCAACTTGCTCTTGCGTCGAAATGCTTAAATTATCATTCAGCTATGAAAACTGCAGAGTACATAATAAATAAAATAAGAGGGGGCCTCACTAACCCACAGAAAACTGGTTAATTTTTTAAAAATCAATAACGCTGATTATTCCGATCTTAAAATGTATACTGAAGTTCGATGGCTAAGCCGTGGTGATTCTCTTAAGAGATTATTTGACCTTCGTGTAGAAATTCTTCAGTTTTTAAATAATGAGAATTCAAAAGAATTTGCGTTTTTAGTGCAGGCCTTACAGGATAATGAATTTCTTTTAGATTTAGCCTTTCTAACAGATATAACCAAATATATCAATGACATTAACCTTGAACTTCAAGGAAAAAACCGAAATATTTATGATTCTTTTAATAAAATAATGAATTTTAAGACAACATTATTTCTACTCTCATGCGAACTTCAATCCAACGATTTTTCAAATTTTGCAAATACTGCACTCATATATACAAATGATAAAGCTGCTAAAAAAGCTGAATATGCTAATATAATATTAACTTTATTAAATAATTTTGAAGACAGGTTTAAGGATTTTGAGAAAATTAAATCATTGATTGATGTCGTTGAAAATCCTTATAATGTAATGTGAGCTTGCATGAGTTTCACATTCAATCCGAATTAATAATACTTCGAAGCGAAGTAAACACTCAAGATAAAATTAACATTTCCGAGTTCTGGAAAAACTTAGACCAGTCATTTTATCCTGAATTAACAAAAATATATCAGAAATTGCTTTCGTTTTTCCCTTCTTATTTATGTGAACAAATTTTTTCTGATTTAAATTTCATATGTTCTTCAAAGCGTAATAGAATAAACAAAAATCATTTGAAAAGTATTATGCTTATAAGAAAATGCTCCGAAATTTTCGATCTCAACGAATATATAGCAAACAGTGATCTTGAATAACAAAATCAGCTGAACTTTTGGTTTTTATAATAGTAAAAAAAACATCGCTCTCGTTCTTATTAAACAAGGAACAGCATATTTTTTTTCTTCTATTATTTTCTTCAGACGTAAACTAAAATTTCAAAAGACTACTTTTTTGATCGAATCTTAACGAGCAACAAATTGAGAGAAACGTTAATAACAATGCATGAAGTATCATACGAGCTTAAGTAAAGTCATACCTACAAAATACATTAATTTTTTTTATATTATTGCCAAATTATTAAATATTTATGTATTTAAATATTTATAATTTTTAATATTTATTATGAAATACTTTTCCATTTTCTGCTAGTTCTTTTCCGCAATCAGTTTTAAGTATACAAATTCTTTCAGTGCAACTTTTCTTCTCTCACTAATACAGTCTCACTTTTAATTTTGCCGACCACTGGTATAAATATATGAATTCATAAAAATATTGCTAAAATTTTTATTGATTTAATTCAACAGCAGCCATTGTTTTGTTGTCGCTTTGTGTCGTGCTAGCCTTATTGTTGTTGCTCGCCTTTGCTCTCCAGTCAAAGCAACAAGTCAGATTCATAAAAAAGCTACATAAGTAAAAGGAGGGGAATCATTATTTCCCACTCTTGTAATGTTTTTTGGCAATTTTTAATTAGTTAATATTAGGCAGCCAACGTGAAAACTAATGTGTAAAGTCGGTGTTGAAATATATCGAAAAATAATAGTGAGTGGGTGTGATAGTGAGTAATTATTTTAATATAATGTTGAATGGATGCTGCAAAATAAAATTTTGTAAAAATTAAACTAAAATAAAAAGGAAAAATGATAAAAATAAAAAGAAAGTATTTTAAAAAAAAAAAAAAATTTTAAACAAAAGAATTGAAAAATGGAAAAGTTATACGCACTTCTAAGGTAAGTCAACTTGTTTGAATATAAAGGGTGTTTTTAAAGTCAGTTTGAAAATTCACTGTAAGTTTTTAAGTGCTTGGAAGCTAATTTCACCTTTTACATAATAATACCTACCATTCATATTGTCATTGGCGGATTAAGGCATTCCGCCGCCCTAGGCTCAACGTTGGCGGCGCTTCTAAGATTTAAATTTTTTCCTACAATAGAACAAAATTATAAAATTGTTTTTTTAAATTTTTAACATACAATTAAAAAGTGATTTGTGCAAAATAAAAAAAATATTGAGTTATTTTTTTTTTTTTTTTTTTGAAAATTATCGTTCTCCTAAACATTTTGTAGCAGGAATACTTAAATAAATCCTTAGTAATATTTTTACATTTGTAGAATGTATGTATATCGCAAAGATCATGAAAATGCAAAATATTATTTATTTCCGATGCAGATTATATCTTGTTCCTCTTGCAATAATATACAAACAAAACTTTTTAAATTAACGAATTCCTTACGGAGTGTGTCGTCTAAGTCATTCGGATACTTAGATAATAAATTTTTCTGTTTGTTTTTCTAATTCATTAATATCAATATTGGTGAAATTATTAAAAATACTAAAGTGACTGAACAGTAGATACAGTGAAATCATTCTTTGTTACTGGTTCTCCGTGCTCCTCCTCTCATATGAAAGGTACTTGCAAAAAACTAGTAAAACGCCCAAAAAAGTCCACACTATTCATAAACTGGATGAGCTACATGCTCCATGTGTACGTACTATTTAGCAATAGCAGTGAGATCAATGCGTTCTGTGGCGAGTGTTCTTCAATTTTTTTTTTTTCAGTTTGTTTGCATCTTTTATTACCAATTCAGACTACAAAAAAATTGAAATGTTGATTTATTGATTTTGAAAACAGGTGTTTCATTTTCGTCTAAAAGATAAAGAAATATTAACACTTACCTCTTCTGAATTTTTACTTGGAAAATATATAGAACCAAGTATGCGGTAATTGCATTACTTAATTGATTGATTTTTTAAATTACCACACAGAAAATAAAAGAATTGATTTATTACCTAAACTAGTTTAGCTAATGTGAAAGTTTCTATTTCACCTAATCTTTTCAACAACTTTTCTACTTACACAGTTAATTTAACAATCATGCATTAGGTAATTCACCTAATTCAAATTAGTTAATTCAACTAAAATTTTGCTTATTAAATCATCTAATTCTTCTAGTTATTTTACCTAATGCAAGTTGTCGATTTGTTCGTACACTAGGGAAATAACGCATATTAGCATTATCCACGCCTCAGTATAAATATTTACGTGGATAAATCAAATGCTTTCCTTACAACTTGTTTTTTTTCCGTATTTGAATTTTTTATTTCTGTGCAGCCCAAGGAGAGCACAGCGCTCTCCTATAAAAAACATAAATAAAAACAAAGTGAGAAAATTTTACAAAAAGTAAAGCCTCATTGCGAGATTTGAACTCGGGCCGCTGGCGTTCAAGTCAAACGCTTTACCGCTGTGCTGTTACGCCGTTTAATAATTTGTGAACAAAATGTATATAAAAATATGAGGTCCACAACTCTTAAATTATGGGCATCTACAGCAATTTGATTAATTGGTATGTAGCGTAAATTCTTGTATTGGAAATTTAGCTCAATAGATAAGGCGTTGGTTGTTGAAATCTTGAGATCAGAGGTTCGAATCTCAGCGGTGGCAAAGAAATTTTTCAGTCATTTATACAATGTAATATATCTCTCTCATTCTATCTACTATAAAACAAATCTTTCTTCTCAATCATGTGACGAAATGAAGTAAAGTCACCTAAGGAAAGTTTCACTTCAAAATAGAAATTTCAAAACAAAAAACATATTTTTTGCATATATTTTGCACGGCATTCCCACTCTTAAGTGGGAATTCTATCTAAATAATTAGATGATTTTTCTACACTTAGTAGGTGGCTTGCCTAATCTGAAGTGGTCATAGTTTAAAAAAAATTAGCTAATTCTTCTAATAAATTATGTGTCTTATCTATTTTATGGTTGAAGGTACACCTAAATATTTAGGTTTTTTTAGCTACTCTCGCAGTTAAACTACCCAATATAATTGCATATAATTAACATTTAGAAATTGGTAGCGCACCTAATCAAATTCGTTGACTGAAAATCACCGGATTACTTTAGCTGAATTGACTACATTTTTAGGTAAAAGTTCTACTCTTTTTTTTCTGTGCACAGAAAATAAAAGAATTGATTTATTACCTAAACTAGTTTAGCTAATGTGAAAGTTTCTATTTCACCTAATCTTTTCAATAACTTTTCTACTTACACAGTTAATTTAACAATCATGCATTAGGTAATTCACCTAATTCAAATTAGTTAATTCAACTAAAATTTTGCAAAACGCAAAAGTAAAGAGCACAGCGCTCTCCTATAAAAAACATAAATAAAAACAAAGTGAGAAAACTTTACAAAAAGTAAAGCCTCATTGCGAGATTTGAACTCGGGCCGCTGGCGTTCAAGTCAAACGCTTTACCGCTGTGCTGTTACGCCGTTTAATAACTTGTGAACAAAATGTATATAAAAATATGAGGTCCACAACTCTTAAATTATGGGCATCTACAGCAATTTGATTAATTGGTATGTAGCGTAAATTCTTGTATTGGAAGTTTAGCTCAATAGATAAGGCGTTGGTTGTTGAAATCTTGAGATCAGAGGTTCGAATCTCAGCGGTGGCAAAGAAATTTTTCAGTCATTTATACAATGTATATATCTCTCTCATTCTATCTACTATAAAACAAATCTTTCTTCTCAATCATGTGACGAAATGAAGTAAAGTCACCGAAGGAAAGTTTCACTTCAAAATAGAAATTGCAAAACAAAAAACAAATTTTTTGCATATTTTTTGCACGGCATTCCCACTCTTAAGTGGGAATTCTATCTAAATAATTAGATGATTTTTCTACACTTAGTAGGTGGCTTGCCTAATCTGAAGTGGTCATAGTTTAAAAAAAATTAGCTAATTCTTCTAATAAATTATGTGTCTTATCTATTTTATGGTTGAAGGTACACCTAAATATTTAGGTTTTTTTAGCTACTCTCGCAGTTAAACTACCCAATATAATTGCATATAATTAACATTTAGAAATTGGTAGCGCACCTAATCAAATTCGTTGACTGAAAATCACCGGATTACTTTAGCTGAATTGACTACATTTTTAGGTAAAAGTTCTACTCTTTTTTTTCTGTGTACTTGGCCTCGAGCTCAACAATTAGTTTCAATATAATTGAATGAAAAGTTTATGTTAAACCAATATAAAAAAAAAAAATAAATAAATAACTGGCCATTTCAGCCCTTGCAAGGACTTCGTCCTTCTATGATCAATTGTGTTGTGCGTGTTATTAAGTTTGTACACAATTGACCGAGAACCGGACCTACATGCTTAACGCCGACTCCGAACGGCGATGAACGGAAAGTTCTCGTTCTCAAGAAGCTTTTGCATTTTGATTACTCTCTGAGGTTTGCCATTGTCTGCAGAGAGGTGGCGGCCGTACAGAAAAATTATTTTAATTCAAATAATTTTCTGTCGCTGCTGGGGTTCGAACCTGGTTTTCCAGATTCGTTGACATAGAGGCCACGCACTTTAACCAACTACGCCTTGGACGCCACTATATTTATATTAACTATATTTATATAATAAATTTTATAATAAAAAAATTTTTATATAAACAACAATACGTCAAACTTTGCAGAACTTGCTCCTTTTCTGTCTCTTTTCCTCCTTTGGTACAAAATGAATAGCAGAATACACTTTTTTTTCGAACACTTCGAAAACTTTGCAATTTCACGCATTATTTTGTCTTAATTTCTTAATTTTCGGATGAATTTGCGCATCATACATTTTACATTTTTCTAGTCCATAAAACATTAAACATGTCGGCTAAACGTATTCTGTCTGAAATACAAAAGTTTTTGTTTGTATTGAAAAAAAAAAACTTTGCAAAACGAGTATTTTCGAGAATGAGACTGTAGTTAAAAAAGAATTGAATCTCAATTATTCAAGACGTTTTCTAAAATATCATCATGTGTTTATTGTTTAAATCTGTCACTTTCATGACTGCCATTACCTTCACTTTTCAACTGTTATATATGTAGGTTAATTTCTTAGAACGAAAATAAATACAGAGAACATATGCTTAAATTCAATTTTAAGCTGGAGTAATAATACGCTTTACTATGAGATGACATGACAGGCACTTGATCACTCAATACAATCCCGCCAAATTATGTAGAACATGCGGTTTGCTATGCGATTGAAAATGCAGCTGTTGATGGTGCTGATGTGGATGTGAATGAAGGCTTGTTGATGTTGTTGGTGCTCGATGAACTATGGTCTTAACAATGGGCACCTTAATCGGGTATGGAAAATAATATGGCTTTGCCACTTGCTTCTCTACCCGATATGGCACACGACGTTCGACAATGTATGGAACACTGCGTTCGACTGGAAATGGTTTGATTTTCTCAATCGGAATTTTTATATCCTTCATTTGTGGCACGGCTATTGTTTTCGGCATGGGTATGTGTATGGGATACGGGCGTGGCACGGTAGTGATGACAGGGCGAGGAATTTCGATAGACACCTTTTGCTTGAATGGCACAAGTTGTTGCTGATAATGCGAGAGAGTCGGAATTTGTTTGGTGACATGGACATGTTTGGCCAACGGAATGCCAGCAACTGCCGCGGCACTGGCGGCAGTATGATGGATGGTGCTGGTTGGAGCGGGTAGTGATGGGCGATGATGGTACTGTTGTTGTTGCTGCAGTTGCAGTTGTAGCTGGGCAAAACGCTGTTGCTGCTGCTGCAATTGGTGCTGCATGTGTTGCAGATCGCTGTCAAGTTGATGATTGGAGGTAAGTTCAAGGTCATTACTGAGTGGCTTAGGTAGTCCAGGCTCTTGGTAATAGTAGTGTGATGAACGCACTGAGCTATCATTGTCGAGGTCATCGACAGCTCTTGCTCTGCTGATGCTGGGCGGTAGCAATGAACGTCCAGAGCCGTCTGTGACTTGAACTTGCACTTGCGAGGGTGCGGTAACTTGTTGTTGGTGATTGTTTTGTTGTTGCTCAGTTGGTACATAGAACTGATGCTGGTTTGTAGAGCTTAGAGCTTCGTGTGTGGCTGTGGGTGTGGCTGCAGTAGCAGCCAAACGTAATTGCTGCTGTTGTTGTTGTTGCTTGCTGTTTGCATTAAGTGCATAATTAGATGCATCATGTTGCTGATAATTGGAAAATTGTTCCCGATGATAATCGTGCAAATAATGCTGCTGTGGCCCATTGTTCTCTGTCTGATATGCAAAATAATCACGGAGCTCATCATCGATGCTCCCAAAATGCTGTTGTGGCTGCTGTTGTTGGTGTTGTGTGAATGCTGCATAAGTCTCACCGATACCAGTGCCGCTGCCATTATCGCGCGCCCTTTCATAACTATCCGATTTGATTTCATCATAATCGATTTTGTCGCCCATAGGTAGCTTAAAAGATTCCTCTCCTAACAGCAGCGCATAGTCGTTGTTTGCGGTTGTTGTTGCTGTTGCTGTTGCATAATGTTGCCCTGCTGCCGTCAGCGTTGTTGGCATAAATTCTGTATTTGTCCTTGCGGCGGCATGCAATGCTGCCAGATTATCGCGTGTAATCAGTGCTGCTGACACCTCCTCTTCTCCTTCTGGCCTGTAGTTAGCTGTAGCTGCTAAATAATTTGCATATGTTGCTGCTGCTGTTGTTGTTGCCATTTGTTCATTGCTATCGTCGGCTCGTATGCGATAATAATGCTGTGTAGCTTCATCTTCGTATTTAGCAGGATTTGTAAATCCTGTTGTTTGTCTAGTTGTTGCCGCCTCTGATGTTGTTGTTATTGCTGCCACCGCTGCATGTTGCCACTGTTGCAACGTTGCTATCAATATTAATGCGCAGCTTATTAATGAAGTTGCAGTGCTTCGTCTATTGAGCCCGCGATATTGACAACGATATCCACGCAACATAATCCTATGTGGCTGTTGTGTGTGATTGTGTCCTTATTGCTTTTGATCTGTTTATCCTTTATGCCTTGTTATGAGGCAACAACAACATGAGCAGCTTGTCTATGTTGCTGCTCTATTTTTTGTTTTGCCACAACCTTTGCGCTCGTTGAGATATTTTTATTTAAATGCAAATTTATTGCGTTACCAGGTTTTTATATCATGTTGCTCTTGCAATTGATGTATTAAAGCATTGCTGCTGCTCTTCTTGTGGCTGTTGGTGGCAAAGAAAGCTTTCGGCCTGTTTTCAACTTTGCTGTAATTCGATATGACATTGACAATAGTTGTTGTGATAGCAGTTATTGTTGTTGTGTCTGTTGTTAGATGGCTTGTCTTATCTGCTTACATTGCAATGAAGATGAGAGCATTGTTTTATTTTTCAAAGCGAAAGTCAGTGACTATTTTTGCATTTGTTGCATAATCTGAAAAAGCTGGTGATGTAAACAAGTGACATCCTACACTTATCTTGGAAGATGAATGAAAAAAAAAACATTAGTCATTTGGGATACCAAAAGAAATGGAAAACTCTTTAAAAACAACTTCTGCATAATTTTTGATAAAATCTGAGAAAATTCATCAGTACTGTTTTGATACTCCGGAAAGTCATTTTTAAGCACAGAAAATAAAAGGAAACATTTTTAAATGGTTATTTAAACCAATATAAAAATCTTAATCAAACTTACGAGTCATAAGATCGAAGATATATGACTAACCTCATTTTTTTTATTAGGAAAACTTTACAATTGTTTTGTTGAAAAAATAGTATTAAGTGATGTATGTTTACTGGTTATTTTTTATCCTCAACCCTTTGAGTCATACATTTTTCTATTGAATACTTTTGTCTGAATTTTCCTACTAGGGGTCACTGATTAGAATTCTGAAGTCACATCTTGTAAAATCTGAAAATTGAAAATGACGGATCCAATATGACGGACCACTAGTGTCCATTTTCTATTAGATTTGTATTATAGTGGTTATAATGTATATGTATGGGTTTTTGGGGTCGCTGATTGCAAATCTAAAGTAAGTTTTTGTAAATTCTCATAATTCAAAATAGCGGATCCAATATGGCGGATCCAAATGGCAGACCATTTGTGCCCATTTTGTAGCAGATTACTTTTATATTGGTTATCATTGTTATGCATGGGTTTTTGGGGTCGTTGATTGCGAATCTGAACTCATATTTCGATAAATTTCAAAATTAAAAATGGCGGATCTAATATGGAGGACCATATGCTCTATTTTTCTTTGAAATTTGTTCTATATAATTCGTAGTGTACTATTCACATTTGTATAATTTCAGATTTTGATTTCAGATTCGTATTCCGCGACCTAAAAACCCACTCGAAAATTAATACTGATCTAAAGATTTTGTAAAAGCAAACTTTAGCCAGATAGTGGTCCGCCATATTAGATCCGCCATATTGGATCAGCCATATATCCTATTCGTCATCTTAGATTTGTATAATTTCATGTTTTGACTTCAGATTCGTTATCTACCACTTAAAAAACCCCTCAAGAATGAGTACTGATCTAAAAATTGTGAAAAAACCATATTGAATTCGCCATCTTGGATTTGTATAATTTCAAATTTTGACTTCAGATTCGTAATCAGCGATTCGTAATCTGAAGTCACATCTTGAGAAATCCGAAAATTCAAAATGACGGATCTAATATGACGGACCACTAGTGTCCATTTTCTATTAGATTTGTATTATAGTGGTTATAATGTATATGTATGGGTTTTTGGGGTCGCTGATTGCAAATCTAAAGTAAGTTTTTGTAAATTCTCAAAATTCAAAATAGCGGATCCAATATGGCGGATCCAAATGGCAGACCATTTGTGCCCATTTTTTAGCAGAGTACTTTTATATTGGTTATCATTGTTATGCATGGGTTCTTGGGGTCGTTGATTGCGAATCTGAAGTCATATTTCGATAAATCTGAAAATTTAAAATGGTGGATCTAATATGGCGGACCATACAATTCGCATTTGTATAATTTCAAATTTTGACTTCAGATTCGTATTCCGCAACCTAAAAACCCCTCGTAAATGAATACTGATATAAAGATTTTGTAAAAGAAAACTTTAGCCAGATATGTTAGTAATCCGCCATATTGGATCCGCCATCTTAAATTTGTACAATTTCAAAGTTTTACTTCAGATTCGTAATCTACCACTTAAAAAATCCCTCAAGAATGAGTACTGATCTAAAAATTGTGAAAAAGCATACTTTTGCAGAAAAATTGGTCCACCATATTGAATTCGCCATCTTGGATTTGTATAATTTCAAATTTTGACTTCAGATTCGTAATCAGCAACCCAAAAAAACCCTAGAACCACAGTGGTAACCAAAAAATATAGTTTGAAAAGATGTGCGTCACAAGGAATAAAATGTGGGACCGTAGAGGTCCCGCGGTGACTCAAAGAGTTAACTCTGTGCGATCAATGAGTCATATGTGACCCACCTCCGCTTTTTCTCAAGTTGATCTTAAACTGATTTTGTAGGGATAATAGCATAAAACGATGTCTGTTTTCTGAATTAAAAATCAAGCTAGCAGCTATTTGTTCTATTGTAAGCTGTGCACGTATTCATTTAGCAGTCGATCTCCGTAGAGTGAAATTGTCAAAATCAAGATCAAGATCGTTTCGCAACAAAAGTTTTTTTACAAAAAATTGTTTTAAAACATTAAAATAATTGTTTTGTTGTAAAACCAAGTTATTAAAATAAATAAATAAAGGTAGTAAGAGGGTTATTAAAAAAAAAATATGAAAAAGTGTTTAGTTTGTCTAACCATTCCCCAACGTTGCCTAAAGATAACATCCTGTAACAAACGAACTAGGACACCAAGAACTTTGAAATAATTACCAATTCATATCTGAGTCCAGACTTATACATATTTGTCCTCAAAAAATGTGTACCCACGCCAATTTTAATTGGGGCATAAAAGGGTTAACACTCACTTAAGTTTTGTTGTTTTCTGTTATTCTCAACCCCATATACTTGGTAGTTAAATAATTAATATTACAAATGAGAAAACGCGTTTAATAGTTGATTAGGATTATAAAAAGGAAATAAAAAAAGTTTTAAAATGTTGATTTAAAAAGAAAATGAAAAATAAAATCCAAATCAGATGATGAATCACGTCAGAATCAAGTTCTCAAAAAATGGTTTTTCTACTTCAGTTGATGATTCATTTTCAATTTTATTATTATGTGAGCGCTCTGCGGGCAAAAGCATTTCCATAGTTTCCTCAAGAAATGGCTTCTTTTTTTTTCTCGGCATGGTCCTTATTCCAAATAAAATATAACGCTCTACATGTCATAACTTTAAATTCCGAAATAAAACATTTGGAGCTTAAATCGTGAGTTCATTGCGAACAGAAAAACAAAAAAAAAACTTCTCCCATCTTATGTAGGATACTTCCATTAGATAACAACAATATAAACAGTGGCAAAACATTTTCCATTTTTGGGTTCATACAGTTTTTAGAAAATAAAAGCATGAATCGGAAAGGGCCGGAAATAGTTCAATATTCAATAATGATGATAAAAGGAAAACTATAGGGGTATTGCCATATTATCTGCTATCCCAAAACTGTTCGATATGCGAAACACTGACAGGTTTAATAAATCCATTAATTAATAACAGCAACATGGTTTTCGTAAAGGTAGATCAACTATCACAAGTCTTATGATTATGGTTTCTGATGTAATAGGCAAACTGTAAAAAGGACATCGAGTTGATGCAATATACACTGAACCAAATATTGTTCTTAAAATCAAAGAATCTCGTTCATAAAGCGAAATTCATTGATTTTTAAGAACTATTCATTGCCCCAAAGAACGAATTCTGTGGTTCAATGAATCGTTGTTCTTAATTTTAAGGAACAGTTCGTTGTTCGTGTTCATTAAAATTTTGTTCCAGTTCTTGTGTTGTAATATCTAAAAAACTATTAGAGAATTTTATCTCAATAAGAAAATGATTTTTTAAAGTATATCTTGATATTGTTTTAAAATTTCTACGGGCAGACTAACTTATTGTAACAGTTGTATGTGTCATTAATTAATCATTTTTCTTCATAACATATCAAAGAAATAACGTAAGAACAAAGATTCATTGAATCAAGGAACTCGTACTTTGGACCAATTTTAATGTATAATACATTGGAACAAAGAACTTTTTCTTTGTTATTAAGTACGTTTTTGGTTCTGTGTACACTGACTTTAGCAATGCCTTCGATTGCGTTGATCATAAAATACTGACTTCCAAACTGGAAAAGTTTGGTATCTCATGCTCTATTCTTAATTGGTTTAAGTCTTATCCACAAGGTAGATCCCAATTTGTTAAATTTCAAGGTTTCTTATTTCTGTTACATCCAGTGTGTCATAAGGAAGTCATCTTGAACCACTTCTGTTCAATATTTTTATATCAGACCTATCCGATGTTTTGTCTGATATCCCACATCTATTATATGCAGATGACTTAAAAATGTACCATATAATCAATTCTGAACTTGATGTAACGTTTTTATAATCGGATCTACGGGTTTTAGAGCAGTGCTTCAATCAGAATAAACTATTTCTAAACGTTAACAAATGCAATACAATAACTTTCTCCCGAAAAAATCCATCACTAATAGCACTTAATCACTAAAAGGTAAATAACTTTAAAATGTTAATCATATCGTTAAATTGCGATTTAATCTACAGTATGATAAAATCTTATCAAGAGCCAGGAAGGAACTAGGTTTCATAAAACGACGCGTAAAAGAGTTTAAAAATGTATGGGTAACCAAAACGTTATATTTTTATTTTGTTCGCCCACTTCTAGAATATGGATGTATTATTTGGAATTCTGCTTCCGATTCATACAGTGAGAGACTGGAGTCTATTCAAAATCGGTTCCTGCTTTTTGCTCTAAGAAAGACCTACAACCCCCGCGAATACAAAACCCTACCATCCTATTTGCATAGGCTTAGCTTGCTTAATTTTATGCCCCTATCAACCAGAAGAACATTACTCACCTCATGTTTCACATTTGATGTTCTCAACGGTGCTATAGACAGTGATTATATATCAAATAAGATAAAATTCAACGAACCCTCAAGACGTACAAGACACACACAAATGTTATATGAGTATCAGCACCATACTATATACGCCAATAATAAGCCAATTAATAGAAGTTGTAACGAATTTAACAATATCAGCGATAGCTATTCACCATCCATATCTAAATTCTTCTTCAAAACAAATATTTACTAGTTCCTCATAACCTCCTTTCTACTTTATAATCATCTCATCTCATCATCCCATCTCATCATCTCATCTTTATCTTTATTAATGCCCCTTTATTGTCATCTCCATCACCATCTTCAATACTCATGACCGGGTATGGGCACCACTACACTTAAAGCTTCTGTGTTGTTTCTGTATTTGTCTTTTTTCTTTGATTTGTTGTTGCGATTTGTGTTGCTACGTAAGCTTTTGCTCTCAATTCTTGCTCTCAGCGCTCCAAAGAGCGCTCTCTGCCCATAGCTGCTCATGACCCATGCCAAATATTTTCTCTAAGTCCTTTTCTCCATTCTGATTTTAGCAGGCGTAGAACAACTTTATGACATAGTTTCGGAAAAATAATGTCAATACTGTGGGCCCACTTTGCAATTCAAACAAGAAGAAGTCATTGGGTGCCAAGTCGGTACTGTAAGGCAGATAACCCATCCATTCCACGTTTTGAGGGCTTAAAAAGCCTTTTGTTTGCGATGTGTTCCTAATGTGTGGGAACTCGCATTGTCGTGATGGCGGATGTTCTTCCCTCATTAGTTGGTTTTCCTCAATTCTTCGAAGACTTCCGGCAAATAAATAAATGGTTGTGTACCATTCAGCATTAACAGTTCTCCGTTACTCAAGTGGTACAGTTGCGACAAGATCGGTTTTTTTAAAGATCCATACAGTGAATTGTTGCTTTGTTTCGAGGTCATAAGCATAGATTCATGATTCGTCAGCTGTGGTGATGTCATAAACGTGCTTCGGACTATTCTCACAGTATTTTTTTATGGATTTCCTTGCACCAATCCACACGAGTCTCTTTTTGTTCCAGACAAACAAATTTTCCTGACGCCTAAATGCTCATGTAAAATCGTACCCTCAAAGAAATTTTTCGTTTACCGCAACTGAAAACTTCACCAACTACACTTTGTTTGCGAATTGTACTTGCAGCAAACGAATATTCAGTTGTCATCAACTTAAAAATATACATATGTTATGTATACCGCAAGCTATTTCGGCAATTATTATTTATTATACTAACTATCTTTTCCACTATGTCCGTCCGTCTTTTTATGAATTGCACTCATCACACTCTGTTGATATCTCCGTCCGCGTATTAAGCAAATTACCAATTTGCTTACATAGTAACAATTTGTTCCAAAAGTAACTCTGAACTATAAGCGTTGTGTTTATGCAACGAAGAGAAAACAAACGAAATTTTCAGTTGGGAAAAACAAATTTTTCAATTGCTGCACTTTAAAAATCACTCGCGCTTATGACAAACGAAATTAATTTCCCGCAACTACATAACGCGGTTCTCGCAACTGACTATTATTATGACAACTTTTGAAAAGTTTGCAAATAACGATTTCAAGCACCACAAATTAAGTTTGTTTGCGGCAAACTGGCGAAGAACGTTTGTTTTTCTTTGCGTGTATGTATGCTTGTCCCACTTATTCCCAAGGATGAGCCCATCACACGGTATGTCATATGCCAGTTTCCTTCAAACATTTCATGCACAGCATCGATGTTTTATGCAACAGCAACCCTTCTTGGACGAACTTAACCTTATTCGCATTGGTGAGAACAACAACCACGCTGGGTGTGGTGCTTCATCACCAAAAGTCGAACTAAGTTGATCGATGCATTCTTTTTTGGTCAATCCACGTTAAAGATCATAAAAAATTATGACCCGAAAATGTTCACGTCTTAATTCCATTTTTTTGCTGAAACACCACTTTAAAGAACACAATAAGCTCACATACATAAAAACCTTGTAAGTACGTTTATGCTTGAAAATGTCAATTTTTCGAATGGAACTGTCAAAATTCATCTATTATTGTTTATGAAAATTATTATTTATAAATTTATTAAAGGTAGTGCATGTTAAAATCAGTAAAAGTAGATAAATTTCTCAAATCCAAATTATAGGATCGATCCCTTCAAAATTATTAATATAAGTACGAGTATATTCTCAAGTTAACTCTTCTAAGATGACTCCATACTACAAATAACAAAGCAGTAAGATATCAACACTTTGCAAATATTTATGATTTTCTTATCAATTGCGTTAATATTCCTAAGCGTTAAGTCAATTTAATATTTTTATGTTGACAATCATTTTAACTGTTATGACGTTAACAATAACGTGCATAAATATTCTTACAACCAGTTATAAAATATTTCCAATTTTAACCGCAAACAAACAAATAGAAAAATATACAAGTGAGAAGATAAATATACATGCGTTGCATTAAACAGACATTGGTAGGCATTGCGTTGATTTCACGCAGTAAGTGAAAATATTTTAATAAAATATTTAATGTACATACTTTTTATTACATCATAAAATTACGAGAGTCTAGGAAATAGCCCATAAACTGGCTTTAATTCCTTTTATATAGGCACAACCACACCTTCATCTGTATAAATATTTATTTAAGACATATTTTTAATATATTATGGATACATTTTTTTATAGATTCTTTTATTATGATTTTAAAGACTTTGTTAGTTTTTAAGTTGACTTAAGATGTGGGAAATTTTAAATCCGACAGTCAATGTCTTGTATGCCTTTTAATGTCAATAACCGCAGCAGCCAGCCTTGACGCAATCTTCCACTTCGTTAAAATAAAAAACTTGTTTATTTAAACAAATTGCTACACTTTCATTTTGACAACTTATACTTTAACCATGACATTCAGTCGTAATACATATCGCATTACATTTAAAAACACACACACACACACATACACAAGGATGCCAGCACAACTGCGGTTGTTACTTCGTTGGTTGAAGGGTGTTTTTCAAACCTTTCCATTACGTTTGTTTTTATCTTTTGACGGATTGGATTTCAAAAATATTTACCGTCAAGATAGTCTGTTTTTGTTTTTGTTGTTTTTGAATATACCACTAAGCTTATTTGTTTGAATCTTATTGGTGCCCTTTTTGATGGGTTGAGTAGACGTGATTGTTTTGTTAATAATTTGCAAAATATACAAACATGCATGATTACATATTTTTTTATAAAATATTCATAACAATTTTTACTCGCGCATCACTTCAAACCAAACAAATGGTTTTTCTTTTAATTTCTCTCTCTTAAATCTTATCAATTCGATGAAGATGATCATGTACAGCAATTTTTGTAGCTTGAGGCGACTTCAAACGTTATAATTAATTGGTTTTCCGAGGGCTAAAGATGAGAACAAAAATTAAAGCACTAATTTTACCAGGAATTCTAATTAACATTGTAGAAAATTTCAGCTAAAGAAAAATAAAATAATCTCCAATGGCAAGAAATTAATTTTCTCGGAAAAAGTAGCTTTTTGCTAAGAATTAATAAGTGGTAAGCTGGTCCGGCAAATCGCTTGTTTTAAACGCTTTATTAACATCTTACATTCTTCATACACAGAGATAATGTATTCTGCGGAAGTGTTGGCTCCTAGCCCAAAATTAGTTTTTACTTTTCAGTTTTTTTTTTTAAATAAATCTATTATAACGGGTGTTTTTTTTTAAAGGTATAGAACTTCGAATTGAAATAAAACACAAGAAAATCGTTTTAATGTCCATCAATTTGGCTTTATTGGAAGAATAATTTTATGCCATTAATGTTTAAATATGATTTCGGGCATGTGGCCGCCGCGGATGGCTCGAATAAAGCCACTTCTACAGGTCCAATTTTCAACCACTTTTTCGAGCATATGGGGCCGTATGTCGGCAATAACGCCACGAATGTTGGCCTCCAAGTCCCCTAACGTTTCTGGTTTGTTGACGTAGACGAGCGACTTCACATATCCCCAAAGAAAATAATCCAATGGTGTCAAATCACACGATCTTGGTGGCCAATTGACAGGTCCATTCCGCGAAATTATGCGCTCATCGAATGTTTCCTTCAATAAATCGATTGTGACGTGCGCTGTGTGGCATGTAGCGCCGTCTTGTTGGAACCACAACTCATCCACATTCATGCCATCCAATTCGGGAACAAAATAGTCGGTTATCATGGCTCTATACCGGTCTCCATTAACGGTAACTGACTCTTCAGCATTATTTCGGAAGAAGTATGGCCCAATGACTCCACCAGACCATAGAGCACACCAAACAGTCAGTTTTTGTGGATGTAATGGCGTCTCAAGGATCTCATGTGGATTCTCTTCACTCCAAATGCGGCAATTTTGCTTGTTGACGTAGCCAATCAACCAAAAATGAGCCTCATCACTGAACAAAATTTTGCGATGAAAATCAGCATCGAGATCAATCTCATTTTCGGCCCATACACCAAAATCACGACGCATTGCATGGTCTCGCGGCTTTAATTCTTGCACAAGCTGGATCTTGTAAGGTCGCAAGCCAAGATCTTTGCGCAAAATCTTCCATAAAGTTGATGGACAAAGCTCCAATTGCTGTGCCGGTGGCGAATCGATTCATACGGGTCCTCTTCAACATTTTGCTCTACAGCGGCAATTGTTTCTTCGTTGCGCACTGTTCGACGTCTCTGTGGATGCGTATTATCACATAGAGTAAACGTAGTGCGAAAACGACCCATGGTTAACCGAGTTAATTGCTCTGATGGACGATTATGTCGACCATAAAATGGACGGAGCTTGCGGTAAACTTCGCGAACTGAACCATTATTTTCGAAATAAATTTGCACGATTTGCAAGCGTTGTTCTTTTGTCAACCTGTTCATGATGAAATGGCAAACCAAACTGAACATAAATGACATTAGAGTTGCCAGATTTGACCACAAAATGCCAGTTTTATCTCTATTCGAAAAACAAACCCCTAAAAAAAACACCCTTTATTAATGAAAGAACACTTAATTCTGCTTTAAATATTCAAATTCGATATTTCATTTTTAAGAAACCCCAATAATAAGCATGACAAAATAAGGATTATCCCTTAATACAATTAGATACAAAAGAGCTGCACAAAATATTCTATACATAGTACTTGAATAGTGTACAGTAGGTAGGTGCAGAGTACTCCAGTGTAGCCATGACGAAGCCAACAAAACAATAATTGCATATTTTGAAAGCTCTAAGTGAGTGTCGTTCTGTTTTGAAAGTTTTGATATTACATTCAATATCAAACCATAGAACGACACTGAAGTAAAAGTAATGGGAAATCATAGCCAGCACACCGAGTGCATTACAAGTATGGAGGGTTTGTCGATAAAATTACGACCATATCTCGAAAACGAAGCAGGATAGGCCAAAAATAACACAGGATTTGGGTTTTCTAAAATGGATCTCGAACTCGTGACGCACAGGTAGAGGGGTCGGACAATATGATAACCTTAAAAATAAAACAAATAATGATAATGCATAGGTGTAGTGCATATTCATTTCTATATTCGACTTCAATTAGGATTGTACTTCAGTTTTCTTAGGTACTGAATTTGCATATCAAAAAAAATTTGCGATCAAAACTGCTTGTTTTGAAATGTGATGACAACAGAGACAATTTACTTGAATAATGATAGATAGTTTACAAGTCATTTTTCTTATGCTTGTGAAGCTCTCTAAAAGATACACATTTCCATAAATATAAAATTTTAAGGTGAATATTTTTAAAGAGAGCAAAAGTTTCACTTCATTTAGGCAAAATGCGCTCACAGTTGCCTTAGTTTTCAGGCAATTGATAGTACATTCTATAAAAAAATTATTTTGTCTATTACCTTAAAAACTACAATTTTCTATTTCAATTGAAACTTTTTTACATTTATTAAGGTGGTCCTAAATTGGATCGGGCAGGAAGCTGTATACTTACTTACTTACTTATCTGGCGCTTACAACCGAAGGTCGGTTTTGGCCTCGTATAAGAAATTGCGCCAGCCATTTCTATTTTGCGCTTGCTGGCGCCAGTTGGAAACACCAAGTGTAGTCAGGTTATCCAACACCTGATCCTTCCAACGAAGATGTGGGCGTCCTCTTCTGCGTTGACCACCACCGGGCACCGAATCGAATATTTTTTTCGCTGGAGCGTCGTTTTCCATTCGCTCAACATGACCTAGCCAGCGGAGCCGCTCGATTTTAATACGCTTAACTATGTCGATGTCAGCGTACAGCTCATACAGCTCGTGGTTCCATCGAATTCGGTACTCGCCATTGACGCAGATTGGACCGAAGATCTTACGAAGGATCTTTCTCTCGAAGGCTCCCAAAGTCTTTTCATCAGAACTGCTCAACGTCCAAGTTTGTGCTGCATATAATAGGACGGGCATGATTAGTGACTTATAGAACGTGAGTTTTGTTCGTCGAGAGAGGGCTCTGCTTCTCAATTGCCTACTCAGCCCAAAGTAACACCTGTTGGCAAGAGTTATCCTTCGCTTTATCTCAATACTGACATCGTTGAAAGAGTTTACGCTGGATCCCAGGTAGACGAAGTCCTTAACAACCTCGAAGGAGATGTTGTCAACAGTGACGTGGTTTCCAAGACGCTGGGACTGTTTATTTGTTGACACTAGGTATTTCGTCTTATCTGCGTTCACTGCAAGACCCATTCGACTCGACTCTTTCGCTAACCTGGAGAATGCTGCACTGACTTCGCGCGTATTATGGCCAATGATATCGATATCATCAGCATACGCCAGCAGCATAATACTTTTGTAGAATATCGTGCCACTGCGTCTCAAATCAGCAGCTCGGATGATCTTCTCCATCATTAGGTTGAAAAAGTCGCACGATAAGGAATCACCTTGTCTAAAACCTCGTTTGGTATCGAATGGAGGAGTGAGGTCCTTCCCGATTTTAACTGTGCTGCTGGTGTTGCTCAGTGTCATTCTGCAAAGGCAGATGAGCTTTGCAGGAATACCAAATTCAGACATGGTGGAATATAGATGATTCCTTATTGGACTGTCGAAGGCGGCTTTGTAATCGACAAAAAGATGGTGTGTGTCGATTTGTTTTTCTAGGGTCTTCTCCAAGATTTGTCGTAGCGTAAATATCTGGTCTATGGTGGATTTGCCAGGTCTGAAGCCACACTGATAAGGTCCAATCAGCTGGTTTACGATGGGCTTCAGTCTTTCACATAGTACGCTCGACAGAATCTTATATGCGATATTCAGAAGGCTTATCCCACGGTAGTTGGCGCAAATTGTGGGATCGCCTTTCTTGTGGATTGGGCAGAGCACACTGAGGTTCCAATCGTTTGGAATGCATTCTTCCGACCATATTCTGCATAGAAGCTCATGAATGCATTTAAATAGAGCTTCGCCTCCATTCTTGAAGAGCTCAGCAGGTAAGCCATCGGCTCCTGCGGCTTTGTTGTTTTTAAGCCGAGCTATAGCTTTCAAGACTTCACTATGGTCGGGCAGCGGAACTTCAACGCTGTCGTCCAAAATTGGGGATTCCGGAATATCATCTCTATTGGCGGGATTGTTGTCGTCGTCGCCATTCAGAAGCCTAGAGAAGTGTTCCCTCCACATCATCAGTGTACTCTGGATATCTGTCACTAGATTCCCATTTTCATCCTTGCAGGAAGAGGCCCCGGTCTTGAAACCATCGGCCAGGCGTCTTATTTTTTCGAAAAATTTTCGGACCTCATTCCTGTCACCATGCATCTCAATTTTCTCGCACTCACGCATTTCCGCTTCCCTTTTCTTTAAAAGTAGCTACGTTTTAAAGTAGCTACAATAATTCATCTCAGAAAAAAAATGGAATTAACTTGTTTCCGAATTCAGTATATGTCGTCCAAAGTCGGTTGCTGTGTCAGAAAGCATCGCCGTACATACCTGATTAGGCAACCAATCATAATAGAATACATACATCATAGAATAAAAGACATTTTTAGATTTTTTAAGACATATAGATTTTTATTTTTTGAATTGGTAGTCGGACACTACCAATTTTTTATGTTTTTATGTCTTGCCTTTGTTTTTAGAAACGTCTTCACTTCTCATTAAAAAAAAAATCAAGCATTTTTGGAGTTTACTCCTTAAGGATCAATTTTCATATATAGCCCTCGGTTCGAAAAAAAGATGGGAAGTGACATTGAGTGTAAACAAGAAGTAAAGGTTATGTGGTAGAATATAAACAAAAAATAAACGCCCTGTGTGGTGATATGCTACGAGTATGCTGTGGTGGATAATTTTACTCAACTACAGCAGGGATCTATGATTTTATATTAGTAGAACTTAATAGTAGAACTAGTATAACAGCTAGTCCTTTTAATCGTAAATCCGCAATAGTTTCTCTCAATCGAAAAAAATCGATTCATGTCAAAAGAAAGCATTTTCCACTAAAACCAGCTATTGACAACCAGCACATTGACAATTCACAAATCGCAAGGAGGGAAATTACAAATGATACAATTGTTTACAAACATAGTAAGACACATTCGCATCCTTTAGTGTACGTACACTAAGGGAAATAACGCACATTAACATTATCCACGCCTGAGTATACATTTAATTTAAATATTTACGTGAATAAATCAAAAATTTTCCTACAACTCGTTTTTTTCCCGTATTTAAAATTTATTTATACCACACACTTACACACAAATTCCATACAGCTGAAATAGCCGACAAGCAGCAACAGCATGACACTCTGTTCCTGCAGTTTGTCTCTTACAGTTGCAGGTTTCTCATAGTTCTCGTTTAGTTTTTGTTGCAAGGGTAATATAGCCTGGATGTTTGGCCAAGATGATTTGTGAGTGCGATGGGTGGTCGCATGATACAATGTGTAAGAGGTAAGGTAAGAGTGACAATCGTACAAGTGTCTTGCACTGATTGTCATTTGCCTGCATATTTTGCTTTTTATTTTCTTTTCTACTTTTCCTTCTCTTATTTATACTATTTTTGACATTTGGTGCCATAATATTGTACCAACTGTCATAAATAGTATAAATTTGAGAACGAAAAGAGTAAAAAAAAAAATAAAATAGACAAGCAAATGGCATTTGATGGACGCATGTCGTGAGAAAATAGGCAGTTGTCAAGGCTTAATCTTTATTACAAAAACCAAACAAGAACTATAAAACTGTGAATAACATATGGAACTAAAATATGTATATTGTTTTTTTATTTCAAAATTTGTGTATAAATTTTCTTTAAAAGCGATAGTTTTATTTTCAAATAGTAAATATTTGAAAGATATTTAAAAAATTTCGTGCATACTTTTAAAATATTTTTTATTAATTCTGTTTAAATATTTAAATATTTTATTTAATTAAAAAAGTATTTAAATAAATTTTAAATATTTACATAGTGGATTTATGCAATTGGTGCAAAAATTACTCGCTTTTTGGATAAAATAAAAAAAATTTTTGGATAAATTTAATATTTTTTCTCTTAGTGTAGAACCCTTTTTTTTATTCAACCTCTAATTTGATATTAAAAGTGTACTGGTGCGAAACGGTTTTCATATGAAAACAAAATCTTCAGAAATGTGCTTTTTCAACCTTCTATTTGATACCCAAGATGACTTGATGCGATACGATTTTCATATGAACACCAAATCTTCAACTTATATCTTCTAAACTAGAGTGTGTAGAGGGGTGTTATGATATCTGTCATAAATGCTTGTTCCAGTTTATATATCTCTCGACTCAGGGGTGAGATTGAATCAATGTAGTAATATTCCTTTATTACCTTGCTCCACCTTAACTTGAAGATCTGTCTTTTATTATTTTTCTTTTATCAAGTAGTCAGTACTTTAGCTTAAAATAGTCATAACATTAGCTTTTCCATTATATGGCGGTGGTATTGCACTCCATTAAATAGAACTCTGAAGTACAATTTTAGGTATTCAACCACAGTGGATTATACTATTGCAATAAGTAAGATTAGTACTATAAGCATTTGGTTCGTGGTCAACATTAGAGGCAAACAACGTTAGAGGGAATTTGAAAGAATATTTGACGGCATTAAGCACTCAATCAAACACAAAAGAAAAATCTCCGAACAATAATAAAAAACCTTTTAAATGAATAACTGACAAAATGTGGACAAAAACCATAAAGTAATAATGCTTGTATGGGGGAATAAAGAAAAAACTAAGAAATTATTCACGAATAATATAGAAATGTTGAAAAAAAAAAAGAAAACAAGAGCCCTCATCAAAGCCACTTAATATCACAAACGTGCGTAAGCAAAGCTGCGGAGTATTATCCTTTTATAATTTTGTTAAAATTGCGGAACGCTCTTAGAGACAACTAGGTATGAACGAGAATATGCCTGAGCATAAACATACTTCAGAATCCAGAACTACAAAAAAACCTCTAAAAAGAACAACAATTCTTGCATGTGTATAATGCAATAAAAAAGATTTAACGCACTACATAAATAGATTTGTATGGCTCTTGTGCTAGGATCTTTGGTAAGGAAGAATTTGAAATTACAGTGCTTCTGACAGTGCTTTTATGAAAATGTTTCAAAAAGTATGCGTTTAAAAGAAATAATTTATTCACACATATGCAATCACATGCACAGTTCCACACACTCGACAACACAGTTGATAACAAATGTATACAGTTGCTGCAACAGATGCGTCCAACAATGTCTCACCTGCAGCATGGCAAATCAAGCCAGCAACGTGCTGTTGTTGTCATTATCCTGTAGCATACCTCTGAATCCTTGTTGCCTATCTATCCTTTTCTGACTGCCGCTGTTATCTTTTCTATCTCTGTATGTATATGTGTGTGTGTGTGTGTGGTTTTATTTTTTCTCCTTTCTGTATTATGATGTTTATGAAATGTTAATGTCCTGGCTGCAGTCTCAGCCGACTTGTCGCTCGGATGCAATTTGTGCACGTATCCTGCGGTTTACCCAAGTGCTGTTGTTGCTAAAGAATTGTATTTAAACTCGATTTCAGAGATTTTGCAATTATGAACAGAAACAGCCCTTATGCAGGCCATACATTCAAGTACACCGACCTGAAAGCTCCCTGTGGTTACGCCGTTTATATATGCAACACAAACAAACTCTTTATGGATGTATATGTGTGTGTGGAGATGTGTGTGTATGTGAATGTGTGTGTATTGTGTGAGTGTAATAAATGTTTTCGTATGCCTGGCTTTATTATTAAACATTCTCATACTTATTTGATTTTGTTCTGGTTAAACTGATCCTTAGCACTTCCGCTATGCATTCAGTTCTACGCTGCCTATACGAGTATGGCTGGCTGCCTTACTGGCTGATTCAGTGTCTCAGTGGGTCTTAATTTTGTTTGGTTTCTGGGTTAATGTCTTTGTTACAGCAGCTCTTGTTCTGCCGTTGTGTTTTAAATAAATTTTTGAAAAACTTCCTTCGCAGCTGTAAGTGCATGAACGTAAATATATTATTGATGAAATTTGGGTCGAATATGTTTTCTGTACTAATAAAAAAAAGTTACGTGTTGGCATATAAATATGCAACATTTAAATTTATTTAAGTTGAATTCATGCTTAACACTCTCTCCAAAATTCAAATAAAAAATAGATTTTAAACCATGATTATGCTTTTTTTATACTCGGAGGAAGTAGTGTAGACAGGCTCATGTACACTAAGGGAAAAAAATATTAAATTTATCTAAAAACTTTTTTAATTTATCCAAAAAGCGAGTCATTTTTGCACCAATAACGCATTTGAATAAATCCACTACGTAAATATTTAAAATTTATTTGAATATTTTTTTAATTAAATGAAATATTTAAATATTTAAACAGAATTAATAAAAAATATATTAAAATTATGCACGAATTTTTTTAAAATATCTTTCATATATTTTCTATTTGAAAATAAACTATCGCATTTAAAGAAAATTTAAATAAAAATATTGAATTTAAAAAAAAACGAATTTAAATTGAATATGTTATTAATGGTTTTATGGTATTATTTTCTTCATATTGCCTTCATCAAATGCCATTGCCTGTATAATTTATTCTCGCTTCACTTTTTTCGTTCTCTAATTTATACTTTTTTTGACAGTTGGTGCCCTAATATTGCACCAACTGTCACACATAGTATAAAATAGAGAACGAAAAAGTAATGTCCAAAATATATGTAGGTAGAAGCAAATTATGCAGGTAAATGACAACCGGTCCAAGATGTTCTTGGAAAAATACTGAGTTGTCACTTCACCCTACATTATTTCATTACTTTGCCAAACATGCATACTATATTACTCTTGCAACAATAACTAAATGAGAACTATAAGAACTGCAAATGCAAGCAATAAACTGCAGGAACAGAGTGCGTTGCTGTTGCTGCTTGTCGGAGTATGTGTGTACGCGTGCGATGCTGTTGCTGCTTGCTTGTATGGAATATGTGTGTACGTGTGTGGTATAAATAAAATTCAAATACGGGAAAAAAACGAGTTGTAAGGAAAACATTGGATTTATCCACGTAAATATTTGAATAAAATTTATACTCAGGCGTGGATAATGCTAATATGCGTTATTTCCCTTAGTGTAGTGGAGACAGGCTATATAATGAAGCATTGGCTTTCATTGCAAAATATAAAAGCATGTGTACTGGATACTATCAATTCCGAATTAAGCACTATTTAAAGGGGGCAGAATGGTTGGTAACTTAAAAAAAAAATGTTTTTCGATAATTTTTTATATGAAAGTACTACATCTCCGGACAGGATGCGCTGATTCGATGTAATTTTGTAAAAAATTTTACTATACTTTAAATTTTTTTAAAACTTTAAATGCGTTTTTCTCAAAACTACTTTTTTGAAGTCGGTGCGTAATGTAACTCAAAAAGTAATGCACCGCTCTTTATGAATTTTTGCAGACATCTTTCATACGATAAAAACTTGCGGATGAACGATGTTTTGACTGTATGCGACGCACAATACACCTTCACTGCGATAAGTGTGGGAAGCTACGGGAAGCGAAAGTGATGAAGGCAATATTATAAGTACTTAAATGATTAGGCGTTTAAAAAAGATTTTTAAAAATTATTTTCAGGACATCGCAATTTGGACAGGGATGGCAAAAAAATTAGATAAATTAATCAAATGATTAATTGCAAGTTAACAAAATAATATGCAATTATTGTCAAATAATCCATTAATTTCATTTTTAAAATGGTACTCTTCACTTTAACTGTGATGATTAGCAAAATTTTTTTTCATAATAAATATCATCTAATTAACTTTTGAAGTGGCCTTAACTAAAATAAAAAGACAGTGAGTATTTTTCATGGCAAAAATAATTATTTATTATTTAACCATGTTTGGAAGAACAAAAGTTTTGATAACCGTTTTGTTGTTAAAAGTTTTCATTTCTCGGTGGCCATAGCACTAGCTTTTGAAAAAAAGGCGTTCAGCAGGTACCGAGGTACCAACTTAATGACTATATTTTTTCGGAAGTCCATAAAGTTTTACAAAAACAGTTTTCATTTCCTACCAAGCATCGATGATATTTCGCTTTAATTCTGGGACGTGACAATTTAAATAAAAACTTATTTTATCTTGTGGGTGAACCAAATCATCATCCTTCCCCATCCCCCCATCCATCCCCACATCAAACAGCCTTCGTTTGTGTACTAGAGATTTATGAGGGGTCGACTTGTGGCGACTGGCTATCCGTTTCCATAAAATCATCTGCGCAGCTTATTTCATTATGTAATAACTTTATAACTAAAGCCAATGCTAAAGGATCTTTAAAATTAATTTTTTCGAATCTCGGGTCTAGCAAAGTTGATCCAGCTAACGAAAAAGAATGTTCAATGGAGCCAAATCTCCATTCGAATTGTTTCAACACGACATCTCTAGACTATTGGGCTGTGGGCTGCTTATTTATTATTTTAATTATTTGTTCGCGAGCACAATGCACTAATGGAAGTACTTGGCTCAAAGTTGTAGGTTGTTCACCACTAAGCTGTGCCGTCTAAGCCTTCAAAGGTATTTTTAGGCCTTACGAAGCTTCAAAAACTCTTTTAACAAATATGAACAAAAATGTCATAAAGCATAAAATTTTCGCAATTTTAAGTAAAAAATAAACCTTCAACAAAATTAAATGGAAGATTATCTTTGATTATCATTTTTACTATGCCGTGAGTAATCTTTTCGTTCATTGAACAGCTGTTTGAAAAATTTTTAATATTCTGAAAAGCCTTTGAAATAATTGGTTGAGGGTTTTTGGAGATACAGCTTTGCCCTTCATTTAAACTGCTTTCTTGGCTTTTCAATTGTGGTATCCCTGCTGTCGTCACTAACGGGTAATACATCCTTGCCCTTTGTTTTTGGTTGCCGCCTCTAATATGTAGGGGAGGATGCCCAGTGGGCATTGTCCACCTACTGAACACGTTTTGTTTGGAGGCCATAACTTTGGCTCAACACATAATTTTTCGGAGCTCTTTTTTTTTTGTTTAAAAGCTGAGTTCAATTGCAAAAATAAGAATTTTAAGCGAATTTAAAAATATCAAAAAGTACAATTTTGGCAGACGATCAAATCTCTTAAAAATCGACCCCCGAAAAAATCGGCCCAGCTACTGAACACCTAACATAAACTGCTGTAAAAATTAGAAAATTAAGTTTTTGAGTTATTATGAAAAGTTTATTCTTTCAATGGTTTACCAGGGGCGTACCTAGGCCATTTTTGATAAGGGGGAGGGGGAGGGGGGGGTGTAGCAAGATATTTCGGCCGACGAGGCCCGCCTTGAGCCTTGCACGTTAAGCTAAATCAATGGCAGTAGGCTGGACCGTTTGACATCATCAACGGTAGCGTTAATGCTTATGAAGGAGTAGCAATGATCCGAAAAATAATTCGTTAGCACGGGGATAGTCCTTGTCCAGGCAGAAACATGAACACAAATACATTGGCACAATAACATGTCTTTAGAGTACGTTAAATGGATGATTTTAAAATGGGTGCCAGTAGTAACTGCAAAACTGTGGGATTGCTTGTGCAGTACATGGTGAGCCACTAGAAGAGTCTGCCAGCCTAGTTTTAGTAAGCGACGTCTGATATAGTGGATTTATATAACTCGGAGCAAAAATGCGAAGTTTTATAAAGGCGCAAGCCATAGTAAATTTAGAGGGAAAATAATGTGAAGTAACTGAAGCTAGAAGTATAAACTGAAGCATTAAGGGCAAGAAGAGATTCACCTTAGTCTCCTATCCTATGGTGGTCTCAGATTGTTCAGGTGGATTATAGGCGTGATGAGTTTCACTTCTACCAAAAGTGGTCTATGGGCTTTCAGGTTGAATTTGGGCACAAAGAGAATTCTCGATTCCATCAAAGAGGTTCTCGGGATGTTCAAGGAGGTATTGTGGTACTGTCGTTGCCAACGCAGTAGTACAAAATTGGTGATACTGGATATGCTGTTGGACATCATTTGGTGGCTCAAGGTTGATTTTGGTTGAATAATATTCTTTACACTCATACGGGATAAGCTATATGTCAGTGTGTGTGAGCGCTATGTCAGGAACAATCCAGGAGACTATCATAGGGCTGGACCTTCGGGGAGTTTCGTGCTGGCTGTGGTGGCACAATGCCGCGTGCAGGTCTGTGGTGATCGGTCCTCAAATGCCCTCAAATTGTCAGGCATTTTAGATCGGTCTCGATTTCTACCAATAAATGTGAAAAGTGATAACACTAGCCTTCCATAATTGGTACTTTGGTCTCTGTATCGGTATGCAATCCATACAAGATATTTATTAAATTAAATATGCTTAAGTGTAGTGCTGGAACTGTTATTGAGACTATAAAATAGGCGTCTGGGATCAAGGAGGTTAGATGAGATGGGGTAAGGTGGATTGCTGCACAGAACCAAAAACGTACTTAATAACAAAGAAAAAGTTCTTTGTCCCAATGTATTATACATTAAAATTGGTCCAAAGTACGAGTTCCTTGATTCAATGAATCTTTGTTCTTACGTTATTTCTTTGATAAGGTATGAAGAAAAATGATTAATTCATGACACATACAACTGTTACAATAAGTTAATCTGTCCTTAGAAATTTTAAAACAATATCAAGATATATTTTAAAAAATCATTTTCTTATTGAGATAGAATTCTCTAATGGTTTTTTAGATATTACAAACAAGAACTGGAACAAAATTTTAATGAACACGAACAATGAACTGTTCCTTAAAATTAAGAACAACGATTCATTGAATCAAAGAATTCGTTCTTTGGGGCAATGAATAGTTCTTAAAAATCAATGAATTTCGCTTTATGAACGAGATTCTTTGATTTTAAGAACAATATTTGGTTCAGTGTGCAAGGACGCTAATGAAACGTAGCTGGGTCAGCGTCCGGAGGATCAACTATATAGGAAGGGCGTTAATTACCGTACATTGCTAAATTGGCGTTTCTGAGGATTAATCCGCTGGATCTCATTTCCTTGAACGAATAGACTCCTTGTGCCAAGGGGCACCGTAGAATAGAGCCGTCAAGGCAAGTGTCTACGTTAAACACTAACCGGAACTAGTCTGCCACCTATACAGACGTCAGAACTGACAGTGTTCAGTATTTGGGCATCCTCCCCTACAAAATGTATGTATGTATGTATGTATGAATAATGGGATATGGTAAAGGGATGTTCGATGTACGAACTCGGAGGTACGTTGCGGTCCATCAAATCTTTTGGACGAAATGCATCTGTTAATTCCTTTCAAAATAGGAACAGATAAGCGAATTATTTTGTTAACGAGGCTGCCGTTTCTTTTCAAGAGAAAATTGTGGATATGATGTATATATTATTTATAAGCTTTAATATTTAATATGCACTCTGAGTATGAAATTCAACGGAATCGAGTGAAAACCACGCCTTCCTCCCATACAAAGTGGCTTTATCAACAAACATAAGCGAATATTTTCTGCTAAAAATAAGACGAAAATGTTTCTACAGATAAACATTTTATTGTCAGCTTAAGACTGCACGCATAGAAATTTGTCGTTCACCGCAACTGAAAAATTAGCCAACTACACTTTGTTTGCAAGTTGTATTTGCCACAAACGAATATTCAGTTGTCAACTTTAAAATATATCTAATATATATATATAAACCGCAACCTATTTCGGTCATTATTATTTATTATATTAATTGTCTTTCCCCCTATGTCCATCCGTCTTCTTATGGATTGTACTCATCGCACCTCTGTTGCTATCTCCGTCCGCATATTAAGCAAATTATCAATTGGCTTATATAGAACAGTTTGTCCATAAAGTAACTGTAAATTATAAGCGTTGTGTGTATGCAAAGAAGGGAAAAATAAAGGAAGTTTTCAGTTGGGAAAAACAATTTGTCAATTGCTGCAATTTAAAAATTATTCGCGAATATGACAAACGAAATTAATTACCTGCAACTAAATGACACGTTTCTCGCAACTGAACTATTATTACGCCAACTGTTGAAACGTTTGCAAATCACGACAAACGAAGTTCGTTTGCTGCAAACTATCAATAAACGTTTTTTTTTTCTTTGCGTGTGAATATACTTTGGTTCGGCCGTAGTGGTATTTTAACTTCGGCCCAGTCGAAGATAATTTTTACTATTTTTTTATAATTTAGCCATACGGCCGAAATATTAACTTTTTAAATCAAATAATAAAATTTGTCATAGCACCTATACTCAGCGAGAAACAATTCTATGCAATGCAAATGCATTTTTGGAAAATGCTTTTTTTAACTATTTTGGAAATCTGCGCGGTAAAACGTATTGAAAAGGATTACACCAAGTTTTCATCGTTAAAGGTTATGAAAATAAAAACCGTTATGAATTTTTTGAAAAAGCAAAAGAGTTATATATTTGATAATTTCAATTTTTTATGCATTATGGAGTTTTTCCTATAGCTTTCTGATTTTTTTTTTTAATTAGTTTTCTATATTGAGCAAATCCCTTCAAATGACTTTTTTTTTTAAATTCTCCTGAAATCAGAGTACCCAGGTAGACTTTTAAAAGTTTTTATGGAGGAAAAATTCTTTGCTTTCCAAATCGAAGTACTCGGCTGTTCTTCGATAAGTCCTTAGTCAGATTGAAAAAAGCGTAAACGTAATTTTTTGGCAAAAAAAGTTTTTATTATTCAATTTTTTACTATTTTTTATTTTTATTATTTTATTCTCTTTTAACTTACTCCAGCGATCTTTCAAAATGATAGTTCGTTTGTCCAACTCTTCAAAACAAGTATCGGTTTCTAAATAAACTTAAACATTTGCTGTACATCTCTTTCTTTTGAACTATCTTTCGCTGTAATCTATATCTGAAAAATACTGTGGAAAGAATTCAAAATGGTATTACTTCCGTTTTGCCATTGCTTAAAATGACTTGTGAGATGTTGCATTGTCTTGCAAAAAAATAACTACCTTCTTCTTCTTAAAAAATGGTAGTTTTGCTTTAAGTGCATCGGCTTAATGGACCAATGCTGCATTCGCCTCAAAAAATCTTTCAGGTCACGGTTTCATGGCACATAAGCTTTGTCTTTTTTGGTCGATTATAAACACACGCGGCAGCCATCTTGAAACCATCATGGTAAATGGAAACAACCGAGCCAATTGATATCAACTATGTCAAGCACTTTCCCTTTTTGATTGTCTAATACGATATCATCGATTCTATTAATGCAGTTGCCATCCCTTTTGGGCGACCAGAACGTTCTTCATCAGAAGTGCTCATATAGACACGTTTAATTTCAAAAAACTAATAATTTTGGTTGATTTCAGATTTGATTTTTCAATTATTTTCCGTAACGTTTTTCAACCTTTTCCTTTTCTTGCACCGTGCTTTCCCCATTAAAAAGCAAAGCTTTATCAAAACTGAAAATTCACCTTTTTCCCATTGATCCACGAAAAGAACAAAAGTTGTTTACTTCAACCACCTGTCAATCCCAAGCAACTGAGTGAAACTGACTAAAATTTCAACAGTCATCGTTTGAAAGCTGCCAGATCTAAAGAATAATATAGATTTGATGTTCCAACACAACATTCAGTTTACGATAGGGATTCATTAACTGTTGCTTAAATATATTCCCATATTTAAAAAAATCCTAATTACTTCTATTTTTACAACTTAATTGTAATCAAAAAGAATGCCTTTGCTTAATTAAGCATTCCCACATTAAGAGTGGCATCAAAAAACTCAAACAACAACAACAACAATAAATGAAATTGTTGCTCGTACTGCTGTAGTTTTTTCTGCTGTCCACGACCTATAATCCTTCAGAAGCAATTGATGCAATTTTGCAAAGACATTCAATCTAGTGTACAATGCTTCTGGCGAAATCAAATGCTCATAGTCAATACATCTCCATCAACAATCCACACCATTACATTTCGTCTTGTTCGTCTCTGCAATATTCTGACAAGCATTTATTGTGCTTCCTATGTACTTTACTCGTTTGACAGCGTTCTGCAGCAGCGCATTTTGATATTTCTTGCGCTTCACTTGCAGCGCGTAAGAATTTCAAATGCAATTTTTCAATTTTACATTCCGCGACTTAGAATAAGAAGAAGACAAAGAATAACAACAACAGCAGACGTAACTTTTACAGTGCAGCTTTGACATAAAAAAAGAAATGCTTACAGTTGTAACACAGCCACGCCTCGCCCACGCTTTCAATTTCTGCCTCCATCACCACCGCTTGATGCTACCAGCTCTATTGTTGTTGTTGTTGTTGTTGTTGTTGTTGTTGTTGTTGTTGTTGTTGTTGTTGTTGTTTTAGTTTTAGTTTTAGTTTCGTTATTGTTTTTTTTTTTTTTTTTGTTGTTTTTGCTTACGTCGATACACAAAATCCATTAATTTCAACCGCTTCGAATCCTTACAAATCACGTTTATGTTGCATTTTCTGCACACTCGGCCCTCTGGATATGCAGCAAAATAATAGCTTGCTTCCGTTGCAGCACTCAACTAAAGTTCTACAGTTCTCTCTCTGGCTTTTCAAAATGGGAGTGGGCTTGGGAGTTTGCCAACTTTTCTTTTCTATGCTAAGCGCTGGAAATAAATCCTTTGAGATCACTCAGCACGTAATCAATTTCAGAAATAGGTGTTCCAACCGCTATGAGTTCAGACTTTTGTTGTTGTTGTATTCGCTTATGGTTCACTATTCATGTCCTTTGGCCTGTGCATTTTTGCCTTTTGTTCACAATGAAAAGCAGTGCGCAACATGTAAAAATGCAAAAGAATGTCCTTGAAAAAGGAAAAAAAAATAATTTAAGTTTGCTGCAGTAGATCAGTCAAACTGTGAGGTTGCAGTTGTGTTCTCGTCTGCTAAAACTATGTTGGAATAATTTAACCTATTATTAATAATAATATATAAATAAACTCACCATTTTAGTCCTTGAAAGGACTTTGACTACACTTCTATTGATCAAATTGCGTTCAACAATTGATCGAGAACTGAACCTACTGGTTTTATGCTGACTTCGAACGGCTAATGAGCATATTCTCAAGAAGCTTTACATGACATTATTTACTCTCTGAGGTTTGCCATTGTCTGTAGAGAGGTGACGGCCGAGAAACAAAATAATTCAATTGAAAAAACTTTCTGTGTCAGTTGGAATTGAACCAGGATTCTTTGGCGTATGGGTTACACACTCTACCCACTACGCCACGGACGCCAATTTAACCTATTACTACCAGAGAAACTAGTAAGAAATGATCTTTGACTGGGACGAAGTTAAACTAATCCCACGGCAGAACCAGAGTATATTCAAAGTTTAAGCAACCATAAAATGTTTATGCGTAAAATCATTTTCGTCATTAGCAAAATTTAAAGTCCACATACAAATTTTTGTCGAATTCTAAGCGATTTTACCTTTTTGATAAAGTCACTTTGTATGGGAGATAGGCATGGTTTTATACTCAGAGTGTATATTAAATAGCAAAGCTCATATGCAAATTCTCAAGTCCATATATATATTTTTGTGGAATTCTAAGCGATTTTACCTTTTCGATAAAGTCACTTTGTTAGAGAAGTAGTGCTTTTAAACCGATTTGGAACATTTTCGAACTTGATCTTTATTTTTGAAATATTTACAAGCTTAAATATCAAATTTCGTGAAGATAACTTGAAAATTACAGCTGTAATCGTGGATCACAAAATCGACCTACCACGCTCCCTAATGAGCGTTACAAACTAATATACCCCTTTTACGATTTTTTAACGTGGTAGTATAATAAAAAGCTGTTACTTGACCCATAAAAAGCAGTTAACAATAATTGAATAGTTTTTCTTTGTCAGGGCTCTCATCACGTAACTTTCAAAACGATCATCGTTCAAACGATACTATCTGACGATATCGTCAACAATTTTATTCATATCAGACTATCGTTATCGTACATTTTTTTAAGTTTAAAAGTCACTGAAAAACCATAGAGCACTGCAATTAGCGCATGCATAAACCGGCCTGTTAGGATCCGAACTTATAAAAAATAATCGAACTTATAAAAAACACTGCTCGGCTTGCACTTGCAGCGTGCGCTATTGCACATAAGGTTCTCTATCTCGTAAACAACTAAAGATCCCATTTTGAAACTTTTCGTGTAACATTGATTGGCCGCATTTTATGATCGCAAATCTGTTGAACAATTTTAAAAAATTATAATTTGTTTAAGTTTTGTTATAAGTTAACAAATATACTCACAATCATCGCATTCGAACTATTTTCACTTTGAAGGTGAATTGTTTTTAATACAGACAAAAATGGCTCCTTCGACAAGCGAAAGCGTTGAACAAAGCTTAATTTGTTACAAAAAATAAATAAATTAGTATTTTTATGATATATACTTTTTTATTTGGAAGAGATAAAGGATTTGATTTATCTTTAAGAATCCTTCTTTGTCACAGCAATTTAGTTTTTTCTTCACACTCATCATCGCTCATAAAAAAAAAAATCAAATTTTATATCCGAAACATTTAAATTGAATTTCTTTCACGATTTTAAATAACACAATAAGCGAAGACGATATCAAATTTACTATCGTTTCAAATCAATCGTTCAGACGATAGCAATGATCAGCTGTTAGCCATACATGAAGCAAGCAAAACGATATCGTAAAGATGATACTACAGTTTTAGAGTTACGTGAAGTTAAACTGTCGTCAAGACGATATCGTCAAACGATTCTCATCATACGTGATGAGAGCCCAGAATTAAGTTCGGTTTCCGAAATTTATTTTCCAGTTCCTTTATGTAAACCTCGTCTCTGGTGACTTCCCTGCTGACAGCGATGTCAATATCTCTGCTATGCTCCACCGGCGTCTCTACTGATGTCCCTCCTGACAGCACTATGGAAGTTTCTGCTATGTTCTTGCCGACGTTTCTGCTGATGTCCCTATTGGCAGTTTTGTCGATGTGCCTGATCCTGTTGGCGACTTTTGACTTTTACTTCGCTGCGAACTTTTGATATTCCCTAGTTCTATGTTATTTATTAACTGTCCCAATTCTATTCATGTTCTGCCTTTTATACTCTTGGTTTTAGAATATGCTTGTTTTCTTGTTTCACGGACCAAGAATGATAGTCCCGTTATCTAATGTTCTCTTTCTCAATTAACTGAATGACGTCAAGGAGCGCTTCTGCATAACAAAAGGAATGCAACTGCGATCATTTAGGCAAATTGACGAAATTGAAAATAAATTCTTGAGGAAAAATAAAAAAATAAATCTAATCTTTTGTATAAAAAGGTGGATATTTTCGCATACGAAAATATGTACATTTTTCAAACTTTCACGATTTTTGTCTCCTTAACCATTCGATATCAACAAAATTTAACTACACAAATAGGTTAAGGAGATCCATATAGATATTATAAAAATAACGAAAAAAGCATATTTAGTTTATAGTAGTATATAAATGCATGCAGTTAATGTAACCAAAAGCACTGGGTGACGTCATGCTCTCTCGCTCTCATTTGCGGAACGCATAATCTTGTTTCTATCATTTTTGCTCACGGACAAGCAACGCGTGGCCTACGTGACTTCTTGTAATTTGTTATTGCTTATATATGCGTTCGATTCGATCATCCGATTGTCCCGTTACAAGAATGCAAACTTACAGGGTGGCTCACTATCTTGTATGAAATAAAAATAATTTAAAATTTAATGAGCTTATTTAAAAATTAGTAAAATAAATTATGACAGATTCATTTTTCTAAAAGAGGGAAATTGCTTTTCAAAATAAGTAGTTAAAATTAAAAATATATCTTTTGATAATTTTTTTTCTTGTTGAATTTCTCAAAATCGTTTAAGGATAATGTTTAAGTGATCTTAAAGAACGTAAAATCTAACGTAAAATTTAGATTTTTTTTTAAATTCTATAAAAAAGCGAATGTCCCCTTTAAGTGCCATTGTGTTGTAGAAATCAGTGTAAATGTAAAGATGTATATTTCAAAAGGTAATACGCAACATTTGAAAACGACTACTATGACTTCTTTCGACATTGCTCTCTCACTTCCTGATTTGCCGCGGACTTAATACATTTGATTTTTTTTGTTTTTTGTACGACTTGCAATTCGAGCATTTTATTGATATAAAAAAATTAAATAAATTAGTTTCTCTTCTTAAGACAGAATTTCTTTTTGTCGTCTACTTCTTACAATATTTACCTTCGATTCACGCTTCATCACGCTTCTTTACTTTGGACTAGAACTTTTCTAGGTTTGTGCGGCGCACTAGAAATGGGCCGACCGTAATCAACACCCACAAAACGCTGCCAACCAACCCTCAAGCAACCATTGAGCTAAGAATTCGCGAATAGTTGGTGTTGCTGGCGCGATAATGTTGCAATTGCTGCTGCTCTTGCTTCTGATTACATTGTTATTGGCCTTTCTTTTGTTGTTGTTGTTGTCGTTGTTTTTGTTTGTCAATATCTAATTGAAATGTTGTAAACGTAAATGCGATAAAAATAAGATGGAGCAAAAAATAACTCACGATATTCATGCTTCTGCTCTATTTAAAAAATACCTACTCGCTTTACTAGTGTTGATTTGGTTTGGATGATGGAGCCAAAACATAGGCTATAGTGAGGGTGTTTTCAAAGGCGGCACATTGAGAGCAGTCCGTCTCTGTGTTATCAAGCATGTATAAAAATATGTGGGAGTTAAAGTGTAAATTGAGATTTATTATATGTTTCGGGGCAAATTGAAATGCGAAATAAATCTTTTGAAGGTATCAAGCATTTATCAAGCATGTTTTTGAAAGGACTTCATGTAATATATTTAACAAAAAAAAAAAAACACTTCTATAAATAAAAATGTTGTTTAATTCAATACGTAAAAGTGAAAGTTTCTTATTGTAGTTTTGCCATTTTAAAATATTTTAAATTTGTAGAAAGAATACGCAGTTTACTTTTTACACTTCGGAGGCAAAAAGTAAACTCTTATTACACTGTGTGTAATTTTTTAAGTCATGGCAAAATAACCATATACGGACACCACTACGTGATAAAAGACTAAAAAAAAAGACCCGTGTCTCCCAATTTTTCCCAAAGTCATGCACTTTTTTGTTTATGGGCCGCCAAAGATTTGGGGCCTCGGTATCATTTTCGCAAAAAAGTGATCATTTTCTCGGGCTCATATCTTGCAAACCGTTCAGAATTTCGATTTACTCTCTGAGGCAAAAGTGTAGCTCTTGTCATAAAGAACAAAAATTGAAAACATATAAACTCAAAAAAACTTCATCTTCCAGATCAAAATCGCAAAAAACTTAAAAAATTCGATTTTTTTTTTACCTTTTTTCCCGTGTTCAGGTCCATAGGTAGCAAACCGTTCAAAATTCAAGGAAACAATCAACTACAAAAATTTACCTAAGATCTCAATAAACAAATTTCTAGAACATATAAACTTCCTAGAGATGATTCTTAACACTGTTTAGGTAGCACGCAAAAGTGAAAAAAGTGACGCGGTGAAAGTTATATAAAGTGCTACAACATAATTCGTACACAACAGTGGCAACTGACAGTTTCAGTATGCAGTGTGAAAAAATTGATTTATTTTGCTACGTTTGCGGTCATCAAACCAGAAAAAAAACATCTACAAGATTTCAGAAGGAAAATAATCTTTTAACTAGTGAATTCAAAAGAGCATATACATTGGTTTTCGACGAAGTGGACTTGACCGGTGAAAATTACACACCTAATACAGTGTGTCGCCAATGTTATAACAATCTCATGGCATGGTTGAGTGGAGGCAGAGGTACTATGAAGTATTGTAAGCCGGTAAACTGGATTAATCGCCCAGGTGATCATGATGCAACCAGTTGCTATGCATGCGTAAATTACACATGTCGTCTAAATCGACATGCTGAGAAGAACAAAATTTATAAAGCAACTGCAACAGCCACACTACCAGTGCTTGCACCTGAAAATTTTGTATCACCGAGAAAAAAAAAAACAACAGTAAAATCCCCTAAGCCGGCTTGGATAAAGAAAATTGTATAGAAATTAGAAACTTATGGTTATTCACCAAAGTAATACATTGTTTAATACATTGCTTTGAAAGCACATACTTCGATACCCTGCTAATAACAAAATGTTTGACTCACCCAAGCTAAGTATAAAATATTTTAACCAATAGTGTAGGTAAGCCACCGAAGACTTTGACACTTTATCAAAATGGTATAAGCAAAATTTATCGCTGAATACTCCCGGTTTGTTATAGTTCTCATTTAGTTTTTGTAGTGCAAATTATATATCCTAGATCAGAAGTGGGGAACCCTTTTACCCTGAGAGGCCACGTTTAAAATAGCAGTAACAAAGGAGGCCACAAAAGTTTCAATACCGATATATATAACTTTTGTAAAGTTATTGCTGTTCAAATAAATTTTTTTTTTTTTTTTAAAATTCAGTTTTTCAAAAATAAAAATATTGACAATAAAGAGATGACAAAGTGTTCATGCATGCTATTTTATTATAAATTTATGAAATATTTTTATTTTTATGTATTTGAATATATTTGAATATATTTGAATAATCGTTGAGGCCACACGAAAAATTCAAAAAGGCTACAGGTTCCCCACCTCTGGCCTAGGTGTTTAGTCAAGGCGCAATATTTCGTGAGTGCATTTTTTTGGCATTAAATTAGATAATATATATTTATATAAGCGATCTAAATGCATAACTTTTATTTACTTTGTTAATTTATGTTGTAAACTTTGTAAATGTATGTCTATTTACATTAAACAAAACAGGTTTTCCTTTATACAAATTAAAATGTTTGTTTTATTTAATTTAGAAGTTTCATCTAAGTGCTTGGGTAATTTTACACAACAGCAATATATAAAATTTTACCTAAGTATATGTACATTTAATACTTGTCTTTGGGAATTTTTTTTCAAAAACAATATACAGTAATTTACCTTAGTAGATGTATATTTTATGCATCTCCCTGTATATTTATTTATCTATTTAACTATGATGAACATTGTTGAACGTTTTTTGTTGAAAACTTGAACACTATGTTCGGCATAATAAGCAAGCACGCTCATATAAATTGTCGAAGCTAATGTGTAAATTACAAAATTCTTCGGTAATTTATCATCCAAATCAATATCAGTAAGTTAACATGTAAAACTAAGGTGTTAAGACGAACAACTTAGGAGGCTGAAAACTGCCAAAGCCATCGTATAAATTATACTAGATTTTTTATTAATTTTGCTCGGTTAAGTTTTTTTCTCGGTATACTCTTTATTCTTATCCTTGTCGAAAACCATGATCCAGTATTTTACATACTTTTTGTAAAAACCTTTTCAAATCCGTATCATGACATCGTCGACCAAAGCCTTGTACAAGTTTATACCTTAAGGGGGATTACATACCTATAAGTCGGAAAAAATGTCATGTTTGTGAATTTTTTTAAGGAAACCTAAGGGATATTTCTCAATGAGGGGGTGTATATCTAAAAATATATACATTCACGAGAATGTTTAGTTTTTTTTTATAAAAAAAAAAATAATATTAATCCTTAAATGCACCGTGTTTCTTTAAAGATACAACCATTCAAAAAATTCCTACGGCTATATTTTTGGTTTGATTTTTTTCAAATCGGTTCTATATTATTAAGAATATTATAAGTCTTAAATAACAAATAGTTTTTAATTCTATTTGTCATACTTTTTATAAAAATTATGTGCAAAGTCAAAAAAAAAATTTTTGTTTATTAAATAAACACCATTTTTAACAGTTTAACTTTTCGACGTAGAATACGTCATTCTCGGAGGTAAGTAGGGTGGTTGATAGTGATCAGGTGTCGGTATTTATATAACTTTTTGAGCCTTTGGTGGGCCTAAAGTACTGATCGTACAATGTTGATGTTAGCACTTGTTGGTCTGCTTGATCCTCAATGCGACAAAAATTCATGTTAGAACTCTCTAACTTATATAAATTTTACACAATTACATGAAATATAAAGCCAACATTTGATGTTTTTGTTTGCTTAAACTTGCTACCTATTTATCGACAGTTTCCGGTTTTATCGACAAAACCATACAATTTGTATGGGAGCCCCCCTAAGGAGTGGTCGGAGGGAATAAGTGTCAAAGGCAAAAATATTCCTTTTGCAAAAGTAATGGGGGTCGGTCATACATACTAACCCTCTCCGGCACTCTCTTAAAGTTCATATGCTCAGGTGTATGGAATAAATAAACAAAAACCATAAAATTTGTATAGAAGCCCCCCTAAGGAGTGATCGGAGGGAATAGGTGTCAAAGGCAAAAATGTTCCTTTTGCAAAAATAATGGGGGTCGGTCATACATATTAACCCTTTCCGGCACTCTTTTAAAGGTCATATGCTCAGGTGTATGGAATAAATAAACAAAAACCATAAAATTTGTATGGGAGCCCCCTAAGGAGTGGTCGGAGGGAATAGGTGTCAAACGAAGAAATGCTCCTTTCGCAAAAATAATGGAGGTCGGTAATACATATTAACCTTCTCCGGCACTCTCTTAAAGGTCATATGCTCAGGTGTATGGCATAAATATACAAAAACCATAAAATTTGTATAGGAGCCCCCCTAAGGAGCGGTCGAAGGGATAAGGTGTCAAACGCAAAAATGTTCCTTTTGCAAAAGTAATGGGGGTCGGTGATACACATTAACCCTTTCCGGCACTCTCTTAAAGGTCATATGCTCAGGTGTATGGAATAAATAAACAAAAACCATAAAATTTGTATGGGAGCCCCTTAAGGAGTGGTCGGAGGGAATAGGTGTCAAAGGCAAAAATGTTTCTTTTGCAAAAGTAATGGGGGTCGGTCATACATATTAACCCTCTCCGGCACTCTTTTAAAGGTCGTATGCTCAGGTGTATGGAATAAATATTTTGCTAGTTTTTAAAAAAGATGTCATCAAAAGCGAATTGACTAATTCTACGTCTTGTGTTACGACATAGTCGAAACTACTGTATCTTTTTTTACTTTGGCTTTTGATTTTGCTTTTGCTTTTACTTTTACGTTTGATTTTGCTTTCGCTTTTGCTTGTGCTTGTGCTTGTGCTTGTGCTTGTGCTTGTGCTTGTGCTTGTGCTTGTGCTTGTGCTTGTGCTTGTGCTTGTGCTTGTGCTTGCGCTTGTGCTTTTCCTTTTGCTTTTACTTTTTCTTTTGATTTTCCTTTAGAATTTTCTTTTGATTTTGCTGTTGCTTCTGCTTTTTTTTGCTTTTGTGTGATTCGTTAACATTAATGATGGCGCGTTTAGGTTCGTTTGAAACGCCCACAAAGAGACGTGGTAGGCATAGAAAATTATATATATTCTTAATCGGCATTACCACCCGAGTCGATTAGCCATGTCCGTCTGTCTGTGATCACGATTACAGCCGTGATTTTAAAGTTATCATCACAATATTCAATATTTAAGCTTTTATCTAAAAAATAAAGATCAAGTTCGAAAATGAAAACCACACCTACCTCTCATACAAAGTGGCTTTATCAAAACGGTAAAATCTGTTAGAATTCCACAAAACAATAATAAATGGACTGGAAATTTTGAATATGAGCTGTGATATTTAATATGTCCTCTGAGTATGATATTCAACAAAATCGAATGAAAACAACGCCTACCTCCGATAAAAAGCGACTTTATTAAAAGAGTTTATAATAAAATTATTTTATCTTAATTATTAATATCTTCTGTTAATTCAAGCTTATTCAAATGAAAACTACGCCTACCTCCCATACGAACTGATTTTATTAAAAGATTTTATAATAAAATTATTTATATTAATTCATATAAATTTTACACCTAACCTTTGACTTCAAATTTTCACTGTATTTTTAAATTTGGCAAAATCGAATTAAATTAAAATTAATTGAAATTATTGAATAAATAGTTGTGAAAAGAAAACATATAAAAGCAAATATTTTCCTTTAAAACTATGCCTATAATATTTTTGTTTTTCGGCCTTGGGGGTATTTTAACTTCGGCCCAGTCGAAGATCATTTCTTACTAGTTTTTATCTTTTTATTTTTATCATATGGTCAAAAGCCTCTTTTCTACTGTCGTTAGATTTATTCCAATCCAAATTTACCGTAACATCCATAGTCATTGAGTCTAATGCCTAATGTTTTTTTATTGTTTTTGTATTTTGGTTGCTTGGTGTCATGGTTTTTTATTTTCGTTATGTGGTCAAAGGAATTGATATCGTATAAGAATTGTTTTTTGTTTAAAAGTTCTCCCTAATATTTCAAACGAATGTACATTTAAATAAACATAAATTGTAGACATAGTACTTTGCACTGAAATTAATGCAGTACCCTTTGGGTTCAACAAATTTACAAAATATAAAATATTAAAATTCCTGAAATAAAAAGGTCTTTTCATAAGACGTCTTTTTTATACTATTTGCAAAAATTTTGATTTTTAATTTTTTAAAAAATTGATGAAAAAAATTAGTTGATTATTTATTGAATTTTTTTTTGTGGCTGAGTGAAATTTATAGCAATTGTACGTCAAGAAGTATATGACGTACATAATCACCTATGTCTCTTAGGCTATGAATTTTGAAGTCGGAGTCTTGAAGAGATATTAATTGGTTTAAATTAAAAATTCAAGAAAATAGTTTTACTTAATTTCTTACCAGATTTCTTCGATTTGCATTGAAGCAATAACAGCTTAAGACTGAAACCAGATGGCTTATAAATATTTCAGAAAAAACAAGCTTATTTCAAGAATCTTTACTATATTTAAACACCACCCGAAACACCCCACGAGTACGAATGCCTAATTCGATACGGAAGTGCAAGGAAACACGTTCAAAGATATCGAATTGTTAACTTCCGGTCAAAGCAATGCGAGGGGGAAAATGTGCAGATAATAAAAGCAATATTGAGCTTTACTGCTGTGCCACTCTAAGCTTCATCCATAACAACATCATCCACCTTGCATCACATCCAAATCCATGCACCCGAAAACACGCTCCATGCCATTTACAACAAATTGATTTATTTCATTCGATAAATAAAGCAGCAAACACACAATATTATTGACTTTAAAAGGCAAGCCCCAAAGAAAAATCGAATCAAAACCATAACACCACAACAACAATACGAACAATAACAACAAAAACAACAACAACAATGACGCAAAGAAACACAAAAAATCTGCTGCTACTTTAGCAATGATGCTATGATAAAAGCAGCACAATTCCAGAGGAATATAAAAATAAAAGTATAGCTTGTCGGAATGCCTGTCCTCTGCTGCACACACACTGGCATACATTCACACACACACACACTCACACATTTGCCTTAAGACGAACATTAGGTTCCTTGATGTTGATTGCGTGACCAAAATTCAAAGACATCCTTCCCAACACCAGCCAGTCAAAGCATCATTCAGAGCGCAGTACCAACGACTGAGTGCTTAGCCACAATTTGGCACCAAATGGCCTTGACAAACGTTAGTGTGGAATGCACACATTCTTTGTTATTTTTCATACACCTGCCTCGGCTGCCTACGGGGAGGTAGTCTTTAAATGATTTTTTGTTCCGAAATTTTTGTCACGAGAAACACAATAAAATAAAATCAACGAAAGTAAGTAAGACTTATGTTCACACATATCGCTATGACGTCTGTTGTGGATTTGCTCCATTCACCTTCATGCGACATACTAAACGAGTGGGTATGTGTGTGAGTGTGCGTGTGTGCTTGTCACAGCAGAATAGCAGCAGCTAGCGAGCTGGTGTTACTCTGCGGTATAGCTGCCATGATGATGACAGCATTAGTGTCAATTTAGCTATGAGTGATAATGCGGCAAGGCATGCTGGCAGTTTGTCAAATTTATTGCAGGATTTGTTGAAATGTGTTGGAATGTTGGAATGCATTAAAATGTGGTGCAGGTGTGTTGGTTCATAAAGTAATGTTATAGGCTGGCATTAATTAATAATGAATATAAAAAATAAAAAATGGAGTTGCCCTCAGACAAAGTTGGGGAACGCATCAATGTGTAACGGTGTTTATTCATAGTGCAAATCCTGGAAAATTCATATTTTTCATGGTTAATGCATTTAACAATGTTTTTTTTTTATTTTATTTTTAAACTTTTCGGAGTTTGTCTTCTTTTGGCTCGGGTGTAAGTCCAGAAAATTAAAGACAAGAGAACTACAACCGTTATTAGATGGTTCTATCCAGACTAGGAAAATGAAACTTGGTATACAAACTTATCGGCATCTGACAAAGATTGTGTCATATTAAGTAATTGTTGTGACACACCCCCTTTACAAATTGGTCAATAAAAAAAAAATCTAATTGAATTATTATTCTAAACTCATTTCATAATCATAAACTCAATAATAAAGTTGATATTTTTACTAAGCTGATGAGTAACGGATCTACACACGGGCTGAAAGGGCTTTAGCCCTCCCTCCGCCCTTGGAGAATTTTTTGTATGGGAAAAAATTAAAAAAAGTCCAAAAAGACGTTTCAGCCCCCCTTGGCGTGCAAAAGTGTAGTTTCAAAACCCCCCTACCCAAAAAATAGGGAATTAGTTAGAAACTGGAGAGTATCTCCTATCGATTCTTTTTCAGATCACTTTAGGATACTCTTTAATATTGATTTTGAGAACACTACTCGCACAGAACCATTTAGAAACCCAAAAAGAACGAACTGGACTGAATACACTAGATGGCTAGAAACTCAGATCTCTCACCCATGTAAGGATGACCTTTCTGACAGTATAGCAATTGACAGTGCAGTCGATTTCATCTCAGGGAAAATGAATAAGGCTTTCTGCAAGTTCTGCCCCATCTCCAGGAGTCGCAAACCCAAACAAAAATGGTGGAACAGCGATCTCAAAGCGAGGAGAACTGAGGTTAGAAGTCTGCATAACAGGGCCAGGTTAAGCAAGGAAGAGGCAGACTGACAGAGCATATGCTGACGATGTCGTACTGCTGGTGGGAGGGAAGCATCTCTCAACCATCAGCAACATGATAGAAACAGCACTTAAAGAAACTGTCTCGTGGGCAGTACCAAACGGACTAGGGGTCAATCCCGATAAAACCGAACTGGTGCTATTCACAAAAAGAAACAAGATTGAGAATTTCTGCCTCCCAAAAATAAATGGCAGAACCCTGCAGCTATCCAATAAAGCAAAATATCTCGGAGTAATCCTTGACTCAAAGCTCACTTGGAAAAGCAACACTGATGAAAGAATAAAGAAAGCAACCAGTGCCTTCTACGCTTGCAAGAAAACCTTCGGTACCAATTGGGGGATGAAACCCAATGTCATCCATTGGATGTACACGGCTATCGTCAGGCCCATATTAACCTACGGCTCGATTATATGGTGGAAGGCCACTGAGAAGACAAGTTACCTCAACTCTCTCTCTAGAGTACAGAGACTGGCCTGTCTAGGAATAACAGGTGCACAGCGATCAACGCCTCAGGCAGGCCTGGAGGTCATATTGAACCTTCTCCCCCTGGACGAGTACATGAAATCCACTGCAACCAAAGCGGCGTTTCGACTTAAGGAAGCTAAGCTTTGGAGGCACTGGACGCATGGACATGCCTCTATACTCACAAAGTATAGTCCTGAGGATCTCGCCACCACCTCGGATTACATCACCCCGAAAATAGAGTTTCGGCAGAATATGTCATTCTCCTTTCCAAAAAGAGAAGAATGGGATTCGAACCACCCTTTCAGTGAACACGACATCCAGATCTTCACTGATGGATCCAAAATGGAGAATGGCACGGGGGCCGGAGTCTACTGCAGTGCACTACAATTATCCTTGTCATACAGACTACCAGATTACTGTAGTGTCTTTCAAGCAGAAATTTTTGCGATTGAAAAAGCGGCTACGACAATCCTAACAAAGAACATCAATCCATCATGGATAACAATCTTTGTGGACAGTCAAGCTGCGATAAAAGCACTCCGCAGTGAAACAACAAACTCGAAATCTGTACTGAGCTGCCGACAAGCTCTCATCAGAATGAGTCCTCCCCACAAGATCAATATCTGCTGGGTCCCCGGTCATCGTGACATAGAGGGAAACGAAATAGCGGACAGATTGGCAAGGGAGGGCTCAGAACTGGAAAGAAGTTCTGCGATCGGGTCGATTATGGCTCCAATCAGAGAATTCAAGAAAAGAATAAACTACAAAGCCAGAAATAACACAAACAACTCCTGGTCAAACAGGGACGACTGTGTTATCTCTCGCCACCTATGGCCTAAACTCTGCGAAAAAAGGACCCAATCCCTACTTTCAATGAGTAAAACTGAAACTCGCATCCTAGTAGGAGTCCTCACGGGGCACTGTTGTATAGGCACAATGGCCTCGAGACCGGGAATTCCGCACCTAGACTTCTGCAGAAGCTGTGGAGATGTCGAGGAAACAGAAACCATCAAACATCTGCTTTGCGAGTGTCCTAACCTCCAACAACGCCGACTTCGCCACATGGGAAGCAGAGTGTACGGAGAACTGCAGGAGCTCGTGGATGTACCACTGATGGATCTTTTCAGATTTATACGGAGCACCGGTTGGTTCAACCAACCTCGCTCCAGTGACTAGCAAGACCTAGTTGATTTTGCCATATTAGGACCACAGAAAATAGGGAACCACAATGGACCAATAGGCCCCCGTGTAGGCAACGCTAAGTTGTTCCTCCCTTTTAACCTAACCTAACCCCCCTACCCCCTCCTCTGGCGAATCCTAGATCCGCCACTGAAGCTAATAAACTTAAAATACAGAATAATAGAATCCTAATAAAGATTTCTGTCAAAGCTTAGTGAAACGCCCACGCAAGCAAAAACGGTTGGGAGTTATATTAAAAGAATTTAATTTTCGTTCTGAACGTACTTATTGCAGGATATTTCAAATTAAAATAGATTCTTAGAAATGTTGTTAGTTGCATTAAAAATGAATCTTAGAAATGTTGAGCAACTAAGATAATAACATTAAGAACAGTAATATTTAGGACTTCATGCCTATCTTACAAAAGTGGTCGTTATATATACAAATCGATTTTATTTTGGTATGATATTGAGTTATTTAATCCAGTAATCTTCCATCAAAACATGTGACACGCCTACTCATACAAAACAAGGCAGTAGCAGAAGAGGTGGGCGGTGTGTTAAATCGAAAACTAAATTTTTTATTCTTCTCAAGTCCTTTATTGTTATTCTCTATCGTTTTTAATGAATCACGACCATTTCTGCGATAGTGGGTATATTTCAAGTTTTTATCTGAAACAATTTTTACCGGAGTATTAGATTAAGTAAAAAATATAAATCTCTAATTGGTTAAAACAGAACAAAAATTATATTTTTTTAAAAATTCAACAAACACTTTTTCTTGAGTTGGTGGTTATACGCCTATACCCATAAGTTAACCCTAGGTTCAAGCCCATAGGTTAAAAAATGAAGTATGCAGGGTTACGCGTATTTTATTTCGGTATGTAAACTCTGAATTAATTATTTAAAACGTCAATTCTGTACAATTTCAAATCTGAATTGCTTTAGGTTAAAATTATGGCTATACTGCCCGAGATGCTCGTAAAAATTATGAAAAACGCAGCAAAAAGGGCACATTTTGCTTTGGCCAATAAAACAAAACTAGAGTGATTCCCGTCGAAATCGACTTTTCTTGTTTTAAATTAGGTAAAAAATCCTATTAGCTAGAAAAATTATAGTAAAAGTTCTTAAACTTTTATCTTAGTTCCTAGATATATCCTGGGTGTCATCTTAAGAGATGTACTGGAGCTCAGCCTGTTCTACTTCCTACAGCTATTTTCTAAGTCATTTAATTTGTTTGCCTCAAAAAATTGTATAAAAAAAACATCTTTCGTCTTCCATAGGCGCCTAACATAACTACATAATTAACGAAAACTTAACCATGGAAGGCTTTTTTAAGCCTTAATCAAGCATTTCAATTGGTACAGTTCAGTAAGTCTATCCTGGTTCGATATAAAGTCGATAATATTGCTGAATTTTAAAGCTAGCTTTTTAGAAATATGGAAAGAATTGAAAAATGTGTGCACAATAAACTGGCTGGGATTCGAACCCAGGACCCCAATATGTCAAGCAATTACGCTTAGATCCTTATAACTCGTTGTTGGACCTGATTGTTGTTTCCGTACGTTCTTACGTTTTATTTCCTTATTATAAATTTTCTTTTTATTCGAAATATTTTTATAAAATATAAGTTGTTTGCTTTTATTTTTGTATCTAGCCATCAATGACTCTATCCTCTCTAATGTAAATATAGTGCAGTCCTTAAACTGTTAAAGGCATTTTCGTGCACTATGTGGTATAAAATGAATTGGAAATTTCAACAATCTTATAATACTATTGAAGTAGCGCATGGTAACAAAATGAGATATTTCATCACAATCAGCCCACGATAGCAATCCTCTTAAAATAGTTTTGTAGGTACTTTTTGTAAGATCAATTGAGCCTTAAATTGCTCATTCAAAAATAGATTATACAGGAATGTCCCTTGAGATGTTATTTTGACAAACTGTTCATAAACATTGGTAAGAAAGGTATCTTTGGGTAACTGCCGACTTGAAGCTGATACCTTCTGCTGAAATATATGAAAAACTTTTCGGAGTATTTTTCTCAAACTCATAAATATAAGGAGAATCATTAGAACACTTATAATTATTCAAACAAAAATGAGATAGCTCACCGCAAATACCATGATCCATGTAGAACTATTCCAAGTCAAAGATTAAAGTTTGGATTTTTCTTAATTTTGATCGAGCCCTTTTTTAATGCTTTAAAGCTATAAATTTATTTGTATATAACATAGTTCTTGGTTAAGCCCTGGTTCAAAAATTGGTATTTGTTAGATATTTTGAGTAAATCAATAGAAACGCCTTTACCTCAGCCAACTCAACTCTTTTAATTTCCCTGTTATAAACCGAAGCAAACCGCCATAAATCGGCCATTAAGTTATTAACTGTGATGCTCTGTGTGAATTGCTGTTTATTTGCAAAATAGAATGATTACCCATGGGCCATGGTATTGAACGTGTCCTAAAGAATTATCTACGTGGTAAACAAGCTTGCAACCACTTGTTTCGGCCAAACTCCAAAATTTGCGGAATATGCCTCGATAAATTTTTCAACCTTTTGTCTGATTTTTTATTATTTTTTTTAAAATATTGGGCAAAAAAGAGATTTTGTCCAATGTTTTTAGTTTTATTAAATTCCAAGCAAATTATTTTCCAAGCAATAACAGAAAAAAAATGTATGAGTGGCAAGATGCTAGGATGATAGAATGATAGTAACGCTGACTGAGAGAGATAATGTTCCATTCATCAGCTATAATTTTTGCATAACAAGTTTAAATGTTTAATTCCGGTAAATTTGTTTTTGTTCCATTCTATTGTTTTGTACATTATAAACGGAATTCAAAAATTTGCATTTGTTATTTTTGTGCAATAATTTATTGTCAAAATGGCTCGCGGTAAAGCATGCTCGAAAAATCATTATTCAGTTTCATAAAAAGGCGAAAAACTCAAAACTATCGGTGAGAAGTTGAATATTTCATATTCTACAGGGAGAAATATTGTTGTTTTGTACAAAAACACAAATTCAATTCAGCAAAAGACCAGGAAAGGCAAAAAATCTTGCTTTGTTCCAGCTGATATCGTGGCACTTAAGCAAATAACAATTGATAATCGTAAAAGCAATATGGATGAAATCTCTCAATTATGGTCGAAAGTATGTAACAGAACGATTTTTAGATTCGCTACGGGTAGAACTTTGAAAAAACTTGGTTTTAAGTCATACAAGGTGAGACATAGAAAATATTTTTAAGCAAGTTTGTTCAACTGATTTCTTTGACAGGGAGTTTGACAGAGAGTCAAGTCTATTGAAGACGCGATGCCTAACTTTTGTTCTCTACAGGTTGAAATAAAAACCTTCAATCCCAGCAGGAAAAACTCGACAACCTTGCTGTAACCATGGAAATTCGTATTTAATGGAATTCCATATATTGAAAATGAAAATTTATATGAGATCTTTGGTAATATATGTTCTTCTATTAAAATTCCTTTACCAGTAATAAAAAACATTATGCGTTATCGGAATTACGGAACACCTGCAAAACTTGATTCAACTATTATTGTCAAGCTAGATTCTCAGCATGCCAAAAACTTTATATTAAAAAACATTGCAAAATTCAAAAAAGATTGCAAGGACATCCTTCGCCTGCATATCGCTGGATTCGATTCGAATGCTCTTTTTTACGTGAATGAAAATCTCTCAAAAACAAATTATTTGATTTTGCAGTCTGCTATACGACTAAAAAAACAGCGTAAAATTTCTACAGCTTATTCATTGCGTGGTCTTGTGTATGTGAAGAAGGAACTAAATGATGCCGCCATCCATATACGTACTCTGGGCGAGCTAGATATATTCAACAACAATAATTTTCAGAATCCCCCAACTACAGAGCAAATGGTACATCGGATTTTTCATAGTGGCCATGACGAGAAATCACCTACATAAAGTCAACAGCTTTTATAACTGGCTCTCTGTCACTTACTTTTTGTTAGGTATCTTACTTATTGTATTTTTTTATTTTATCTTACTCAATCAATTCGTTTTTTTTATTATTACTACAACAACAACACATAAATTGCAATTATCTCTCGTTATATTTTTTTACAAACGTCAAACTTCATTAATTATCATGCAAGTTTTCTATCAAATCTTTGTTATGGTGCATTGTAAGCAGTGTTGCCAGAAAATTTTTGAGGGTGTAGCTAAAAATGCTAAAAAAGTAGCTAAAAAGAGCTAAACAATTTTTTTTTCTAGCTAAAAAAAGAAGCTAGTTTTTAAAACAACTTCGATACTATATTTTATTCATTCAGTTAAAAATTTTTTTTTTAAATTTTGTGTACATAAATAAAAACAACAAAAGGAATATATTTTTATATGCTAAGGTACATTTTGATAAATAAAATACACTTTCAATATACTAATAATTTTTTTAAAACGGTTATGTGTTAATTAAAACAAAAATGAATTACAAGAAAAAGGCCAAAAAGTCTAGTTTTAAATAAATACATATATGTATGTATGTATTAATATTTATATGCAGGCACAGTTTTGTAGGTGTATACCATCACTTCAGATCTCAAATTCCATACTATTATTACTATTATTATCTGAACTATCAGAATCTTCATTTTTGTAAATATCTTGTAATAAATTTTACGAGATCGTCATTTATAATGTAGTCGTGGCAACATTTGTCTATTTTTTAAGATATATCTTACCCCTTTATTCTGTATCACGAAATATTCTTACTAACGATAAGCAATATGTAGGTTTATGTATAGAAGAAAGTAGTGCTGATCGTTACTTTTTTGTCGTTCATGCCTTGTTTCGTGATACGAATGATGGGCTTAACATACTGTGGAATTTGACATTAACAATTTAATTGAATTTCTTTGTTTTATTTTTATAAGACTCGTTATTGAAAACGTTCTCTTTTTCAGCGTTGCTTAATGGTAAAAGTAAAAAATAAAAAACGAATTTAGTAAGATCAGAGAAATGGTTTTCGTTTAAAGCACCCGTCCATTCTCTTACTTCTATCCAAAAATCAATAGAAGACGATACCTTAGTCCATGGATCAGTGTGAAGTTTTCTCCATTGGATTTCATCGTATGTATAAATTAGAGATGTCACAAAATTACGAAAATATTGCATTTTTTAAACAAAAAAACTAGTAAGAATGATCTTCGACTGGGCCAAAGTTAAAATACCCCCACGTCCGAACCAAAGTATATTCAAAGTTTTAAGCAGTCCATGAAATGTTTATTTGTAAAAACCATTTTCGTCATAGTTTTAACAGAAAATTTTTTTATGAAGTCACTTTGTATGGGAGCTGGGTGTGGTTTTCACTTGATTTGATTGAATTTCATACTCAGAGTGTATATTAAATAGCAAAGCTCATATGCAATTTTTCAAGTCCATATATTAGTTTTTGTGGAATTCGAAGAGATTTTTCATTTCTGATAAAGCCACTTTGTATGCAAAGTAGGCGTGGTTTTCATCTGATTTGGTTGAATTTCACACACAGAGTGCATATTAAATAGCAAAGCCCGTATGCAATTCCAAGTCCATATATTAGTTTTTGTGGAATTCTAAGAGATTTTGCCCAGGGTTTAAATTGCTTTCAGCAAAACAGCAAAAGCAACGATAATTTTGCTGCGTAGTGCTACCTAAAGTTTTTAAAGACAAGCATATGCTGCTCATTTTGCTTTGCTTTCTGAATCTTCGAAAAGCTAAGCAAAAGCAGCAGCACTAAAGAGAATTTTTTTTGCTGCGTAGTGCTACGAAAGCATAAGAAATTATTTTAGTGCTTTGATTTTCATTTTGCTTTTCTAATTTGTCGCAGCACTACGAAAGCAACAATTATGCGCTCTGCTTCGTTTTGCTTTCGGAAGCATTTTATTTTCATTCGTTTGGCTTTCGGGATTTACTTACATATCATCGTTTTTATGCTATATTTCAGAGACGTATGTCTTTTTGTACGTTGTTGTTTGTATAATATGCGTACTTGCACGCAGTCGCGAATGCTTGGTGTTGTTTTTGTTGTGTGTAACGGTTTTTTTTTGCATGAGTTTTAAAGAGATTGCAGAAATAAATTTGGATGCGCATATAAAATAGTTCTAGAACTTTTAAAGATAGATATATAATAAATTTCGTGATGATAGCTTGAAAATTACGGCTAAATCCACTTGGGTGGTGATGCTGATCAAGAATATAAAAACTTTTCTATACCTGTCACGCCTCATTATGGGCGTAACAAACGGAGTGACTAAATATACCTCGTTTACGTTTCTTAAACGTAGGGGTATAACTAGTAGCTAAAAATAGCTAAACTCGAAAACTAAGAAGCTAAAAAAGTAGCTAGGAGCTAAAACACAATTTTTGGAGCTAAATGAGAAAAAAAGAAGCTAAATCTAGCTACAAAGTAGCTAAAATGGCAACACTGATTGTAAGTTTAACTCTAAACCAGCGCAGGGCGCTCCATAGCTCACTGAGCTCTCTGTGAGCGTAACTTTTCACATGTACATAAAGCTCACAACAGAAGAGAATATAATTCAGTCGTTCGCTGACGGTGATGCTGTAAGGATCTATGTCGTTTTGCACTGCAAATTATATGTATACTCGTGATAATCAACTTATTGTAGATTCATAATACTTGTGCACATATTTTTTTAGTTTGTAGAATTTTATATTCGTATATATTAAGGTTTCATATAATTAATACATATTAGCTATTAAGACTTTTTGTATTGTTCATTCACATTCCTTATTAATTTTTTAATACGTAATTTTTTGATTACTTGCTTACTTATCTTATTTAAGTCCTTATAATTTAACTTACATATTTTTTGTTATTAATTTTAATTATTCATATATATTAAGATTTTATAATATTAAAATAATTATTCGTATATATTAAGGTTTCATATAATTCATTCATATTATGTAGTAAAATTCTTTACATTATTCATTCATATTACTTGTATTAATTAATTTCATAGAAGAAATAATGAGCAATACGATGACGAAATACGATGAAAAGAAAAACTTACTAATCTAGATAATTGTGACAACTATTTCGCTCAGTGTACTCAATTCGAGAGAGCACCAATACTAACAAGACAAAAAAAAATGTGACTGTGTTAGAATGCCCAGCCCTGCTCTAAACTGATTTTTTATGACTCTTAACAATGTTTTTTAATTTGGGAATTTCCAAAGACTTCACATTCGAGATGATTCGAATTTTGTCTGGACATAAGACGGGTATCAAAATATGTCACATTAACTCACAGAGTCTGGTTAAAAAAATTGATGAATTTAGATACTTGTTCGAAACATCTGAGATTGATATACTATGTGTTTCCGAAACATGGTTTCTTCCCAACATGCCCAATGGGTTATTTTGTATGCAGGGATATAATTTGTATAGAACTGACAGAATTGCTCAGTTGCAAGTTGCAACGCTCAGTGGCGTTGCAATTTTCGTAAAAAATTGTTTCTCGTGTAAAGTTATGCACCAGTCCGGTCCAGACAGTCAATGTGAACTTCTGTTTTAAAGTATTTTCGTCGGGTCTAGCAAAATCCTTGTTGGTACAGTGTACAGACCACACAAGCATGTCGATATTAATCCCGTCATGGCAACAATTGAACAGGTGAGTTTGTCTCACAGCAACATTATTGTTGCAGGCGACTTCAATAGTGATTTATTGACAGATACGCACTTGATTCATAGCATGCAAACCCTTGGTCTATATGTTGTAAACAATTCTATTCCTACTCATTTCACAAAATCTAGCAGTACCTTACTTGATGTTTTTTTTTGTCAATGATGAATCAAAAATTTTATTATACGATCAAATTAATGCGCCAGCGTTTTCTAAGCATGATCTTATTTATCTAACTTACGATCTAGAAACAAAATCTGATCCGGAAACATTTGTCTACAGGGATTTTAAAAATATTAACTATAATCTTTTGGGAACAGAGGTCTTAGATACAACCTGGGACTTTGTCTACACGATGCCCTGCGTTGATGATCAATTATCATTCCTGAACTCACGTGTAAGTTTTTTGTATGATAAATTTGTACTTGTTAAGTCCAAGACAATCACGCATAAGAAACAGCCTTGGTTTAACCGTGATATCCATGCCATGATCATTAAGCGAAATAGTGCATACGATTACTGGAAGCGATATAAAATTACGGCTTTTTATGAAACATTCAAACAAATTCGTAGAAGCGTCAATAAAATGATAAGACAAGCCAAAACTAAATACTATGAATCTAAATTTAAGAATGCAGTGAGTTGCAAGCAAAACTGGGAACTCATCAGAAAGATTGGTATAAATAAAAACAATAATAATTCCCTTGATTCTGAAAAAGTTAATGAACTTAATGAACAATTTTGTACAAATAATAATATGCCACAAGCTGACACTGAAAATTACTGCTATAGAAACTGTTTCTTGAATTCGAATTCTTTTAGTTTTAATTGCGTGGATCAGTTGGAAGTCTTAAGTTGCTTTAAATCAGTCAAATCCAATGCCATAGGTTTTGATGAAATTAACCCTGTCTTCCTAAAGATCTTACTACCTACATTGTTACCATACTTAAAATACATTTTTAACAGTGCAATAACTCGCTCCTACTTTCCGGTTTGTTGGAAATCCGCAAAAATGATCCCCTTGCCAAAGAATACTTCTAATACCGAGTTTCGTCCCATCGCCATTTTACCTTTCATTGCAAAAGTTTTTGAACGAATTCTCTTCAATCAAATAAGCAGTTTTCTTAACGATAACTCCTTAATTACAGAAAAGAAATCAGGTTTTAGACCCAAAAGGGGATGTGTGACTGCCTTAATTCAAGTATCCGAAGATATTCGTGAAGCTTTAGATATAAACAATGTTACTTTTCTAACGTTACTGGATCACTCAAAGGCTTTTGATACGGTATATCACAAATTGCTTTGTTTAAAACTGAAAAAGATTTTTAACTTTTCCGATACAGCTGTAAAATTAATTGAATCGTATTTGTTCGACAGAAGTCAAGCTGTCTGCATTAAGGACACTGTTTCATTTTTTTTACCTGTCACCAAAGGAGTCCCTCAGGGTTCTATATTGGGCCTTTTACTATTTTCCATATATGTTAATGATATAGTAAATATTCCAAAACACTGCAAGATTCATTTATATGCCGATGATGTTCAATTATACGTTAGTTCTAAGCTCTCATCAATCATAGAGTGCGTTAACAATCTAAACACTGACCTCAAACTCATATACGACTGGGCTTCGAGTAATGGCTTATGTTTGAATCCGTCTAAGTCCAAGTGTATTGTTATCAATAAAAAATGTATCGATGTTAGTTTAATTCCAACCATTGAATTTAACAATAATGTAATAAAATATGTTGACTCCGCCAAAAACTTGGGTATAATATTCAATCGTAGTCTTACATGGAACAACCACATAAATAAAGCGATTGGAAAAGTGTATAGTATGTTGCGCACCTTGTGGGCGATACAATTTTTCACACCTTTCAAAATCAGACTTCTTTTGGCGAAAACGTACCTTATTCCAACACTACTGTATGGCTGCGAAATTTTTGGCAATTGTGATAGCGCAAGCAAATCTAAATTAAATCTCGTGTACAATAATATCACGAGATATGTCTACGGTCTCAGACGTTTCGATCACGTTTCACTATATACTCGACTCATCTTTGGTATGCCTTTAGATACACTAATTAATTTCAGAACAATTCTGCTTTTGCACAAGATTATTTACAATAAATCACATTAGACTTGTTTGAAAGGTTATGTTTTTCACGTTCTGTAAAGAACAACAACATTATTCCAATGTCATTCTTGTCTAACGTCGGAACGACAGTTCTTTGTCCATTCGATAAGGCTTTGGAATTCACTTCCCGGAAATATAAAATTAATTGGCAATGCACCACAATTCAGGAATTATCTTCTTAATCATCTTGCTAATTGTTGTTTGACCTTTGTGATTTTTGTCTTTTCTTATGCTATATGTTTTTTCTACAAAATGTTTATATTTGTTAGCTATATAATTTTAAATGTAAACCAAACTTATTATGTTGTTAAGCCTGTTTTTTAATCATTAATTGCTTTGTATAATTACCTTAATATTTTTACCTTATTTTACTTTTTATTTTTACTCAAACTGTTTAAACTTTAATTGTTTTATTCATGTTGCTAGTACTTTAATTATAAGATATTAATCTTGTTGTACTAGCCTTGCCTATAATAAATAAATACAAATACAAAATACAAATACTAAAAGCAAACAATTTTTGAGAACTTACCAATTTGCATGGGCGAAAAATCATAAAAACTGGACTTTACGACAATGTCATTCAGTTATATCGAGCGATGAATCCAGATTCGAAGTTTTTATGGGCGGTACATGACCCAAAGTGCTGCGTAGAAAAGGTGAAGGGTTTCGTAACGATTGTATCATTAAGAAAGTCAAGAAACCAGATTCTGTAATGGTCTGGGGATGTATTTCTGCAAAGGGTTTTGGTAATCTCCATTTCGTAGATGGCATTGTCAACACTGTGAAATGCATAAATATTTTGAAAAATAATTTACTTCCATCAATTCCAAGACTATAGTCACATTGTGGTGAGTATATTTTTCAACAAAAGGGCGCAAAGTGCGTTTTTTTCGAATTTAGGATGACATTTGGGTTTTTTTTTTAAATTTTATAAAATAATAATTTTATTCGTCAGATTATAAAACATATATTATGAATGTGATATTGGAAACATGATGTATTGTATGTTTTTTTTTATAAAATTCGTCAAAGTTGAAACTTTTTTAACAAAAATAAGCTCAATAAAACCCAACAAAAGAGAGTAATTTTTAAACAATAATAACTTCGAGCACAAAGTATATTTCAAGATTTTGTTCCTTGGATTTTATTTTGTCTGAACCGGTATTTGATTTATTAAAAAAAAAATAAAAAATATTAATAAATAAAAATAAAAAAATTGTAGAAACATGACTGCAAATTTTTCAAGAAATGAAAATTTAAGTAAAATTTAGTAGAAAATATCTAGAAAATATAGCATTATTAAAGTCAAAGCTATCATAAAATATAGTACTTCTAACTTCTGATTCTGTAAAAAGCTGCTACTTCTAGCTGCCACTAAGAAAAATCAATTTTTGCCCTAAAACGCACTTGTTTTCAAGACGATTACAGTCGTAATTTTCAAGCTATTCAATATTAATTAAGTAATTTTCATCACGAAATTCAATATTTAAGCTTGTATATAAAAAATAAAGATCAAGTTTAAAAATGAGCCAAATCAGATGAAAACCACGACTACCTCCCATACAAAGTGACTTTATCAAAACGGTAAAATCTCTTCGAATTCTACAAAAATTAATATAAGGACTTGAAATTTTGCATATGAGTTTTGATATTTAATATACATTCTGAGGATGAAATTCAATCATATCGGATAAAAACAACGCCTACCTCCCATACAAAGTGACTTTATTAAAGAGGTAAAATCTCTTTTAATTCCACAAAAATTAATATATGGCCTTGAAATTTTACAAATAAGCTTTAATATTTAATATGTACTCTGAGTATGAAACCACGCCTACCTACCATACAAAGTGAATTAGTTAAAAAACAAAAGCGAATATTTTCCTGTAAAACTATGACGAAAATGTTTGAAACAGATAAAAATTTTTATTGTCTGCTTAAAACTTTGAATATACTTTGGTTTGGCCCTGGGGGTATTTTAACTTCAGCCCATTGGAAGATCATTTCTTACTAGCTATAAATTGTTTTGTTTTTAAAATTAAATTTTTTAATCTATTTTATTTTAAAGATATAGAATCATTTTGGGAGGTTTATATAAAAGTGGGCGAATCACGCCCACTTTTGGTAGTGTCATGTGTAATGATGATATTAAGCTACATACCAAATATCAATGAAATGCACTGTACGGATCGAAAGTTATGCCATTTTAAACCATTATATACATAAATGTTATATGGAATGTAGGCGTGGTCTTTGACCGACCATGCTTATTTTGAATACTAAGCAATATATTGACAAACGTAATATACACACTAAGTTTCATTCGCTTAGATTTCTCTGTTTGTCCGTAATCGTAATTTTAGCACAGACGGGCAGATGGATGAACGAACGGACAGACGGACGAACGGACACGGCTAAATCGGCACAGGAGATGAAGTTGATCAAGAGTATAATATATGTTTGTACCGGAGATGTCTCTTTATCTGTGTTATACAGTGATGTGATTCTGATTTAGTAAAAAATCCCGATTGCATCCCAATTTAAACCTGTTTATCCCACCAAAATGACACAAAAAACCAAGTGTAGGTGTTTTCTAGTAAAAGGAAAAGTTAAAAAGATTGCTGGAACTCTATTAATTGGGCTGAGCTTTTTGGACTTTCTGACATATTCTTATATTCGTATATCTCTTAATGCGAAATAGGCATTCACCAGGCAAACAATTTTTTTATGCTTTTAAAACCAGTGTTATGGCTTGTTGAATATACATATCCCTTTCTTAGATATATAGAATCATTGAAATACCAATTGAACGAACAATTGTAAAAGATTACAAAAAAGTGATGCCAACTAGTTGTGTAAAGTAGGGGTGGGCACAATTCTTGCCCGTGCTGCTACTGCGGGCAAGCAGCGGGCAAGCAGCGTGCGAAGTCAATTGCAGGATGAATTTGGAGGTGAATCGGATTGCGGAACGGAAAATCCTCTCTGTAATCCTCTCAGAATATGCAATCACAAGAGCGCACTTGAGATTGCGTTAGTGCAGAAAAATGTGTATTAATCTCACGTACAGAACGATCAAAGCTTCAGTGTTCAAGCGAACGTCAAGCAGGCAATGTCTGCGCTGGTCTGTTCTTTGAATACATGACGAAAAATTGTACACTGTACAAAATTTCATGCATGCAAAATTTTTTATGATTCTGCATCAAACTGTTTAATTTTTTCATTGCAGTAGTTTTTTGTTTATAAATTTTTTTTTAAAATACGACTAATTATATATAATCGACCATGAAGTCAGATTTAATTTTTTTATTTTTTGTTAAAATCATTCAAGATCTATAACAATTTCTTTGTTTCAAAAAATCAAATCTAACATTCTATGACATTTTTTGTTCTTTTTTTTTATTTTCATTTATCATTTTTCCATGAACTCATCGCCGTCTCATAATAAAAATTTGTGCACTTTTAGCCGAGATATACAAACCAAAAAAATTTAGAATTGATTGTTTTTAGCTTTTTACATGTCCGTTTGCTTATCTGTATTTCACTTTATCCATCTGTCAGTGTGTTTAATTTTTATAAACCGTCCACTACACATTTATTTCATTTCGCAGTATAAATAAAAGCAAAGAAAAAAATCTCAAATATCTATAACATTTCTGCAGAAACCACTTTAGCACTACTTTGTTTTCAGTGTGCTTTATAGAAACCGTAAGAGCGAGAGCATGATGATGTGAAAAGTAAGTGTTGCATATCTTACATATTAAGAGAATTGCTTATTAAAAGGGAGTTTTTTTTTTAAATTACTACCAGTAGCTATAAAATCGCTTTGCAAAAACAACTTGTTGGCATATTTATAATTGTTTCGCAAGAGCATGCAACCATTATAATTCTACATCTGCCTACTAACACATTTTTAACTAATATTTTGTTAGAACTGAATCGCATAATAAATTTATACTTTTATTTAGCGCGTAACTACTTAAAAGCAAGTGTAGGACACAAGACGTTATCGAGATATGATTGAATTCAACATGATTGAATTCAATTAAATTCAAAATATTAAATAGTAAAATTATAAAACGGCCTTTTTTTTATATAAATGGCATGCAACATTGATTATGAACTGCTCTGAACGCAATGAGCACAATGGGTTGGGTTGCCAAGTCACTGTTTTTTGTTTCTTAAAACAAATTCTATAATTTTTAATTAAAGATTTTTATTTGTAACGAATAATGTAAATAGCACAATTTTATTCTATTATTCATTAAATTAACATTATATATGAAATGTATGAAACATTTACCTATAGCAGCAAACTTGATCAAAGACAGTACTACTTTACTTGTAATTAGTTGAGTTGTTTTAAATTTTTTTTTATTAAATAAAATAATGGCTTCAGGAAGTTGTAAGCATAAAGTAAGTTTATTTAAATCGGAGTGGGAGATCAAATATTTTTGCCGGGAGCACGGAGGAGACTCACAGTGTATGTTATGTAAAAAGCATGTTATATGCAAGCATTATAATGTAAAAAGACATTACGTAATATATCATAGTGAATGTGACAATTACAGTGGTCAATCGAGACAAGAAATGCTTGATGGACTGAGAAGTGAAATGGATTTCGTTAATGAACCGGTATGTTGTTTTTTACTTTGTTGTTGTTTTTGTAGTGTTTTTTAATATTTTTTTTTATTATTTAATGTTGTTTGTACTTAATTCTTTTTTAAGTTTTAATGGAATCTTTTTTATTCGCATTTAGGAAGAAACTATTTCTAACACTGGTGCTGTACGTGCTAGCTATGAAATAGTTCGTGAAATAGTGCGTGGAAACCATTCGTTTTCAGATGGTGAATTTATAAAAAAGTGTCTTTTAAAGACTGTTTCAATATTGTCTGCAGAACAGTTACCTAAATACGAGGCTATATGTTTGTCAAGGCGAACAGTTACTAGGCGGGTGCAAGATATGTCGAAAGATATTGAGGAACAACTGAGATTGCGTATCAATTCTTTCGTCTCTGTATCATTAGCACTTGATGAAAGCACTGACATATCTGATGTTGCACAATTGGCAGTATTCATTCGAGGCGTAGATATTGAACTGAACGTGACAGAAGAACTTCTGGATATCATTCCCATGAAAGGAAGGACAACTGGTATGGATATCTTTAATTGCGGCAATGACTGTGTCTTTAATATGGATCTACCATGGCAAAAAGTACACTGCGTGGCAACCGATGGCGCTAAAGCTATGACAGGTTCGATAAATGGATTTATTGGCAGGCTTAGACAAAAATATACTGTAGAAGGTATAACGAAAGGTTTTGTCGCTGTGCATTGTCTCATACACCAAGAAGCCTTATGTGCCAAAGCGATATCACTAAAAATGTGATGGATGTCGTAGTAAAATGCGTTAATTACATAAGAGCGCACGGACTAAATCACCGACAGTTTAGAGGATTTTTAGAATTCACTGAAAGTTTATATAATGAAGTATCCTTTTATTCGGAAGTTCGCTGGTTGAGTCGAGGGGATACACTTAAACGTTTTTTTGAACTACGAAATTTCATTTTGGAGTTCTTGGTATGTATTTCTTGCGCATTTTTTAAAGTTTTTACATGTGTTAAAACTTTCGTAGTTAGGTGTTAATATATAAATCTATTATTTTTTTTTTCTATTAATATAGAATGAAAAACAGAAAACGTGTCCTGAGTTGGAAGACCCTGCTTGGGTAGCAGACTTAGCTTTTTTATCTGATATCACGGAGAAATTAAATTCTTTAAACTTGGTCTTAATGGGTAAAAATAATTTAATTTATGAAATGAATGATGAAATTAAAGCGTTCAGGCAAAAACTATTTCTTTGGAATCGCCAACTGGTAGAATATAATTTTAATTTTTTTCCGCGACTCGAAACGTTATCTCAATCTCAACATTTGAACATTTCAAAATACACTAAGGAATTAACCACATTGGAGAACCAATTCAAGCTAAGGTTCGCTGAGCTTGAATCGCAACAAGCTAAATTTGATATTTTTTTATCACCTTTTTCTGTGGATGTTTACAATGCTCCAATAGACCTTCAGTTGGAACTAATTGATCTTCAGTCCTCGTCTCGTTTAATCCTCGAATTTAAAAATACCACAAACATCATAGATTTTTATAAAAATCTATGTCCAAAAAAATTTAATAGTATACGTTTATTTTCAGCAGGTATTATTGCTATGTTTGGAAGCTCATTCTCTTGCGAGCAACTTTTTTCTATAATGAAAATGCAAAAGTCCCGTTTGCGAAGTCAACTTTCTGATATGAGCTTGGTGTCAATAATGCGTCTTGCCACCGCACGCGAAATTGAACCCAATATTAATAGAATTATTACCGAGTTTTTAAGCTAAACTTTGCCTTACTTTTGCAGTAATCTTCCATGAGCTTCCATGAGTGGAGTTCACAATCCCATTTCAAAAAATATTATTTTTATGCAGACTACTGAAATTATGAAAATCCATAAAAAAAAGTGAACCAATACTGTATATTCCAAACAAAATTACATATTATACAATACATATAAGTTATTTGAAATGTTATGTTTATATTAATACAAAAATGTTTTTTACTTAAAATAAATAGTGCTTAATTTTAAATAAAAGGATGAAATTATTTTTACATTTTAACGATCTTATTCGGGGAAATGACAGTTGTACATTGTTGACAGTTAAAAATTTGTATATTTATTACTTTTACCTCAAAACAAATGACTCTAAAACATATTTTGAAAGATATCTTTATTTATAAGATGTACCTTACTATCCAGCTCAATTTCCAAACTTTGGACCAATTTTTCTTTCGCAAACATATTGATTGTGGAAACATCAATTCTATACAATTTTGCTAAATATTTATTAAATTTATATAAATGTATTTAAGATATGGCAACCCTGTAGATATCACTATCTATATAACGCTCTTCTTACGCTCTATCTCATTATATTTTCGCATGTCCCTCGTTTCCTTTACCATCGAATTTTTGAAGCAATGCTGTCGCCCGTGCAGCAAGCAGCGGGCAACCAAAATGCCCGTACGGGCAAAATGCCCATACGGGCAACTTTGCCCACCCCTAGTGCAAAGAATTTAAAATTTTAAAAATTATGACGCAGCAGAACATCCCACCTAAGCATCCGAAATCCCACACGTTCTCAAATAGGCCAAATAACCCAAAATGAGACCGAAATCCCACCAAATCACATCACTGGTGTTATACATGGAAGAATGCATACTTCCCATATAAAGAGGCCTTGTATGAGAAGAGGGCGTGGCAGTTGACCTATAATTATAATTGGTCAAATTACTTTATTTGGTATAAAAAGTATTGGTACAAAATTTCATGACTCTAGCTTTTATAGTTTTTGAGATAATTGCAAATTTCATCCTAAAATTGAAAAAAGCGCACTGTGCGGCGCATAAATGGCTGAGCAAAAATCTAATGTCGAAAATGGATTGGCCCGCCAGTAGCCCTGATCAATCGCGAATCGAGTCAATATGGCATTTGATGAAATCCAAACTATGAAAAAGACCGTCTAGAACCTTTGAAAGTCTTGGAACAAGATTACAAGAAATCTGGGAGACTTGTCGAAAATTAGTAGAAACGATTCCAAAACGAATAAACGATCTGATTGTTGCAAAAGACGACGTTAATCGCTGGTAAATTTAGTCAAATCAATCTAACTTTGAAAAAATGTCCAAATTTCAGTAAATATGAAAATCTTACAATTGGCAACTATTCACTGTCGAATTGAATTTGAATAAATTATGTTTCTTATTTTCTTTGTATCCGCTCAGAAAATTATATATTTTAATAAAACCAAAAAAATGATTGGAAAATTCAAGTTTCTTAATTCATTATGTGATGAAATACTACGATATTTTCTATATAAATATAAATATCCAACTTCATTGCACATGGGTAGTACATATATGCATATGGTGTGATTTTGTGCCTGACTTAACCTACACAAAAAAAATCGTAAAAAAAAACTACTAAATGGATTTACTAGAAATTTTCACTGTGTTTTCCCAATACTATGTTAGTTGATATGAGTAAAAAAAAATAAAAATCGCAAAAAAATGTTTTCAAAGGTAAAAGGTGGCCTTAATATTGTTATCATTGGTTGCCAAGAGCAAAACAAAAAAGAAATGAATTCAAATTTGCAGTCAGTTTTCTTATCATGGCAACTGAGTTAAGCTATTAATTCTTAACCTAAATAAAATTTGAAATTTTTTTTAGATAATATTTTATAAGAATGTTTTTTCTTAACATTTTATTTTTTGGTCTCGTCGGACCTTTCTGTGGATATGCCCAATGGGTCCATTGGGATTGCCCATATGCGTGAAATTTCTCAACCTATGCAACCTACGACATTTTTTTGACCAAGAGGTCCATTATTAGTCTCTCTTTCATCACATTGACTATGTAAAAAGATAACCTTTTTGAACCTAATAGGGATATATTAATAAATTGCAATTTCAGGAAATATTTTCAAATTTCAAATTCAGACTCAAAAATACACTTCTTTACCCGAACACAACATCGATTTTGTTCTCAATTATCTAATTACGAGTATATTTAAAAGATAGCTATCGCCTGAGATGTTTCAAAAGACTAAAATAAAAACGTTTAAAATTTAAGTTAGAAGTAACAGAAAGTAAATATTTTCGTCATGCTTTCCAATTTAATAATATCGGGCTATTCTGAATATCAGGAATATTACTTTCTGTTTTATTTATCATTCAAAATATGTTATAAGAATATTTATAAAGTAAAATTTAAATTTATAATTTCATAACATCGATTTTAAGCTGTACCAGCAGAGATATCAAAATACTTTGCACCCTGGTTTTTATACGCCTTATAGACTCAGGCAATCAATATCAAGGAAACTACCTTCATTATTCACCCAAATGTTGCAATTTTTCATCGGTTTTATTGTCATATCCTAAAGGCAAGCAATTACGTCAACATGAAAAAACAAAAAACAAAAAAAAAATCTAGAAAATGTTAACGAAAGAGTTTCCTGCGTAATCCCCTCAAGCTATTTCAATTTTAAAATCAGATCATCAATGACAAAAACTCCCTTAAACCTGAACTATTTTCACTGCTAATCGCATCAGAAGGAGCTACAATCAACAGCGATTCAGGCTTGAGCACAACAAATTCCAAGTAAATGTAACGCGAATGGGGTGAAATATTGAGTTGCACTCATTAGGAACACCTTCCAAAGACCCTCAATTTGCACGTAATCTATTAACACTTGATACACTCGTTAAGCACGCAAAAGTAAAAAACTGCTTCGTAGGAGTGAAAATCGCAGTAATACGATACAAAACGATATCTTTGAATACCGCTGATACAGCTGGCAAAGCTTGAATGAGAGGGTAGAAATGTTGCTGGCTGACTGGCATGCTTAGTTCTACGAGTATAGTTACGTAGGAATAAAAAAACTTAATTCTAAAATTTTAAAATCACTGTAAGTCAGAGATATTTTTTTAGCTTTCAGCACAATGTTTATAAATACGTCATCAGTTAACTGACAGCTGTAATAATGTAAAGATGCGTTTTTTTTTTTTTGTGATTTGTGTAGAGTACAGGTTGTTGTACTGCTACCAAGTTCGGAGTTTTCAACGACGAGTAGTATTTGTGATGAGCCACGACGTAATCGATAATTTTTTATTTTTTGCGATTGTCAATGTTAGGTTTTTCTTAATGTGAGTTGAGTATTGATTTTGAATGTTGGGGGTAGTCAGTCAGTCCCTTGCTAAGCTGGTAATAAATTTAAAAATTTCCCTCTTGCTATCCTTTCATTTGCATATTATCAGCCCGGAGATGTTGCGCAGAGGTTTAACCAAGTCTTAAGGTTTACTTTTGCAACGATTAGTGTTTGGCTGAACCCCCAAACACATCATCATGCATGTCAATATCAATCAGTGTCATTTTCCGGAAATTTATTTTTATTGCATAGCATTTAATTTTAATGCTAAGTAGAAAAAACATTGGATGTCACTCTTAATTTGGGTGCCGATGTAGAAAATTTTATGTTTAAAATCTAATTTCAGAATTGAATAGATATTCAGATGCTAAAAGCTCGACGCAAATTTAATTAAATTTAAATAGAATTATTAGAGTTTCTTTATCTATAAAAAGCTAGTTCTTGAGAAACAAAGAGTATTTCGTATTCTTATTGTTTTTGCTTGATACTTGCAGTTTGCGTTTTGTTACCAAAGTTCTTTAGAGTTGAAATGTTTGACATTAGACTTAGTTCATTAAATGAATCAATGTTCATTAATAGAATTCGACATTTGAATTCGTAAAGCAGTCAATTTTTAATTTATATGGAGTCAACTGTCAGAAACAGACTTTGGGTTCTTGAAAGTCAATGAGTTTTGGGAGATGTAATCTAAATAAGCCCTGAATTGTATTGAATAATCTTTTTCCATAGAATTTTTTTTTTAATGTCAAAACTCATTAAATTTTTTATAAACGAACTAGTTTATCTCATACGCCATTTAACCACCGCATTTTTTCGAGTCTTCCTTCAGTTTTAATATAAAAGTGAAAACTTGACTTCCTTGGTTTTAAACATAAGAATCTTTCCATGCTTACTCATATCTTCAACTTAACCATTTTTTCAATCAAAATTGCCATACAGATATAAAAGGCAATTTTGAAAGTATTTTTTAATGAAGATCTATTAGCTTAACGTTGTTCTAGAGCTCAACTCATATTTAGGTGGGTTAATTTTGAATATTTGGGTATATTTTTGCCGGTTTAACTTTTTTGGGCACATTTACTTGTTACATACATATCGTTGAAAATTGTTCAACGATTTTTGGGCTGTGGCTTCTTTTCGGTTAACAATAAGGAAGTGTACAAAGCTCGATTAGGTGGACTCCATTGAACTTGATTTTAAGAAGATAATTCCCGAAATCTTGATAAACCTGATAAATAATTTTAATGTTCAAAACAAAAAATTGGAAAAAAAAATTTCCGAAGATGCATCGGCGTTGCATGGAATCAGTAAAAACTTAGTAATGGTGCTAACAGAAATAATATGTTACGACAGGTTATTTCTTTGCCTTTTGACTAAACTATAAAAAAAAAGAGTTGGCTGTGTCATGGACACACCCGTAGGTTTTGACGTGACGGTGTTTCTTTTTAATCCATGACCAAATTCTTGACTTAATCAAATATACCGAATCCCTTTCCTAGTTTGGAAAGGTGTGCTTGAGGTGTGTTTTAATTTTTGTCCTAATCCATATCCTAATTCATGTCATAGTCCTTTTCCGATTTTATAGTCCGGTTTCATTGTGTTATTTTGTTGTTTATGAGCAGTGTTTCTTGCCACGAAAAAAACTGCTGAAGTCATAACTAACTAGATTTTGTTGTTGTTGTTGTTGTTGTTGTTGTTGAAGTTGATGTTGATGTTGATTAGAGTGTCCCTTATTTTGCGATTTTTGGAAATGTCAAGGGGCTGAAGGGTTTTTTATGCGTTTTTATTTTCTAAGAACGAAACTAAAAAAATTTTTTTTTATGACAACGTTTACCCTTGCCAATCGGTCCCGAAAGTTTCGAAAAAATGCCAATATTAGACCATATTTGCACAAATTAAAAAAAAATCTTTTCCCTGCTTTTTTTAAATGTTTTACATTTTTTGGGACACATACATAAGAAATATGATATCTACAAAATTTTTTTATGGTGGGCGTGGTTACCGCCCCTGCTGCGTCGAAATTTCTCCCGCAGCCTTTTCCCACTTTTTCATGAAATTAGTGCAATTTAGGTATTAATATCAACAATAAATAAATACATTTTTATTATGCTAAAAGTATTATTATATTTCATTAAATTCACATTATGTACTTACAAAAATTAACAATAAATTAAAAAACTAGTATTTTAACTATATTAAAATAAATTTTAAAATTTACTTTTTTAATTTGTGCAAATATGGTCTAATATTGGCATTTTTTCGAAACTTTAGGGCCCGATTGGCACGGGTAAACGTTGTTAAAAAAAAAATTTTTTTAGTTTGGTTCTTAGAATATAAAAACGCATAAAAAAACCTTTCAGCCCCTTGGCATTTCCAAAAATCGCAAAATAAGGGACACTCTAATGTTGATGTTGATATTGATGTTGATGTTGATTTTGATTTTGATGTTGATGTTGATGTTGATGTTGATGTTGATGTTGATGTTGATGTTGATGTTGATGTTGATGTTGATATTGATGTTGATGTTGATGTTGATGTTGATGTTGATGTTGATGTTGATGTTGATGTTGATCTTGATGTTGATGTTGATGTTGATGTTGATGTTGATCTTGATGTTGATGTTGATGTTGATGTTGATGTTGATGTTGATGTTGATGTTGATGTTGATGTTGATGTTGATGTTGATGTTGATGTTGATGTTGATGTTGATGATGTTGATGTTGATGTTGATGTTGATGTTGATGATGTTGATGTTGATGTTGATGTTAATTGATGTTAATGTTTTTTTGTTGTTTTCGTTGGTGTTATTGCCTTTGCTTTTTTTTAATTTGCTTCTCCGTTGTTTGTGCTTTTTCTATGCCTTAGCAATATGCAATTAATATAGCAAAAGTGATGCATATGCGTCACATTAGGCGGTTTCCTAAGGGGCCTCATGACGCCGTAAATGTTTTTGTCTTTTTTTTATCATGTGCCCGAAGACCACACCTTCATTTTCGTTCCTTAAAATTAACTGTTACGCCATTAGTCAAAGGGTTTAAATTCCATGCAACGTTTTTTCATGGTTGTAGGATTATTACTGCATTATGTGTTTGTCACCCTGAAATCACAACGATAAGAATTTTTTTGTATTATAGTTGTGAGGCGTAATAACACATCTATGCTGTCGTAAAACATAATTTACCGTAGCACATCTCCGGAGTGAGTAATAATTCCATGCAACGATATTGCATTTCTTATTCCATAAGCATTAGTTATATTCACGAACTGACGACGTCAAAATTTTATTTTTTTATTTTTGTGAAAAGCCAAGTGTACATCTATTTAAACATTTATCGTAGCTTATATACTCACCGAGTTTAAATTCAATGCAACGCCGTTGCTTGAAAGTTCCATTTTTGATTTTTGCGAGGCTCTCTCTGCGTCCCCATGACGTCTGAAATTTGTTGTCTAATTTTGTTGTAAGGACTTAGAACAGGCCTATATTGGTGTATCATATTTTTAATCCTAGCATTAATAATCAGCAAGTAATAATACCATGTAACAAATTTTCAGTTGCGTTGCTTAAGCAGCTCCCACCAAGTCCCGTTCACGTTTTGAATTTTTGTTTTGTTTTTATAATGAAGTCAAAGAATAAACCTTTACGCTCGTACCATTTTTTAAACATAGCTCTTAACATTTCAATGCAACGCTTATGAATTTAAAAAAAAAAATGCCTTTTTGAACTTTTTTAGAAAACTGCGCTGTAACTTCGTCACGTCAATTTAAAGACATCATTGCGACGCGGAGGGATTTGCTTAAGCAACGAAACTATAAATTTGTTACATGAAATTATAACTCGCTGACTAATTATAGGTGCTACAATAAAAAAAATATAATACACCAGTAAAAGGCAGTTCTTGCCCTCATTTTAAAAATAAACAAAGAGCTTATGATGTTGTGAAGCCGCGGAGAGAGCCGCTCCAATAATGAAAATTTAAAAATCAGGCAATCAGGCGTTGCACAAAGTTACTCCGTGCTTCGATGGGTCACGTTAAATGTTATAAAACATAAATAAAGGATTTATATTTGGCATCCTAAGGTAGTAGCTTATGCAACAAAAATGCAATATTTCTGCATAGATTTATTACTCGCTAAGTAAATGCTCTACGGTCAATTTATTTTAAAACAGCAAGATCTTTTGCAAATACACAATAGTTGCATAGATTTATTGCATGTCGCTAAGGTTAATGTCAGGGTTTAAATTGCTGCAGTCAAATTAGCAAAAGCATCAAAATTTTCACTATTGCTGTGCTGTCGCATTTGCAATTCTAAATAAATATAGGTTGCTCTGCTTCAAACTATGAAAAAAACGAATAGTCACAGCAGCAGCAAGCGATCGTTTTTTGAAGTCGTGTCTGCTTTGCTGCTTCAATTTTATAACATTAACGAAGCCACAGCAACAGCTAGCGGTCAAATTTGGCAGTCGTGTCGCCTTTGCTGCTTTAATTTGTAAACATTTACAAAGCGGCAGCAACAGCAAGCGATCGAATTTTGAAGTCGCCTTCTTTCTGCTACTGTGTGCTTCAAACATTTTTCAAGCAGCAGTCATATATTTCTAAATGCTGTGCTGCTGCGCTATATTCAGATGCTGCTGTGCTGTATGCTGCAGTGTACAGTTATGTATTTGCAGTTGCTACTACGCAATATTCAGTAGCTGGCTGCTCTTGTGCTTTATGCAGCAGTATACAGTTGTTGTTTGCAGTCGCTGCTACTATTGCTTCAATATTTTGTAACGGCAGCGGATGAGCAGTCTTTATGCATTATTTTAAGTTTAAGGGGTCATATAGGTTACAAATTAAAAAAAAACAATTTCTTTCGGGAATTGTTTTTCATAGAAGAAAAAAAGATATCGTTTTCAAATTTTGCACATATATTTATTAACATTTAAAGACGGTTTTTGACGTTGTTTGATTAAAAAAAAAAATGCCAATAATAGGGTTGCCACATTATTGAAAATTTCATAATTTTGAAATTCTGACAACGGATTCGGGTTCACCGACCCATTTTTACCTAGTGTTCGCCCCAGCACCGAATTCGTAAAAGTAAAAAATTAGGTGGCAGCCCTATCAGTTTAATGTTTAAAACCTCAGAACATAATCAGAATCAAAACATCAGATAATGTTTAAAACCCTTAAAAAGGCATATTTTTAGGTGGCAACCCTATAGGGTTAAAAATTTCACAATTTTGAAATTCTGACAATGGATTCGGATTCAGCGACCCATTTTTACCTAGTGTTCGCCCCAGCACCGAATTCGTAAAAATAAAAAAAAGTAGGTGGCAACCCTATCAGCCATCTTGAATTTTAAAATTCAAGATTCGAAATCAGCGACCCACTAAAACTGTTGGATAATGTTTAAAACTCTTAAAAAGTATATTTTTAGGTGGCAACCCAATAAGGTAGAAATTTCACAATTTTAAAATTCTGAAGTCGGATTCGAAATCAGCTACCCTCTAAAACTGAAATAAATGTAATAATTATGTGTGTACAATTTGAAAACGATATCTTTTTTCTTTCTCTTAAAAACAATTCTCGAATAATTTTTTTTTTAAATTTGTAACCTATATAGGCTTGCCATACGTCAGGATTTAGTCCGGATTGTCCGGACTTTTCACTATGTGCGGACTTTGTCCGGACTTGTGATTTTGTCCGGACTTGGACCCACCAAATTGAAAAAATAATTATATTATCTCTTTCCTAGAAAAAAGTTCTCGTGGTGAACACAAATTGATCTTTAAGAAAGTAGCTGAAACACCCTGTGTAAGAAACTAATAAAATAATTTAATAAACTGTTAATCCTATCGTTGTTATATTTACGATTGTTGTTTGCAATTAGTATTAATTTTTTTTGACCCTTCTTGATTTGCGAAATGTTGCGATTTGTTTTTGTAGGTGTTTTAGTACTACTTTGTATATTTAGTACCCACATTTGATACATATTTAGTGCAAAATTCATTTTAGTCTTTATTTTATTTTTATTTTAATATAATTATTTATTGTGGAGTTATTGTTACGTTTTTATATTCATTCTAAGTTTATTATTTTTTAAAGAACTTGTTTATTTTTAAATATTTCGTTAAATATAAATGAATTACATACTTCCTAATTGTTTTATATTCCTACTAATTTGAAAGCATCAAAGGTATCAAAGAAGGTAAGAAAAAATCAACAGCTTCTTACATGATAAAAACATGAATTGTACAAGTGAAGCAAAATTGTGGATGTCATCTACTCATACCCCCCCCCCCCCCCCTCCACAAAAAAAAAACTCAAAAAGTGTCCGGACTTGTTTTCAAAAAATTATGGCAAGCCTTAACCTACATGACCCCTTAAACTTACAAAATGCATAAAGACTGCTCATCCGCTACCGTTACAAAATATTGAAGCAATAGCAGCAGCGACTGCTAACAACAACTGTACACTGCTGCATAAAGCACAAAAGCAGCCAGCTACTGAATATTGCGTAGTAGCAACTGCAAATACATAACTGTACACTGCAGCATACAGCACAGCAGCATCTGAATATAGCGCAGCAGCACAGCATTTAGAAATATATGACTGCTGCTTGAAAAATGTTTGAAGCACACAGTAGCAGAAAGAAGGCGACTTCAAAATTCGATCGCTTGCTGTTGCTGCCGCTTTGTAAATGTTTACAAATTAAAGCAGCAAAGGCGACACGACTGCCAAATTTGACCGCTAGCTGTTGCTGTGGCTTCGTTAATGTTATAAAATTGAAGCAGCAAAGCAGACACGACTTCAAAAAACGATCGCTTGCTGCTGCTGTGACTATTCGTTTTTTTCATAGTCAAAGCAAATGCGAAACAGAAACTATGAAAATTTTTGTGCATTTTTAATCCCTGGTTAATGTGAATCCACCACATAAAAGCAAAAGCAAAAATTAAAACAAAAGCAAAAGGAGACGCAAAAAAAGCAAAATCAAAAACAAAAGGAAAAGCAGAAGGAGACGCAAAAAAAGCAAAATCAAAAACAAAAGGAAAAGCAAAAGCAAAAGCAAAAGCAAAAGCAAAAGCAAAAGCAAAAGCAAAAGCAAAAGCAAAAGCAAAAGCAAAAGCAAACGCAAAAGCAAAAGCAAAATCAAAAGCAAAAGCAAAAGCAAAATCAAAAGGAAAAACAAAAGCAAAAGGAAAAACAAAAGCAAAAGCAAAAGCAAAAGCAGAAACTAAAGCAAAAACAAAAGCAAAGCCAAAACCAAAACCAAAAGCAGAAGCAAAAGCAAAAGCAAAAGCAAAAGCAAAAGCAAAAGCAAAAGCAGAAGAAAAAGAAAAAGTAAAACCAAAATCAAAAACAATAGCAAAAGTAAAAGCAAAAGCAAAAGCAAGAGCAAAAGCAGAAGACAAAGAAAAAGTAAAACCAAAATCAAAAACAAAAGCAAAAGTAAAAGCAAAAGCAAAAGCAAAAGCAAAAGCAAAAGCAAAAGCAAAAGCAAAAGCAAAAGCAGAAGACAAAGAAAAAGTAAAACCAAAATCAAAAACAAAAGCAAAAGTAAAAGCAAAAGCAAAAGCAAAAGCAAAAGCAAAAGCAAAAGCAAAAGCAAAAGCAAAAGCAAAAGCAAAAGCAAAAGCAAAAGCAAAAGCAAAAGCAAAAGCAAAAGCAAAAGCAAAAGCAAAAGCAAAAGCAAACGCAAAAGCAAAAGCAAAATCAAAAGCAAAAGCAAAAGCAAAAGCAAAAGCAAAAGCAAAATCAAAAGGAAAAACAAAAGCAAAAGGAAAAACAAAAGCAAAAGCAAAAGCAAAAGCAGAAACTAAAACAAAAGCAAAGCCAAAACCAAAACCAAAAGCAGAAGCAAAAGCAAAAGCAAAAGCAAAAGCAAAAGCAAAAGCAAAAGCAAAAGCAAAAGCAAAAGCAGAAGAAAAAGAAAAAGAAAAAGTAAAACCAAAATCAAAAACAATAGCAAAAGTAAAAGCAAAAGCAAAAGCAGAAGACAAAGAAAAAGTAAAACCAAAATCAAAAACAAAAGCAAAAGTAAAAGCAAAAGCAAAAGCAAAAGCAAAAGCAAAAGCAAAAGCAAAAGCAAAAGCAAAAGCAAAAGCAAAAGCAAAAGCAAAAGCAAAAGCAAAAGCAAAAGCAGAAGCAAAAGCAAAAGCAAAAGCAAAAGCAAAAGGAAAAGCAAAAGCAAAAGAAAAAGCAAAAACAAAAGCAAAAGCAAAAGCAAAAGCAGAAACAAAAGCAAAAGCAAAAACAAAAGCAAAACCAAAAGCAAAACCAAAAGCAAAACTAAAATCAAAAGCAAAAGCAAAAGGAAAAGCTAAAGCAAAATTCAAAGCAAAAGCAAAAACAACATCAAAAGCAAAAGTAAAAACAAAATCAAAAATAAAATCAGAAGCAAAAGCAAAAGGAAAAGCAAACTAAGGTTAGATATACGTTCCATTATCCTACTATGAGTCAATCTACTTCTAGGAATTATTTTCCAATTTTCTTTTGTGTTGTGTATGGAGACCCCAGAAGATAGGAGGAGACAGATAGGAGGTGCGTATGATTGGAAAAATTATTGAGGGTAAAAAAATAGTAGGACCAGAAATCATCAATCAATCAGTTTCACTTCCATACGTTCAATATTGCAACAACGTTTGTGTTGTAAAAAGATTATTTCGCCTTGGATACAGTATAGTTGCTCTACTATGACAATGGTAGCTACCACACATCAGCTCAAGCAATGTGATACATCGATGGATCATCCGCTAAATAGATCTGATTTGAATCCCAACCACTTTTTTTATTCCCGTCAAAATAAATTTCGTGGTCGACGTTTTTCGACGCCTCAAGAAACGTATTTTGTTGGGTTTCCTCAAAAGGAGTTAAAAACGTGCTTTGAAAATTGATTCAAATGCATGCAAGCATATTGATTTTTATCAAAATTATTTTTCAAAATATAAAACGATTGCCGATGCTTAATATTTTCTTGTTTTACACTCAAAACTTAAGCTAAGAACAATCCTTGTCCTTATCCGTTTGAGTGTGTGAGTGCGTATGTCTTGGCAACGTGCGCATCCTGCTACATTGAAGCCTTGGAGTGACATACACAGTGTCGTACAGTGCCTGCTGGAAGCCAAGAGATAAAAAATTCATTCATTAAACATACACAGTTCTAAATTAAAAACTTTTTGAATCATAATCCACTTAAAAATCCATAAAAAACACCAACGTATCAGACATTGGCGTATAAAAATACAGACATTGTCTGCAACTCCTGCACCGAAAAGGACTTTATGAGTACTTCGCAGCAGCTTACACATTCGAATCACAAAAACACGCTCAGCAGCACCCAAATCCGTCAGACGATAGCCGTCTACGCGTTCACCCTTCGTCAATGAATGCCATAATAAACCAGATTGGCAATTAAATTGTTTGTTTGTCTGTTTGTTTGCTTGAAATTTGCATATAAATCTGACATATGTCACGTGAATTATTATGATGTTCTCCACCCACTCAGTCCCCCCCATGACATCTACGTCTTTGTTCCGCCCACACATATAACGCCCGGGGTGTTTTGATTTATGCGCTCGCCAGTGATGCCGTCATGACGATGATGACGAATCTACGCATTTGAAAATAATTTGAAATTGTTGCCACAACCTCTCGTAAATGGAATAAAGTTGATTTAAGTCGCTAGCGGCGTTATGCGCACGAACTTCATGTAAACTTCAGCGGGTAACAAAGCATTGAGAGCAAGTCGATAATTTCACATCTTTTCTCCTACCACTTCAAGTATGAAATTTCGAGATGATTTGCTTTTACAGCTGGCCAACAAAGTGGAAGATTCAAACATAATACTAAGCATAAATATGGTAATGATTTATTTATCTTCAAAGAGCAGAAAGACTCAAGCATTTATAACAAAAGTAATATTAAAAAAAAACACAAAAAAAAGTTAAGCTGGGTTCGCCGTAACACTCCAGAATAAAACGCTTGCCCATGCTGATATTTTGACAAAAGCTACATCGGAAAATTGGCTTACATGGTGGAGTATGTTATAATGTCTCTACTACTAAGTCTTTCCTCAATCTAGCCATTCAGCCAGCCAACCAACCAACCAATCATATCTATCCATCCAGACTAGCTAACCATCATCATCATCGAAATGCCATTGAAGTGTTTTTCCAATGAACACATCCGGCAATATAACTCCGCAGGGAACAAGCGAAAAGTACCGCCGAACTGTGTTTATTTTTTTATGTTTTGCTGGTTTTCTAAGAGTCCTTTAGTATTTGGTCACGATTTTTACTTTTTCTTTTCTTTTTGTTGGTTGATAGCGTGGGTTCATTGAGTAAGAAATATTTGGATGACTGCCTCAGGATTGACGTTTTAATTTGTCCTATGAAAATATTTGCTCATCACTGTGTATGAAAATGTAATTGAATTAAAGATGCGAAGTAAGTAGTATGAGGCACAAGGTTTGTCAAAATGTAACATTGAAGTATATGAGATTGAGATTTTGTAATAAAATCGGTTTTTTTGATGAACTGTTTGTGGGTTAGAATTAATTTAATTCGTAATGCATAAAGTCTACTCAGGTCTGTGTGAGTAGGTTTTGGGTATTAATAGTTAAAGGGAACAATTATTGTATAAAGGATGAATAGACATTTTTTTCAATTCCTAAGGATACCATTCGCCATTGATTAATGCATGGCAATATCTTTCAACCAATTATTACGTTTAAGGCCTTAGGGGGAAAAAAAGCTGAATTTATTAAACAATCAGAATTATAAGAAAATGTGATGATGGTAAAATTTAGCAGACAGAGGGACTTTTAATATATAAAATATTTATTTTAACGTTTTCAGCTCAATTTTCAAGGAAGAAATAAGAAAAGTAGGTTAAAAAAATTAAAATCGATACAGATAAATTCTATGAATTCTATGAAATTTCATAAACTTTATAAATTTACTTATTGAAATATTAATGTGTGTAGCTTTTTTTCTAGGAATTTAATATGAAATAAACAGTAATAATTTAATAGAATATTTACTCCAATTCAGCTCAATGAATAATTTGTATTAAATGTAGTGCCGAGGTGATAGATACCGTTTGAAATAAGGTCATTATCTTCTAATTAGAAATACCTATATAATTTTTTTTCTTTAAATGCATGCTTATACTCAGATATAGATAAAAGCATTCTCCGATGTCGTATTGAAATAATCATGCTGGTGGTTCAAGAATCTTTTTGATGACTGAAAAATGTTTTATGGCTTTGCAGCTTCAAGAGAACCCATATCCAGAACTTTTTTAATTTTTTTTTTACATTTTCTTAAAGCTTCAAGTCCCAAGAATGTGGCTAAAATTTTAAGTCGATATCTCAAAAAATAACAAAGTTATAGCCTAACCAGTGTACCGCCTTCGAGAACGCGACGTGCTGGCCCTTATTTTTGAAAGCGTTTTTGTTGAAACCATGTTTTCAAAGTCCGTGACCAAAATTTCTGGAAACTCAGCGAACCGATCGTTTTAATATTTTTGACGTGACGAAGTTACGGTTTGCCGCGCAGGTTTCCAAAAAAGTTGAAAATTGCATTTTTTCAAAATTCATTGGCGATGCATTGAATTGTTACTCGCTGAGTATAAAAGCTATGATAAAAAATGGTACGACCGTAAAGTTTACTTATTCGCCTTAATTATAAAAACAAAACAAAAATTCAAAACGTGTTCGGGACGCGGTGGGAGCTGCTTAAGCAACGCAACTGAAAATTTGTTACATGGAATTATTACTCGCTGAGTATTAGTGCTAGATTTAAAAATATGATACACCAACAAAGGCCTGTTCTAAGACCTCACAACAAAATAAGACAAAAAATTTCTGATGTCAGTAGGACACAGAGAGAGCCGCTCAAAGATCGACAATGCAACATGCATACAGCGGCGTTGCATTGAATTTTTACTCGGTGAGTATATATATAAGCTACGATAAATGCTTAGAAAGGAAAATAAGAATATAGCAGCATATGTAACAGAAATGTCATATCGTTCCATGGAATTATTACTCACTGAGAAGACGAGCTGCGCTAAATTTTGTTTCACGGCAGCATAGGTGTGTTATTACGCTTCACAACTAAAATACAAAAAAAATTGTTATCGTCATGGTTTCAGTGTGGCAACCACCTAAAGCAGTAAAAATGCTACAACCATGAAAAAACGTTGCATGGAATTTTAACTCTGTGACTACTGGCGTAACGGTAAATTTTAAGGAACAGAAACGAAGGTAGGTCTTCGGGCACATGATAAAAATACAAAAAAAATTGACGGCATCATGAGGTACCTCAGGGAACCGCCTAATGTGACGCATATGCATCACTTTTGCATTAATTGCACAACCAATGGCGAAGAAAATAAAAAAAAACACCAACACCAACACCAACACCAACACCAACACCAACACCAACACCAACACCAACACCAACATCAACACGAACACCAACACCAACACCAACAACAACAAAAACATCAACACGAACACCAAAAACATCAACATAATCAACATTAACATCAACATAATCAACATAATCAACATCAACATCAACATCAACATCAACATCAACATCAACATCAACATCAACATCAACATCAACATCAACATCAACATCAACATCAACATCAACATCAACATCAACATCAACATCAACATCAATATCAACATCAACATCAACATCAACATCAACATCAACATCAACATCAACATCAACATCAACATCAACATCAACATCAACATCAACATCAACATCAACATCAACATCAACATCAACATCAACATCAACATCAACATCAACATCAACATCAACATCAACATCAACATCAACATCAACTTCAACATCAACATCAACATCAACATCAACATCAACATCAACATCAACATCAACATCAACATTAACATTTTATTTTATAGCCAAAGGTTTTGGTTTTTTGAATTCATTGAATGAAAGAATATTCACTTTTAGCCAAACTTTGAAGTAATTTTCCTTATTTTACAAAGTAAAATTTTTATTTTACAATTCCGGGTGAAAAATTATTCATGATTGGCCTGCTTATGTTTTTTTCCTATCCTTTCTTTTTTTTTTTTTGTTTAGGGCGGCAATAGTCCAGGTTTAACGGCACCGTTTATATCTTTTATTTCAACCAGACTATATTGTCAAATAGACGCCTCAACATGGACAACCAAATTTTGATAACAAATAATTAATGACAAAGGATTTGGCAGCCATTTTGAAGTAATTTTTAATTCCCATGTCAACTTTCACAAGAGTGTCAATTTTTCAACTAATCCAATGGATTTTCTTGCTTTGCTCAAAGAAAGTGACGGCTCAAATGCTTGGTTGATCCATTAACGACTCGCTGAAGCTTGTCATAGTGACAAAGCGAAGTTTCCCAGTATCTGCCTCCTTCATAACACTTTATTTGGTTGGGTGGTATAGGATAAATACGTGTTTATGTTCTTTATCTTAACAAATTTAATACCAGCGTGTTAACATTGACATAATACTTAATAGTATTTGAGAATTCCAACATGGCTGGCTTAACAGCTTCTTAAATAAGCACGGCATTGGCAAAGATAATGCAAAAAATGCGAGTATATACATTGTCATATATTTTGGGAATATCTTAAGGCATATAATTTCCGAGCTACCACAGGAAGGACTGGCAAAACATAACAATGAAATAAAACAAATTTAAAGTCTATTGGTATGAAATAAATCCCCTGACACATGAACCAACGAACGAAGGAAGTGACTCAATAAAGATGTGTATAAATATTTGCACACAAGCACTGTGAACATTCGATTATGGAATTAAGTGTAATCAGTAAATGTTTGAGCGTCTTGTACCCCTTGGGAAATTCGCAAACAATCAGAAAATATTAAAAAAAAAATAAAATTCCGCCTTAAAACAGCCAACATACAAAGATCAAGGATAATAAACGAAAATTCGCTGCAATCGAGTCCTCAAACTCATGTGTGTGTGAGGGTGTGTATTTGTATGTTTGTGAGCTAAGTGCTAAGACAGCTTTAAAAGCGTTCAGTAAAATATCATGAAAGAGCATCTCCAGCAACATTTCCACGAACAAACAACTGTATGTATCTTGCCCAGGAGTACGGGAAATCAAATCAAAAAGTTTCCATTTAAAAGTAATTCAAAACTAAGAGCACGCAAAAGGACGAATAAGGGTATATTTTTAACACATCACAGCATGACGAACTATAATGAAAAGAAAGCATGCAGCTATCAGCTGTCATTCCTTCAAACAGTCAACCTGGATGTGACGACATTAACGAAGCAGGTATGGACAACAGTCAGAGGGTGTAAATTTGCACTGACAAAGATAAAGATACAAGGACAAATTGATAAGTCGGTAAATCTTTGAATAAAATTTATTTTATTTTCGACAAAAAATACGTTTTATTTCTCAGTGTCTCCTTTTAGATCAATATATTTAGTCGAGCGTTTTTAAAGTTTTTTTTTATCCTTCCATATAGTTGGTTTTATCAAGGTCCTCAAAATAGGCGTTTGTTTAAGTGCTGACCTTAGGTCATTCGACCGAAATCTTTTAAAGCCGAGCTATTTTTTCAGGTTTGGAAACAAAAAATAGTCGCAAGGGGCTAAATCTGGAGAATATGATGGATGGGGTAACAGTTCGTAGCCCAATTTATGAATTTTTGCCATGGTGAATACAGACGTGTGCGCCGATGAGTTGTCAAGGGTAAAGAACATTTTTTTCATCGTCAATTGCACGTTGGTGCACGTTCACCCGGAGAAGTCCACTGTTTTGACTTTTCCTTGGTCTCTGGCGTGTTGAGATGTATCCATGTTTCGTCTACGATAACGAAACGGTAGAAAAACTCCTTTGGATAGCGGTTGAACATCACCAAACACTACTTTGAATCGGTCACACGGCTGCTCTTATGGTCGAGTTTGAGCAATCGCATGGATTTCGTTTTCATGTCCAAATATACGTCTAAAGCAGTGGGGCCCAAGAAATTTTAAGCGAGGACCAATTCTTAAAAAAACAAACACAAAATATTTCTCATCGTTGCGTTTGGAAAAAAATCAAAAAAAAAAAAAAACAATTACAATGCAATAAAATCACATGTCATCAAAAATAGCTCGACACACAAGTAACGGGACAATCAGCTTCAGCATCGACATCATCGATTGTGCGTTTTTTTTTTATTTTGGCTTTGTATGCATTTGTTTTTGTAAAGTTCGCTGGAAAATGTGCTGAACACTGAACGAGTGCGGTTTGTGTTGTTCTTTTTTGCAGGCGTTCTTTGATTTTGGCTCATCGCAAAGACAAAATTAAGATAGAAAAAAATTTGTATGAAGAGCCACGCGGGACATACGGGCCACTACGTAGGCATGTTTGATCTAAAGTGCAATGTTTCCACTAAGTTGAGATGTCTACATCCTCAGCCACCTCACGCACTTTAATTCTCCGGTCGTCCAATATCCTTCCAAGAATTTTATCGACGAAGAGTATGACGAGCTCTTCTGGGCGTCCGAGTACGACCACAACGGAATTCAGTAAACCACTGCATAGTCTTTGAAATTGATAGTGCAGAGTTCACATAGTATTTATTAAACTTTTTCTTGGTTTCTTTGATGGTTTTTTTACGCAAAAAATAATGCTTGATGAGTATACGAAATTCACATATTCTTCGGAATTCACGAGGTTGTCTGCTTTCAATGGCTGTCAAACACAAACTAAGTGACACAGCTTGCTTAAAATTTAACAGTAGTCTATTAACAGAAGGTAGGAAGTTCACAGGACCAGTGTTGCATTTAAGATTACAACCCGGGAAATGCAAATAGTCAGTGACCTCTCAAATTTCCGTCGTATATGCATAATAGCTGTGTTTTTTTTTTAGTTCTGTGATCCGATTAAGTTTAACTTTCGTAATAAAAACGACTTAGATCAAAATTTGGTTCATGTTATTACTCAATAGATGGCACTGTCTATTTGAGTGACTCAGAAGTTAGAAATTAAATTATTATAATTATTGTAATTAACAAAAGTTATTGCAGAATCCACGGATTCAAATTCAGTGTTTATTTTTAGCGACAGTGCTGAAGACAGTGCTGAAGATTGTGCTGATTTTTTGACAAATGTCAATCGTATAGCTTTACCAAAAACTTGTTCAGTACCATCTGCTAAAAAGTAGACAAACTAAAATATGTGTATTGGACATATCTATTTTGGTTTAAAGAAATGATCCAAGTTTCGTGTTGGATCAAATGTTTTTTTTTTCTTTTTTTCATTGCAATACAAGATCCAGATCTTAATCTTGGTAGGAAAAAAGTGCAGCTAATGTTACGCTTGATAGTTTTTAAATAAAAAATATAGGTTTTAGGCAGGAGAACACTTTTTCAGCAGTCGAACAAGTTTTTTGTTTCTAAATTTCTTAAAGGTTGTATTATTCTAAAACGTTAAATCAAAAGAAGGCCTAATTTTAACAAAGTATACAGTATTGTGATTTTTAGCAATTTAACATTTTGAAAAAGAAAAATCCGATCTCAAACTGATTTATGTATATAATTCTAAATTAAAGGGGTCCCTCAAGGACTCAGTCTGAATTTGTGGACTTGCGAAATTGATATTTTATTTTTTTTTCTTGTGTTCAATGTATCCTGATAATCCTCATCGAGACATTGAATATTAAAAATTTCAAGTTAAAACGCATTGTTGATATATACACACACACACACACACACCCATATGGACATTTCAGTTCATACGAAGCTGAAGTAGATTAAAGACATCTCAATTTTTCTCATAACAAGGCTTTAAATGTCGGTAGAAAAGTATCAATCCAATAGAAATAGTTTTTATTTGTTTATTTTTGAATATTTTATGCAGTGAGTTCAGGAATTTTTTGGAAAAATATTATTTTTTAAAAATATTTGTGGCATCCGTGGCGTAGTTGGTTAAAGTGCGTGGGCTCTATGTCAACGAACCTGAAGACCCGGGTTCGAATCCCAGCAGCGACAGAAAATTATTTGAATTAAAATGATTTTTCTGTACGGTCGCCACCTCTCTGCAGACAATGACAAACCTCAGAGAGTAATCAAAATGCCATGTAAAGCTTCTTGAGAACAAGAACTTTCTCTTCATCGCCTGTAGGTCCGGTTCTTGGTCAATTGTCTACAAACTTAATAACACGCACAACACAATAAATCATAAGAAGCTAAGTCAAAAGTCCTTTCAAGGGCTGAAATGACCAGCTATTTTTTTTTTTTTTTTTAAATACACAATAGTTAAGAAAAAGGAAGACCTTATTGCACATCTGCAGAGCAAGACCTGTGTATTGATACCCTCTTTATAAAAATCGCATTAACGGTATACATAGATTTGATGGTCATCACAAAAAAAGGCTTGCATAATAATAACATTGATGATGATGATTTATTTTTTTTTTTTTTGTGTTTTTTTTTTATGAATGAAGTAAATGTAATTTTTCAAATATTATTTCATAGTTTTTGTATATTATTATACCAAAATTGTTTTTTCTAGCAACGACCATGCCGTCTCGACAGCACACAGTACTTTGAGCCCATACAAAAGTAAGGAAAAATACAAGGAGTCGTTCGATTGTTATAAAATTTTGGATGTTTATGAATTTTTGGTTACTGATTTCAAATATTGAATCAGATTTTACGTATACCAAGTATTTGCGCCCAAAATAAGGTTTTAATAAAAAAAAACGAAATTTTCCTATATTAAATTTTATATGAAAGTTATTAGAACTGGTAAAAAAAAAACAAAAAAAATATTAATTTTAAACGACTAAGACTTTAACTTTTTAGTACTGAAAACCATTTGGAAATATCTTTATTTTTAATAAAAACTTTTTAACAAAAAAAAAACCGACTTCAAAATCACTACAAAGTAAAAAATAATTTTAAATAACTTTTCCCATTCATTTCTTGGTCATATTTTAAAAGCTATTTATATGTATTATAATATTGGAAATCTTATAATTTTCTTTTTTTTTATTTTGTCTTATTATCATCAATATATTAATTGCTTTAGGAACATAAAAGCTTTGAAGTCGGCGCTTATCTTACTATGTCGAAATCTTTTTATTTTAATTTTTTCTAATTTGTTTTATCATAAAAATATTATTAACTTTATGAACATAAAAGCTTCTTAGCTATTTTTTTTCTTTCAGTTGGCAATTTTTGAGTACGCTGAATGTAGCCAATGTGTTCCATGCATTATTTGTGCAGCTGTTACACACTATGTCATATTCAATATGAGCTTTACAAGTTCACCCAAACCAGTTTAGTGAGAAATTTAATGTGTACAAAGCTTTTAAAATTACTGCAGTGTCACCAAGGCACCAAATAGTGCACTGATGGTAAAGATCATGATTGTCTGTCAAAGATGAGCGCCGACTTCAAAGCTTTTATGTTCATAAAGCAATTAATATATTGATAATAAAACAAAATAAAAAAAATGAAAATTATAAGATTTCCAATATTATAATACATATAAATAGCTTTTAAAATATGACCAAGAAATGAATGGGAAAAGTTATTTAAAATTATTTTTTACTTTGTAGTGATTTTGAAGTCGGTTTGTTTTTTTTGTTAAAAAGTTTTTATTTCTTCCTTTTTAGATAATATGAAATATTTTATGTAAAAGTATTTATTCTTGAGGAAAATTTTAAACATGAAACTTTGTTCTTAACAAATTTGATTTATTAATTCCTGAAAGTTTGTTGGGTATTTTCCATTTCTGCTTCTTTACAATTTGTAGTGCCACGCCCTCTCTCTAATCCCGCACACTTTATTTACCGTACCTTATAATGATTCTTCCTAGCCCTGTGCCAAATTTCAGTTTCCAAGTATCAATATTAACCGTAATATAGTACTTTTCTTAAAGTGCTACACCCTGTGTACAATCCCGCTCACTTTTTTAATGATTCTACCTACCCACCTACCTGCATACCAAATATTAGTACGCTAGTCTCAATATTAACTAAGATATAGTATTTTTGTAATATTTACACGCCCCTTTGTTGAATAATGCCCCCTTTTTGGCCGTAATTCGTAGTAACTTTACCTACCCATGTACTAAATTTCAGCACCCTAGTGTCAATATTATTCGATATATAGTATGTTTTTAATATTGCCACACCCATTTGTCGAATAACGCCCACTTTCTTTACAGTAATTTTTAAAAATTGTGTATACCCCTGTACTAAATTTCAATACCCTAGTGACAATACTATTCGAGATACAGTGTTTTTCCAATATTGCCACACCCCTTTGTCAAATAACGCCTACTTTATTGACTGTAATTTGTTATAACTATGCCTACCCATGCACTAAATTTCAGCACCCTAGTGTCAATATTATTCGTTATATAGTGTGTTTCTAATATTGCCACACCCCTTTGTCGAATAACGCCCACTTTCTTTACAGTAATTTTTAAAAATTGTGTCTACCCCTGTACTAAATTTCAGTACCCTAGTGACAATACTATTTGAGATACAGTGTTTTTTAATATGACCACACCCCTTTGTCAAATAACGCCCACTTTATTGACCGTAATTTGTAATACTTGTGCCTACCCCAGTATTTTTACTATAAATTTCAGTACCCTAGTGTCAATATTAACTGAAATACAATGTTTTTCTTATATTGACACGTCCCTTTGTCGAATATGGCCCACTTTTTTCAAAAAGGACCTCCGCGTTCATGATATCTATCTGTTGACAAAAAATTACGGAAATCGAGCAAGTGCTTTAGGAGTTATCGATGTACATACATTTAAAAAAAAAAAGCGGACAAACCAACGAAATTGAGAACCTCCTCCTTTTTGAAGTCAGTTAAAAAAGATAGGCATATAGTTTCCTATGCACTTTTTCGACAAAAATGCTACTATACATGTAAAATAATATGTTTTGCAAAAAAAAAAAACATATTCGTATTGGTATTTTTTTTACTCAAGTTAATATGAGTAAATAAAACTAAATAAAAAAAAAATATTTTAACTGCATTAATAAGCCACATGAGAATTTTTAATTCATATTTTCGTTTATTTCACTCTCAATATAGATCATGAAAACGAGGTCTTCTTCATGTAACTTATTCTTGAATTTAATATTTCTGTTTGATGACAGGTAAGGGTCTGTCAAGGGTCTGTCTACACTAAGGAAAAAAAAATTTAAATTTATCCAAAAACTTTTTTAATTTATCCAAAAACCGAGTCATTTTTGCACCAATAACGCATTTACTTAAATCGACTACGTAAATATTTAAAATTTATTTAAATACTTTTTAATTAAATAAAATATTAAAATATTTAAACAGAATTAATAAAAAATATATTAAAATTATGCACGAATATATTTAAATATCTTTCAAATATTTACTATTTAAACTATTTAACTATCGCATTTAGGGAAAATTTATATAAAAATATTGAAATTGAAAAACAATTTATTTGAATATTTCCCACGAGCTGCGTCCATATCAAACGCCATTTAGTGGTATATTTTATTTTCTTTTTGTGAAAATATGATTTGTGAGTGCGGTGGTGAGTGCGATGCATGATGAAATCATGTAGAGTGGAGTGACATTCTTGAGAAAATACCGAGTTGTCACTCCACCTTACATGAATTTATCATGCATCGCACTCACCACCGCACTCACAAATCATACTTGCCAAATATCTATGCTATATTACCCTTGCAACATTAACTAAATGAGAACTATAAGAAACCTGCAACTGCTGGTGCGAAGAAACTGCGGCTGCTTGGCGGCTGCTTGGCAGCTGTATGAAATATGTGTGTCAGTGTGTGGCATAAATAAAATTTAAACACGGGAAAACAACGAGTTGTAAGAAAAATATTTGATTTATCCACGTAAATATTTAAATGAAATATATATTCAGGCGTGGATAATGTTAATATGCGTTATTTCCCTTAGTGTAATACTTATTTGATACTTATCATACTATCTCGTATGATTTAAACGGGTATATCGGATATATAATTAGGGTGTTTTTTTTAGGGGTTTGTTTTTCGAATAGAGATAAAACTGGCATTTTGTGGTCAAATCTGGCAACTCTAATGTCATTTATGTTCAGTTTGGTTTGCCATTTCATCATGAACAGGTTGACAAAAGAACAACTCTTGCAAATCGTGCAAATTTATTTCGAAAATAATGGTTCAGTTCGCGAAGTTTACCGCAAGCTCCGTCCATTTTATGGTCGACATAATCGTCCATCAGAGCAATTAATTCGGTTAACCATGGGTCGTTTTCGCACTACATTTACTCTATGTGATAATACGCATCCGCAGAGACGTCGAACAGTGCGCACCGAAAAAACAATTGCCGCTGTAGAGCTGTAGGACCCGAATGAATCGATTCGCCACCGTGCACAGCAATTGTAGCTTTGTCCATCAACTTTATGGAAGATTTTGCGCAAAGATCTTGGCTTGCGACCTTACAAGATCCAGCTTGTGCAAGAATTAAAGCCGCGAGACCATGCAATGCGTCGTGATTTTGGTGTATGGGCCGAAAATGAGATTGATCTCGATGCTGATTTTCATCGCAAAATTTTGTTCAGTGATGAGGCTCATTTTTGGTTGAATGGAGTGAAGAGAATCCACATGAGATCCTTGAGACGCCATTACATCCACAAAAACTGACTGTTTGGTGTGCTCTATGGGCTGGTGGAGTCATTGGGCCATACTTCTTCCGAAATAATGCTGGAGAGTCAGTTACCGTTAATGGAAACCGGTATAGAGCCATGATAACCGACTATTTTGTTCCCGAATTGGATGGCATGAATGTGGATGAGTTGTGGTTCCAACAAGACGGCGCTACATGCAACACAGCACACGTCACAATCGATTTATTGAAGGAAACATTCGATGAGCGCATAATTTCGCGGAATGGACCTGTCAATTGGCCACCAAGATCGTGTGATTTGACACCATTGGATTATTTTCTTTGGGGATATATGAAGTCGCTCGTCTACGCCAACAAACCAGAAACGTTAGGGGCCTCCTGTAGGGGAGGCCAACATTCGTGGCGTTATTGCCGACATACGGCCCCATATGCTCGAAAAAGTGGTTGAAAATTGGACCTGTAGAATTGGCTTTATTCGAGCCAGCCGCGGCGGCCACATGCCCGAAATCATATTTTAACATTAATGACATAAAATTATCCTTCCAATAAAGCCAAATTGATGGACATTAAAACGATTTTCTTGTGTTTTATTTCAATTCGAAGTTCTATACCTCTAAAAAAAAAAGGAATAGTTAATATGTTTTTTGGATCTGAAAAAAAATAATTTACGGAAAATATTTCGAAAATTATAGGTGTCATTTGGTGTTAATTTTTCCCTTATCATGTGCTAAAAAGAGTATTTTAAGGAAAACTAACCTTTATTTTAATTTTTTTTTGTTTTGTCATAAATAACATCAGAATTTTATTTTATGTGTAAGGAAACATTTTTTTTTAAAATTCTTTTAAAATTATAAACAAACTCCGGCAGAGTGTAAGAAATATGGCAACAAATAAAAGAATAATTTTTGAGAAAACATCAATTTTAGACCATTTTAAAAAAAAAAATCGATTACTCAAAGAATCGGAAGTAGTCGGATAAAGTGAAAACAGTTTCTGAAAGACTAAAAACCAAAAAAAAATTAATATATAAAAATTAAACTGGAGGTATGTGGGGTTTTTTCTTTCTTGTCTGCTAAAAATAGAACACTTTTCAAAATATTTTTTAAATTTTTTGATAAATTTAAGTAATTTTTTCAAAATAATTTCCAATTTTTTTTAACAATATATAAAAACCAAATTCGTTCATGGATTTTTTGAAAATTTAAAAAAAGAACACTCGAATTGTTTAAAAAATGTGCTCACAGCATTTTTTTCTTTGAATGATGCGCCTAATCGAAAAGTCCACCAATATGAAAACCCAAAAAAACCTTTCACTTTAAAAGGCTGCAAATTACTAAAAACTTCATGTATTGAATTTTGGATTCATCATAATGAAAGTATTTCCTATCATTTGTTATACGTTTTGTTAGGTTTTGTAACCTAAAATTTTTTGATTTGTTCCTACTGGTCAAAGTACTGTGCAGCGTACCCAGGATCGGTTCCGGATATAAATATTTTTACATTTGAAAAATGTTACGAACTTCTCATTGAATAAAAAACTAAAATTTTGGTTTTTAGTGCAAATTATTGCATTCCAGTTTTCGCATTGAATGTTGAAGTCCAACTTACTAAATATTTTCTCAGAAAAGGTGAGTAGCAACAAAAAAAAAAAATGCTAATAAATATTGACAAGAACTTTAAATTTATGTCTACTATTAATAATATATTTACACACAAAATATGAAATTCCAAATTATTAGAAGGCAAAAACAAAAAAAAAAAAAAAATCAATCATGACACACTAAAAGTTCAAGGAAACCTGCCAGTCACACCTTTAGAATAAGTGTGATTTTGACTTGTTGAAAGTTCGTACTAAGACAGAATTTCTAAGGCATTACTAAGGAATTACTAAGACTATTGCTAAGTAATATGCATACATATAATTTTTTTAGCTCAAAAGATGTCCAAAAGATTCCGGTCAGAGGCATTGTAAAAATTTGTTTTTATTCGTCTATTTCAAGACTTAAAAGTCAACCCTCGTATACAATATACAATATTTTTTTTTATTTATAGTAAACAAAAGCAATTTCAGCCATTCCAAATTAAACGCATCAAAAAAACGTAAATTGCGGGTTGACCATCTCCGATTTTGCTCAAACTTTCAGAATTGAATCTTCTCATGAAATAAAAACACTACTTTGAGTAAAAAAATTCGCTGGTATACGGCGCACTTTTTTTTGAGGTACAGTTTAATGTACATAGTATGGTTGTATGGAAGTAGTATGATAGGTGGTCGTTTAAAAAATATTAAATAAATTATTAAAATAGAAAGAAAAATAACACCATCATGATTTCTGGCAAATGGAAAGGCAATAAAATAAACTTTCTAAAAATATTTTTTTTCAATTTTTAAAGTGGGGAAAAATCCCATGGGGGGTTTGAAGTGAAAAGGCCTTTAAACTTTAATTTTAAAATCGATTTGTGTTGGTGTTTATAAACTCTAAGGCTAGCTGTCTGGCTGGCTTAAAACTTTCAGAACACGTTTGCGTCAGTGTCTTCTGTGAGCATAGTGCAAAATTTTTCGGGCTGGGGGCGCTTAACATCGAAATTAACCAAAAGTCTTCAAGTTACTATTGATCGAAGTAAAGTCCCACAAAAACTAGTAAACAGTTCTTCCTTTCATGCAAAGTTTAATCCACTCAGCCGCTTTTAAGTATATTCAAAGATATACGCAGTATATGAAGTTTTATAATTAAGGGTGTCCCAACAAGAACGCAATTTTTAAATGTGGCAACACTGGAAGTGTCATTGTTTGACATTTGAACAATTGTTACTGTTTGCTAGTAGAAGGTACGAGGTTAGTAAAAATGGAGCGCTACACGAATGAACAACGCATTCTCATTGTGAAATTGTTTTTACAAAATGGTGAAAGTTTTGCGGCTACAGTTCGCAAATTGCGATCAATTTGGGGTCACAATAATGCTCCAAAAGAGTCAACTGTAAAGAGATTAATTGATAAATTTGCCGAAACTGGGTCTGTTAGTGATGTAAAGACAACAACGCGCCTTCGACCAGGCCGATCGACCGAAAATGTCGCAGCTGTACGCGATGATGTCGCTCAAACTCCATCCACCTCAATTCGACACCGAGCTCAACAAATTGGTGTCTCCAAATCCACTATGCAGCGAATTTCGACGAAAGATTTGCATCTTCATGCATACAAAGTTCAATTGACTCAGGAACTGAAGCTAGCTGACCATGGACAGCGAAGGGAGTTCGTTAATTGGGTATTGGAGAGACAACATGAAAATGCTGATTTTGCCGCTAAAATCATCTTCAGTGACGAGGCCCATTTCCATTTTGATGGCTTCGTCAATATGCAGAATTGTTGCATTTTGAGTGAGGAAAATCCTCGAGTGATTCACGAGAAGCAAATGCATCCTCAACGTGTCACTGTGTGGTGTGGTTTTTGGGCTGGAGGAATCATTGGACCTTTTTTTTATGAAAATGAGGCAGGTCAAGCGCAAACAGTCAATGGTGTTCGGTATCGTGAAATGATAACCAGTTTTTTCTTGCCTAGAATTGAAGAAATGAATGTGGTTCCAACAAGACGGCGCCACATGTCATACAGCCAGAGAAACAATTCAATTGCTGCATCAGTTATTTCCCGGTCGTGTTATTTCGCGTTTTGGAAATCAGAATTGGCCGCCTAGATCGTGCGATTTAACACCATTAGATTTTTTTCTTTGGGGTTTTTTGAAGTCGATGGTTTACGCGAATAAGCCGACGACGACTCGAGCCTTAAAAGAGGAAATTGGACGCTGCATTAATGAAATACCGCAGCATTTATTCAAAACGGTCATTGAAAATTTCATTAAAAGATCGCGTGCATGCCAGCAAAGCCGCGGCGGCCATCTGCACGATATATTGTTTCATACATAACCTAATTCTGTCTACTTTACGATATAATAAAGTTTCACGATTTTTTTTTAAATATCTGTGTTTTATATAAAATTTAAAAATTGCGTTCTTGTTGGGACACCCTTTATTATTGGCATTTTATTTTTATAGGCAGAAAATAATAATAAATAATAAACTGGCCATTTCAGCGTTTGGAGAAACTTTGACCGAACTTCTTAGGATCAAATTGTGTTGTGCATATTATTAAATGTTTGTACACAATTGATCGAAAACTGGACCTACTAGTTTTATGGCAACTTCGACTCAAGAACCTCAAGAACGTTCTCAAGAACCTTTACATGGTGTTATTAACTCTCTGAAGTTTGCCATTGTCTGCAGAGAGGTGACAACTGATCGAAAAATTAATTTCAATTGATATAATTTTCTGTGTCTGGTGGAAGATTCGAACCACGGACCTCGTGGCTCGAAAATTTGCAGCGGGTGGTTCACGCACTCGGCCACGGCCGCCAGGAGATAGGCGGTAGGCTTGGCTTCTATCTAGCTTAAAAGTAAAATGTCAAGTGAATAGATTAATTTTTGTGAAATTTATTAAACTTTACTGTTTTGATGAAGTTACCAGTATGGAATAGAGGATGGTGCACTTTTCAATTGATTTTTAAATAAACAGAGTTAATTATAAATTACAATATAAGCTGATGTGCAAAATTCCAAGCCAATCTATAAATTTTTGTGGAATTTGAAGAGATTTTGCTGAAAATCTTTATGAAAATTCACTATTTTGATGACGTCACTAGTATGCATTAGACCAAACATGCCCACGTAATGGCCCGTATGGCCCGCGTGGCCCTTCATACAAATTTTTTTCTATCTTAGATTTGTCTTTGCAATGAGCCAAAATCAAAGAACGCCTGCAAAAAACAACAACACAAACCGCACTCGTTCAGTGTTCAGCACATTTTTTAGCGAACTTTACAAAAATAAATGCATACAAAGCTTAAATAAAAAAAAAATGCACATTCGATGATGTCGATGCTAAAGCTGATTGTCCCGTTACTTGTGTGTCGAGTAATTTTTCATGACATGTGATTTTATTGGATTGTAATTGCTTTTTTGTTTTGTTTGATTTTTTGCCAAATGCATCATTTTGTGTTTTTTTTTTGTTTTTTAAGCATTGGCCCGCGCTTAAAATTTCTTGGGCCCCACTTCATTAGAGAATGGTCCTGGTTTGGAAAGTTAATATTTCATCTCACAATAGCCTGCAAAGACAAAAAAAATAGATTGTCTTTTGAAAACTGACTTTGAAAAGGAAAGTAGTTTTTTCTGATCTTACAATACCCGGAATTCTTCAATGAAACGAAGACGGTTCAATTAATTATCGATATAAATTTATTTAATTAATTTTATTTAATCTAAATTAAAGTAATCTTCACTTGAATTGTCTGAGGTAATGGCATAACATTTGCCTTAGAATCAAATCATCATGCTTCCACGCTTAGAACTTCCTACATATATTTCTCATGGCTGCCTTCCCTTCCTTCTCACAAATACATCATTCCATTTTCAACCAATGCAGACTTGACTGAATAGGTGTAACACTTGAATTCCTTGCTTCAAAGTTCAAAAAAAGTTTCCACTTTTCTGCTCTTTAATTTTTTTGAATTATGTATTAAAGTAAGTAGAATTGTTTATTGTTAAAGATAAATTACGAAAAAATAATAAGTATCTGGCACCAGCACTAAAAAAACATACATAATTAATTTTGCATAAAATGTCCTCTTAATCTGTAGTGTGTGATTTTGACAGTTTGCGATGTTTTCTATGCATGCGTGTGTTTGTTTGTTTGCTTTTGTTGTTTTTCGAAGCAGCCGTGCGAATAACGTGAAATCGATTCACCAACACACAGCCACATGATAATCGTTAACAAATAACGTTCATGTCACCCCGCAAATGCAGCATATTAACGCGGTCTGCTATTTTTTTTTTTTTTTGGTTTTTTTTTTTTTTTTGTGTGTGCCTGGAATAAAAAATCAGCAGAATCTCAAATAAAAAAAAATGTCTGAATCAGTTGTTATTGAAATTTTGTTATTGGTCTTCCTTTGTTGGCTAAATAAAGTTTAGCACGTGTCATCAATTTTGCCACTCAGACTCATAAAGGTGACAATTGCATTTGTGTTGCTTCCATGAGCTTTTATCACGCATCAGATATACTAACTCGCACACACGTACGCTCTTGAAGATTTGATTAGAACATCCATTCATGGAGTGCGTTTTTATTAGCTCCCCGCGAAATTTTTGATATACACAGTATGTCAAATAGTATCCCAGACAGGCTCTAGAAAACATAATTAAAACACAATTTCCCTTTATTTTTCAAAATATTCTCCTACCGATTCAAAACACTTTTTACAGCGATTCAATAATGTTTCAAATGCCTGGTCTAGTTCATTTTTCGGAATTGCCTCCAGTGCTCGTGTTGTAAAAATCATTAAATTCCACGCAAAACTTGGTAAATATGCATGAGAAACATATTGATTGATACAACAAGTGATGAAACGGTGATTTTTGAAATAGAGCAGTTATTTTTGAGTGGCATAAACGTTGTTTTTTTACGCTGGAGGATGACAAACACACAGGAGATCAATTTCAGTTCGGACGCCTGAAAAGATCCAAACAGTACGTGATTTTCTTGCAGAAAACCATAATGCTTCAGTGAGAATGATGGAATAGGCCTTAATCATCAGCAAAGAGACTTTTTCACAAAATTTGTTCGTGTAGCAATTCAATTTTTCACTCCTTGTTCGTCAATTTTTGGCTCGAAAGCAAGTGTGTGTTTTTCCGTCGTATTCACCCGATTTGGCACCGTGTGATGCTTTTTTAAAATGCTGAATTTTGAGCTTGCAAGTTACTGGACATTAACATTGAATGTGCTCTTGAGTTTCTTTCTCCTCCTCGCAGAGTCTCTTCACATCTAAATCAGATGTACTTTTCTTTTTAAGATGATATCTGAAGACCTGTGTAATAAAATGTTAAAGTTTGTTGGTGTTTAGCTTACAATATAGCCCTTGCCAGACTACAAAAAGGTTCCAAGCAAAGATGATGCTTCAAAGAAGATGTTTCGTTTCCCTTAAATCCTTCATGTTCTTGTGTTTACCACATTCTATATTATTTTTTATCTCAGTACATTAATTAACTCAAAAATATCGCAAACTAGTCTTGTTCCGAACTTATTAAATTTCGGAGCTTTTTATCCATTTGTTATTAAATGTTTTGTACATAAATGATCAAGAGCTACTAATTTTATGCCGACTCCAAACGGCTAATGCGCATGTTCTCTAGAAGCTTTACATGACATTATTTACTCTCTGCGGTTTACTATTAGGTAAAAACTTTCTGTGTCACATGGAAATTGAACCAGGGTTCTTTGGCGTATAGGTCGCGCATTCTACCCACTGCACCACGGCCGCCACGGAGTAAAGCCCATTAACTAAGGCTTAACCGATCATTATAGATCAGACATGAGCTTCCAGAAGCACAATTGGCCCAGTAGGCACAGCTACAAATTAGTTTTATTTTATCAAATTTGTGTTTGCACATTTGTAAAAACAACAACACGTTCAAAAAACAACAACAACAAAACCGACGTTCGCCAAATTTTTAACTCGCTTTAACAACAGCAATTGCATGCAAAGGCAACAAAAACAAAGACTCACTCGACGAGGCTGAGTTTGAGATGATTGTCCCGTTACTTGTGTAATATTTACAAAAACACACATGATTTGTTTTTGTTTTTGCACATAAATTTTGTTACATATGGAAATAGAAATTCATTATTGTCGAAGACAATTTTTTTTTTGTTTTTTTTTTTTGCACGGTGGTCAAAATCATTAATGAGGATAATGTTGTGTTTGTTTGAAAAAAAAAAAATATTGGCCCACCAATTTATTTTCCTGGGCAATGACTGTTATAGATACTAAAACTCTAAGCCAGATATAAATTTATCGTTCCTCCACATTTTCCTGTTAGGTATAAGATCCTTGTAGCACCTTTCGAAATTTTGCTTTCCAACCCATCTGTCCCATCTGGATTTTTAAAAAAGAATTATATGCGAAGATCTTGAGTTTCATTATGTGTCCCATAATATTCCCTAATCGTAACTCCTTCATCCTAAGTGCACTTGGATATGCTTCTATTTCGATTGTAAGCTACTTCTTCGATTGTATTTGTTTTGGATAATGTCTTAATACTATTATTTTATTTTTTTATTTTTTTTAACTTCTTTCAATGAAGGATTTCAGATGTAATAACTATTCAGTCAAGTCTATCTTGGATTAAAATGAGGTCATAGATTAGTGCAAAGGAAGGGGCAGTCAAGGAAAACATGCGTAGGCTGTTCTGTACATGTGTAGATAGCCGTTGAAACTTGTGATTTTGAATCTGAGGCAATCGTTATGGCTTTATCTCATTCAATTCAGGTTTTAAGGCAATCTTATCGACAACCTTCTCTATCAACAACTATAACTCCAGGTCGTATATATTGATGAGTTTTCAATTTCAGTTGATTAGAAATAGGGAAAGAAATGCAGAAAGGTTAAAGCGTAGGACTATTGCCTGGTCCTACGGTGAACTCTGAAAATCGGGACCTCTGGCATTGCAGTAATGCTACCAACTTGACTACCGAGGCCGTAAAATACGAGTATGTTTATGTTGATGTTTTATTTTTCTTAAGATTCATTATATTCACGACTGTAGTCTTATTTTAGGATACATCTCACAGCAGAATCTGATATTGTTAGTGAGTTGAAATAAATATTAAGCTTTAAACATTCAACATAAATCCAACATTCGAAAATTAACACAAGAAAAAAAAAAGAAGTTAGCTGTATAGTCCAGTCGACATGTCGAAAAAAATGAGGGAAGTTGGAAAGTATTCTGAAGTTTATGGAACTATAACGGGTTGTTTGGAGAGTACACTAGGAAGACTTTTCTAAGTCTTCAAATTTTGACGTTTTTCGCACCCACCGCCCCCCCCCCCCTTAAGTCAGCACAGGGTCCTCGAGGTCGAAAACTTTCTAGTGTACCCCAAAAAACCCGTTAAAGTTCCATTAAATTCGGAATACTTTCCAGGTAAAAATACATGACTGGACTAGTAAAGGGTGTTTTTTTTAGGGGTTTGTTTTTCGAATAGAGATAAAACTGGCATTTTGTGGTCAAATCTGGCAACTCTAATGTCATTTATGTTCAGTTTGGTTTGCCATTTTATCATGAACAGGTTGACAAAAGAACAACGCTTGCAAATCGAGCAAATTTATTTCGAAAATAATGGTTCAGTTCGCGAAGTTTACCGCAAGCTCCGTCCATTTTATGGTCGACATAATCGTCCATCAGAGCAATTAATTCGGTTAACCATGGGTCGTTTTCGCACTACGTTTACTCTATGTGATAATACGCATCCGCAGAGACGTCGAACAGTGCGCACCGAAGAAACAATTGCCGCTGTAGAGCAAAATGTTGAAAAGGACCCGAATGAATCGATTCGCCACCGAGCACAGCAATTGGAGCTTTGTCCATCAACTGTATGGAAGATTTTGCGCAAAGATCTTGGCTTGCGACCTTACAAGATCCAGCTTGTGCAAGAATTAAAGCCGCGAGACCATGCAATGCGTCGTGATTTTGGTGTATGGGCCGAAAATGAGATTGATCTCGATGCTGATTTTCATCGCAAAATTTTGTTCAGTGATGAGGCTCATTTTTGGTTGAATGGCTACGTCAACAAGCAAAATTGCCGCATTTGGAGTGAAGAGAATCCACATGAGATCCTTGAGACGCCATTACATCCACAAAAACTGACTGTTTGGTGTGCTCTATGGGCTGGTGGAGTCATTGCGCCATACTTCTTCCGAAATAATGCTGGAGAGTCAGTTACCGTTAATGGAGACCGGTATAGAGCCATGATAACCGACTATTTTTTTCCCGAATTGGATGGCATGAATGTGGATGTCTTGTGGTTCCAACAAGACGACGCTACATGCCACACAGCGCACGTCACAATCGATTTATTGAAGGAAACATTCGATGAGCGCATAATTTCGCGGAATGGACCTGTCAATTGGCCACCAAGATCGTGTGATTTGACACCATTGGATTATTTTCTTTGAGGATATGTGAAGTCGCTCATCTACGCCAACAAACCAGAAACGTTAGGGGACTTGGAGGCCAACATTCGTGGCGTTATTGCCGACATACGGCCCCATATGCTCGAAAAAGTGGTTGAAAATTGGACCTGTAGAAGTGGCTTTATTCGAGCCAGCCGCGGCGGCCACATGCCCGAAATCATATTTAAACATTAATGGCATAAAATTATCCTTCCAATAAAGCCAAATTGATGGACATTAAAACGATTGTCTTGTGTTTTATTTCAATTCGAAGTTCTATACCTCTTAAAAAAACACCCTTTACATAGCTAGACTAGTATCGTTGACACACCTGTAGGTTTAGACGTGACAGCGTATCTTTATCCTTGTCCGTATTTTGATTCCTATCCTTTTCTTTGTTCCCAAACTTGTACTCATCACCCCAAATAATTAAACGTAGTGCGTTAAGTCAAGGAATGTCATGGAATTATAACGTGGAATTATTATCAAGTTATAATTCCATGCAACGGTTTTTTTTTGTTGTTCTTGAATTTTAACTGCATTACACGATTGCCTGCGTGGTGTTATAGTTCCAAAAATCTGATTTTCATTTAAGATTTAAAATACATTTTTTTTTTGCCGTAAAATTAATTTTTTTGTAGCACTTCTACTCAGCGAGTAATAATTCCATGCAACAATATTACATTTTTGTTGCATAAGCTGCGGCAGTCATAATTTATATTTTTATTTGTCGTTAGGCCTAAGCCTAGTATAAATCCTTCATTTTTTTTGTATAACATTTACCTTGCCGCATATACTTACCGAATAATAATTCCAAGCAACACCCTTGCAGGACTGATGCATTTTAGATCTTGTAGCGGCTCTCTCCGCGGCCTTATGATATCAGAAATTTTTTCGTTTCCTTATGAAACGAAGGACCAGCCTTTACTAAAGTTTTTACTGAAGTTTACTGAATATTTTTTACCGTAGAACTTTTACTTAGCGCGTTATAATTCTATACAATAAATTTAAAGTTTCGAACTTGGGCAGCTCCATCCGCGTCCCAATGACGTCGTTATTTTATTTTTTATTTTTCAATTTTTGTCATAACGTCGAAGATTAAAATTTTAATGTCGTGCCATTAATTGTATCATTACACTTATACTCATTGAGTAACAATTCCATGAAACACCAAAGCATATTTGAAAAAGGCTTTATTCAACTTTTTTGGAAACCTGCACATTTAAACGTGACGTCAGAACATGGCTTTCCTACTTCCCACAAAAAGGGAATTATCTCACTATCTCCCAGTACTGCTGCTAACTTTTCTTAGCCACTAACCGCATTCATTTTCCATTCTGACATGATTTTGATGATTAAAAAACTTTTTTATTAATGATATTAAAAAATACATCTTTGACTTCCTAGTTACCAAACGTTTTTGCAACGATTCTGAAAACCATTTTGAGAAATCAAAAATGACCAAGAGACTATATGACATGTGCACGCATTAAAGTAAAACTGCTTATCTGCCGAATCTGCTAAAATTTCATTGCTATATAATTCTGAAAACATTTCAGTGCATAAAAAATGCATTAAATTAATGCGTTTGCGTGCAAATGCAATTAGTTAATTTGTTGAGTTAACACCACCAACACGCACAACAGCAACAACACCAACAACAATAAAAACAGCAAGAAAAACCAAACATCCAGGGGTGCTTTTTAAATGCTCTCGGCGCACCCTACCGTCACCAAACGAAAACACTGTAAAATGCAACCATCAAAGTAATTTGTAACGTTATGTCATTCGACATATTATTGTGCGTGTGTGTGTGTTTGCATTTGTTTCACGTAAGTGTGTCTGTTATCTTGAAATAACCATAATAAAGGAGAGCATAAATTGTCGATTTTAAATGCTGAACTCTAAGAACTGTCAAATCATGCACAACAAACAAAAAAAAAAGGGGCACAAATGCAACACTGTGCTTAAAACTAAAAACACAGCTATTTTATTTATGTGAACAACATGGTGAGGGCGACGGTGGTGGTGGAGATGTGATATTCTTCGAGCAACTTTCAAATATAATACACTTTGTCGTTATAACAGCACAATTACAGGGCATATTAACAGCCTGTATTGCATACTTTAAGGAGCACAAACAGACTGTCATCGCATATGTTTTAGAGTTAATAGTTCTTCTGCTGCTTGTATTATTCTCTTTATTGCTTATTCATAAGAGCGTAAATAATCGCACAGAAGAAACAAAAAACAATAACATAAATGCCAACAAAAACAATATAAAAGAACTAAAAACATTAGGTGAATACAGAGCCGGTGCAAGGGTAATCAGGCAAATGAAACCGAAATGGTTAAATTACGTCACAAAATATTTTCAACATATGACATGATAGTCAAATTTTTTTCATTCGTGAATTTTGCTATCGGTTAAACTTTTCTACGTCCAGGTAATTTAATCATTGCACTCATTCAGTTAATTAAAAAAATGCACAGATAAAAGAGCACGATAAGCACGATAAGATGAAAAGAAATGTTCCCGGTGAAACTTGCGATTTCTTCTTTTCTTCACTGATTTTAAAATTTAGCGCTAATTAATTTCTTTAAGTTTTTCTTAAAATTATATTTATGACCCCAATTATTTTTAATAATTTTAACTCGCTTTTCAGAATTATATTTTATAAAAAACCCATAGAACCCATTACATTTTATAAAAAAATCCACCTAAGAGAGGATGCACGGCAGAAATCGTCGATTAAATCCATGATATTGAACAATCGGAGAATGAAAATGCGTGAGGATACATCACAACACACCAGATACCAAAATTAGCCAAAGCATTGGAATTCTCTGGGTGAACGTGCACCAAATAAGGACAAGGTGGGACAGAATTGACTTTGAATTGAAGGAAAAACGACCGCATTTGGACCGCAAGAAAAAAATACTCTTCCACCCTGACAATACAACGGTGCAGACGTCTGTAGTCGCCGTGTCAAAAATCCATAAATTGGGCTACGAACTGCTATCCCATCCACCATGTCAAAAATCCATAAATTGAACTACGAACTGCTATCCCATCCGACATATTCTCAAAATATAGCCCACTGCGACTATTTGCCATTTCCAAATCTAATAAAATGGCTCGGCGGTAATAGATTTGGGTCAAATGAAGAGGTCATTACTATAACAATCGACTATTTTGAGGACCTTGATAAAACCTTGTATTTGGAAGGCAAAAAACAATTGGAAAGACACTTGTTTACATGTATCCGATCTGAATGGAGACAATGATGAGAAATAAAACGCTTTTTCGACTAAAAAAAAAAAAATACCTATTTTTCAAAAAGTCACAAACATATCAAATTGCACTCGTATATCAAATTATTAAAACTATTTAAAAACACTATGTCAAAAATGTTTGAAAAACTTCTTCTAAAGGCTTCAATAATGACAGAGTTAAAAAAAATCGCTGAAACGTGTTTGTAAACCTTTAAAGACCAATTTTTTATTCTCATCTGAGCACAAATATTGTAAAAGCAAAAAAAAATTATATAAAAGTATTTAAAAATGGATTGTAACTCACACATTGCTTGGATGATATTGGCCTTAAGTGCTTGAATCGTTTCTGGATTGTTGGCATAACATCGGTCCTTCACGATTCCCCACAAAAAAAAAAGTCCAAAGAGGTCCAATCGCAGCTCCGAGGCGATTGACATCGCCAAGACGGCTGATAACACAATTAGGGAATTTGTTGCCCAAGAGATCGATTGTGGCATGGGCTGTGTGGCATGACGCGCCATTCTGCATGAACTAGAGGTTGTCCAAATGCATGTCCCAATTTTAGTAAAAAAAAGTCGGTTAACATGGCTTTTTAACGCCCACTGTTGACCGAAACCTTGTTCTCAGCCTCATTTTCGAAGAATTATGGTTCAACTATTTTGCCACGATGGGGAGTAAAACCGATGCATCAATTCGCCGATGAAACACTTCGCCGTGAAACACTTCGCCGTGTTTTTCATATAGTGTTACGCAGAATTAAATAAGTATAATATAGTATGGACACAGTACCTTTTCAACTGTATAGTTCATACATTGAATAATTATAATATTGCCAAAAAATTCGCCGCATATGGAGCTTGTCTTTGATATTCATATTGAAAACATCAACCTTAAACAGAAAGACAAACACTGACTGCTGTTAAGTTACAGAGTTGTAATGTACAACATTTTAAAGTACATATATTTCAAACATTTGTGCAGTAATTTCAGAAAATCGAAACGAGTACCTTACAACATTAGGCTGGTTGCACACTCTTTGATTAACCGCAGAATAGGAGATTGCAGTGATGATTGTTTAAAAAGTGTGTGTTCATCAAGAAATAAGGAGTACACAGAGTATATTTCTGTATTGCATTTGTTTTCCTTATATGTTATCTTAATGTTTTTGATACAAAATTCTACACATCACATAGTTTTATGATACAGTATGACGGTATAGGATGATAGTATGGTATGATGGTAAGGTATGGTGGTATGATGATCATGGAATGATGGTATGGTATGGTATGGTATGGTATGGTATGGTATGGTATGGTATGGTATGGTATGGTATGGTTTGGTATGGTATGGTTTGTTATGGTATGGTATGGTATGGTATGGTATGGTATGGTATGGTATGGTATGGTATGGTATGGTATGGTATGGTATGGTATGGTATGGTATGGTATGGTATGGTATGGTATGGTATGGTATGGTATGGTATGGTATGGTATGGTATGGTATGGTATGATGGGTTTGGTGTGGTTGTTTAACTCTGAAGTTGTTCTTATTTGTCTTATTAACATTAAACTTTTTGAAATTGTATTAAAACAGATTTAATTTACTTATGCCATTATATGAAATAGGACTTTTTTAGAAAAATTACGTTAAAGAGTAAATTAATTAATCACTTAAAAATCAACTTTTTGGGTTTAAGTTTCAGTTCTACCGTGCATGGTGGCCACACATATTATTTTTTTCTTTTAATTTTACATGCAAGCATTTCATTCTCCTTTTCTCTTTATTTTACAGGATGACTTGTACTATTCCTGTTTAATGCCAGTGTATAAAATTCATTATGAACTAGTTCACACATTCGTTTTCGCGAATGTCAAAAGCAATGAATCAAAGATCGAGTTGCTTCCTCACACACCTTTTTCATCGGATTTATGCCCCTTGAATTAGTTTTTGTTTTCAAACGTGAAAAAAAGACTCGTTGGTAAAAGATTTTCCAACAATACAAAAGATGGTGTCTGCGGTTATTGGCAATTGTAAGGAGTTCTACGGTTTTTCCTACACTAAGGGAAAAACAATTAAATTTATCCAAAAACTTTTTTAATTTATCCAAAAAGCGAGTCATTTTTGCACCAATAACGCATTAAATCGCAATTAAATCGACTAAGTAAATATTTAAAATTTATTTGAGTACTTTTTTAATTAAATTAAATATTTAAATATTTAAACAGAATTAATAAAAAAAATATATTAAAATTATGCACGATTTTTTTTTTAATATCCTTTCAAGTATTTACTATTTGAAAATAAAACTATCGCATTTAAAGAAAATTTATATAAAAATATTGGAATTAAAAAACAACATATTTGAATATTTCCCACGAGCTGCGTCCATCAAATGTCATTTGGTAGCATATTTTATTTTCTTTTTTACTTTTTTCGTTCTCTAATTTATACTACTTTTGACAGTTGTTGCAATATTATTGCACCAAATGTCAAAATAATATACATTAGAGAAAAAAAAAATTAAAAATAAAATAAACATAAAAATATGCAGGCAAATGACAACCGGTGCAAGACATTCGTGAAAAATGTCCGGTTGTCACTCTAACCTTACAAAAATTTATTCTGCGATCATCAATCGCACTCACAAACAGTGTTGCCAGATGGTCCGATATATCGGATTTGTTACGATTTTCAGCATTGGATACGATGATCCGATATTTGGCCAAAATTCCTCAAAATGTTACGATTTTAGGAAAAATAGATCCGACGTCCGATTTCACATATATGTATTTCTTTATGTATATGAAATGAAAAAAATTTCAAATAAAAAACATGGTGCCAACTTTGAAGCATTATTTTTAAATAAAAATCAATGGTAGCACTTCTGACCACGAATTTCAACATAAAGAATGACAATTACATTCGGTGCATTGCTTTCAAAACTTTTCTTTGTGGTTTTTATTATTTACTGTTATATTTGTGCTAAACTGTGTCGTGGATGAAAATAAATTTCTTATTTTGATATGGATAAATTTCTGATTAAAAAGTTAAAAAAATTAGTTAATTATTGTTGCAAAATAAATGCACGCGTTTAATAATAATTTCTACTATTCCTATATATAGTATTGACCACCAATTTATCTTCATTAAAGTAAAATACATATTTGTAAATGTGTAAAAATTTATACATATAAATTTGTTTTTTGTTTTTGAAAAGATTTTTTAAAAGAGAAATAAAGGTAGATGAAAGAAAAATTATTTTAAAACTTTGGCAAGAGGGTCAAAATTATCGGCAAATAGCAATAACTATTGGAAGATCATGGATATCCGTGCGAACGGTATAGGGAATCTCGTAGTGTAGTGTCTCTTATTAAGAAAAATCCAAAAACAACAGCCCTCTAAATAACGGCTGATGTCAACCAAAAATTTAATAAGACAATTAGTGAATCCACAGCCAGAAAAATTTTAAGAAAAGCCGGTTATCATGGTCATGTCGCCCGAAAGAAACCTTTCATCTCCCTGACAAACAGAAAAAAACGTATTGACTTTGCCAATAAATATGCCATCTGACTTTTGGAAAAAAGTAATTTTTTCGGACGAAAGCAAATTTTGTATATTTGGGATTAAAGAAAGACAAATTGTATGGAGGAAGAAAAGTACAGCTCTTAATAAAGAAAATTTGCTGCCAACTATCAAGCATGCCGGAGGAGGAGTCGTGATATGTGGATGTATGGCAGCTGGAGGCGTAGGCAATTTGGAATATATAGATTCAACAATGGACAGATTTGCATATTTGGATATTCTGAAGAGGAATATAAAACAGAGTGCTGAAAAGTTGGGATTGTCCACTGAATTTTATTTCCAACATGACAACGACCCAAAGCACACTGCTGAAGTCGTTAGGCTATGGCTCTTGTATAATGTCCCAAAAATGCTGCATACTCCTCCACAATCGCCAAATATAAACCCAATACAGCACCTATGGGCATATCTAGAAAGAAAAATACGCCAGCGAACCATAGTTAGTAAGAGAATGCTAAAGGACATGCTTAAAGAGGAGTGGGAGAATATATCGTCTGCAGAGACCACACACCTGGTGAATTCAATGCAAAATAGGCTGAGAGAAGTTCTCAAACGTCGAGGGTATCCAACCCGTTATTAACTATTTGCTTGATTTTTTTTTATAACTATTTTATATATTTTTTACTTAAGAGCGTAGACTTTTGAAGTATAAGTTTTTTAAATGTTAAATTATTTTTGTTGTTTTTATAAAAACTATAATTATTTGTTGTCAAAATGATCTCCTATAATAAAGTACCTGAAGTCATATATTTAAATTAATAAACATATATAAGCTTAACACGGATTTTGTTTGTTTTGTTTTAATTTTAAGAAGCTGAACATTTTAAGAGCGTGGACTTATGACACCTAGTGTTTTTTGTATATTATTTGTCTTCCTTCCGACAAACGCGACGAAAATCCGACGGGCTGAAAGCAAAAGTTACGATGCGAAATTTTTTTTCCTGGCAACACTGCTCACAAAGTATCCTGGCCAAACATGCGGCTATATTACCCTTGCAACCATAACTAAATGAGAATTATAAGAACTAAGGTTGCAACTGCAAGAAATAAACTGCAGGAACAGAGTGCGATGCTGTTGCTGCTTGTATATAATATGTGTGTACGTGTGTGGTATAAATAAAATTCAAATACGGGAAAAAAACGAGTTGTAAGGAAAACATTTGATTTATATAATATGCGTTATTTCCCTTAGTGCATAAATAGGTTATCGAAGCTATTGAACTATGTAGAAAAATAAATATATTTATTTTTTTCCAAATTTTTTGTTTTTTCTTTGTAAGGTCAGGTCTGGGACTACCCTCGTATTTATGTATTATGTATTCGGTATTATTTTAATGTAGCTCTAGGACAAAAATAGCTAGGTAACACCTTAATTTGATGTGTATGTAGTCAATTGTCATAGACCCTAACTTTTCTTTGTGATTTCTAAACACTTCTGACTAGTAGCGTCCTATATTTTGCGTGAATACACTCAAAGTTTTTTTTAAGATCTATGATATGTTTACCTCATGATTGGATGCTTTTTATACTGAAGAATTCTTGAGGATATTGAGTTTACAAAGAGTGGGTCGAAGAGGATTTTTCTCTAAGTGCATGCTGGGGGGAAAAAAAACTGGACTAAGGCGTTGTTTACTGTCTCTGCTTCAAAATTTAGTATCGATAACTTTAAAATCAAATATTTCATGACAATATGAATAATAAAAAAAATCTTTTAGGAGAATAATAATATACATTTTGGAATGTACCCCTTTGATTTCACTCTATTTATAAAATAAATTTTTCAGTATATATTCATAATGCTCATAGACTATATTTTCATAACATTTCATAATGCATTTATATTTATGTAACATGTGATAATTTATTTATTTTTATTGAAAATAACCTGTACTCATATTCCTGTAAGTAGACGCCTGTGAACACTGTCTCCAACTGTCACTTGTACCAACTTTATTTGCAAAGGCGCCCTTAAAAGTACGCCCGCCTGCAGGGCCGACTCTACAATCATCAAATACATTGTGATGGCTCTAGTTGTTTTATTCCCATTGTTATTATCATTTTACTCCGCACATGCAAGCAACCCACAGCATTTTCCATTCGAATGCATTTCGAAAGAATTTATCGTAAGAACCACTTCGATTTCCAGAGAAATTGCATGGTTCAGTAGATAAAAAGATTTCACAGCTTTGGCAAGTGCACAATTGTAGACAGGCTGGTGTTAGCGGGTGATGCCATTGTTGTTGCAGTTGGAGTTGTTATTGTAAATTTAATCTGCAAATTGTTAAAAATCCCCTTCGAAGTACTTGCTAGCGATAGGTATGGCAGATAAAAATCCCCTTCGAAGTACTTGCTAGCGATAGGTATGACAGATAAGCGGACATGAGTTTTGTCGTTTTGTCGTTTCGTCGTCAGCAATGAATTCAAAAATTATTTTATATCCTACCAATTATGAATGTATGCAAGGCTGAAAGAATGGATGAATGTGAGCCTGGTCATAGCCTAGTACGAGTTGACAACACTTAAGTAATGTCTACATAGGCAATTTCTGAGCACTGCAGTTACTTAACGTCAACAAATTGAACAATTGAAACAAATCAACAAAAAGAAGTCTCATATATTTGATGGTTTGACAAGGTTTGCCGATAGAAGTCTGCTTCAATTCCTGCCACCATTCATCCACTCATTTTACTTTTAGTGTTCTCTCCCTTTTTTTTATGTTCTACTAAGTGTCCTTATTGTGTTTGCTATCATCTTCATCGAATTGTCTGTTTATCATCGTTGCAGCATCTTTACTTTAAGCACTTAAAGTCTGGGCTTGTGTTCAAATTTTTTCAAGATCAATCTTTGGCGATAATTGTTTGGAACACGTTTGTATGTGTATATTCAGCGGATTTGGATTTTTCTGCTTTTTTTCAATATTTGGTCTCACATTATTTCAGTTTCTCTGAAGTTTAATGTGAGGGATTAAGTGTAGGGACACTTGAAAATATTGAAAAAAGTAATATCTGCTGATAAGCTTTGCTAACCTTTTATCGGAAAGCATTGAAACGTGTTCGGATTTGATGTTCGATCAAGATATTGTTTGTTTGGCGTTAAAGGGATTTTCTTTACCCTTTACATGACTACAAACTGAATACAAGCACTCACACACACTTGCAAAGGCTTAATTTTTATCCAAAAGTTTTCATAAAATATTAAAATAATATGAAAAATTTCACAAAGGGCGTTACGATAACGTATAAAAATTACCCACACGTTTGTTTTTATTTTTTGCTTAGCTGTGGGCTTCATATAATCTTTTGAGGATTAACACAGAAAACTGTTTCTGAAGTAACATTTCTATCATTTTAAACAGCATAAAAAGATACAAACATGAAAACATCTAGGAATAAACTGTTGTAACATTTAGGGTGCCGCGACAGGTCTTGAGTATCGGTTGACTCGATGCACAGTGCTGTGAGTAGGAGTTTATATATAGGATCTTTGAACAAGAGTCCTCATTTTATATGTGGCATAATTTTGATGGATGTCGTACTCTTCCTTATGACGGCAGAATAGTAGAAAATTTCTTTTAACATTCTATTTGTTAACTCCTAAATCAAAGTAACATTATAATAAAATGGTTTGAACTAAATATATATGATTTGTTTATGATTTATTTAATAAAACTGTAATGACTTAGTTAAAACAAGGGTTAAACTGTTTCAAGTTTTATTCAGGCGAACAGTTGTCTTAAAATATTTAATAATAAGCAAGGTATAAATATTTTGCGTCTGCGTCTATATGACCTTTCCTTATTTATATTGAAAACAAATTTGAGCTTTAGGCCATGTATGTTGACAACAAGACAACATGAAGACAATGAAGGCAACAACCAACAACAACAATAACTTCTCTGTATAGAGCAAATCACACAGCAGACTAGACAGACTGTTTCGTTGGCCGCTACACCAACTCATCAGTAGTCCTGCATGAATTTTCACTGTAATTCACTCAAGCTACTAAGGTCCTACTTATGCTGCCATTATGCGGACAAAGTTACCCGAAAGTTTATTTTGACAAAAAGAAAGCTTTTTACATTAGTAACTAAGTTCTTATCTACTTATCGTGTCACACTTTTAGGCATAGCCTTAATTCATGTCCATCTTCGAAAATTCGATCACAGTTAGTCTGCTGTGTGATTTGCTCACAGTGATTTGTGAGCGATAAAGAGAAAGAGAGAGAGAGAGAGAAAGAGAGAGAGAAAGAGAGAGAGAGCGTTACTTTGCGGTACACCAAGTTCTAAACCAGTGTTGCTAACACGACAAATATAAGTTAATTTATACAGCTTACTAGAATGGTACTATTTAAGATAACAAAAAAAAAAAAACAAAAGAAGAAAATAAGTAAAACTTTAACCCAAATAAAAGTGGCGTCCGTGGCGTAGCTGGTTAAAGTGCGTGGCCGCTATGTCAACGAACCTAGAAGCCCAGGTTCGAACCCCAGCAGCGACAGAAAATTATTTGAATTAAAATAATTTTTCTGTACGGCCGCCACCTCTCTGCAGACAATGGCAAACCTCAGAGAGTAATCAAAATGCCATGTAAAGCTTCTTGAGAATAAGAACATTCCGTTCATCGCCGTTCGGAGTCGGCGATAAGCCTGTAGGTCCAGTTCTCGGCCAATTGTGTACAAACTTAATAACACGCACAACACAATTGATCATAAGAAGCTAGGTCAAAGTCCTTTCAAGGGCTGAAATGGCCAGTTATTTATTTTTTTTTTTTACCCAAAAAAGTTGATTTTTAAGTGGATAATTGATTTACTCCTTAATATAGTCTTACCAAAAAAGACCCATTTCATATAATGGCAATAGTAAATTTAATCTGTTTTAATCAGGGATCGTAATTGTTATAAGCGATATCTGAAAACGAAAATTATCTAACGATTTTTATTGTTTGGCCGGAGAGGGTTAATATGTATGACTGACCCCCATTACTTTTGCAAACGAAAAATTTTTTCCTTGCGGACCTATTCCCTCCGGCCACTCCTTATGGGGGCTCCGATACAAATTTTATGGTTTTTGTATGTTTATTCCCTACACCTAAACAGGGGGCTTTAAGGGCAGGCTGGAGATGGTTGATACGTATGACCAACCCCCATTACTTTTGCAAAAGAAAAATTTTTTCCTTGCGGACCTATTCCCTCCGGCCACTGCTTAGGGGGCTCCTATACAAATTTTATAATTTTTGTATATTTACTCCTTACACCTGAACAGGGGGCTTTAAGGGAGTGCTGGATAGGGTTAATATGTATGACTAACCCCCATTAATTTTGCAAAAGAAACATTTTTTTTCTTTTGAGACCTATTCCCTCCGACCACTCCTTATGGGGGCTCCTATACAAATTTTATGATTTCTGTATATTTAATCCCTACACCTGAACAGGGGGGCATTATGGGAGGGCTGGAGAGGGTTGATATGCGTCACAAAACTATGTGATATGTAGAATTTTGTATCAAAAACATAAAGATATAAATAAAATAAGTGCAATATAGAAATATACTCTGTGTACTCTTTTGTTACTCTCAAAAGTTTGAAATATATTTTAAAACAGCGCAGGGCGCTCCATAGCTCACTGAGCTCTCTGTGAGCGTAACTTTTCACATGTACATAAAGCTCACAACAGACACCGTTGCCAGATTGGGCGATTTATCGCCAATTGGGCGCTTTTTTTCTTGTTTTTGCGCTTAAATTTTAAGGAAATCGCCTGGCGATTTTTTGGGCGATTTTTGTAAAAACAATCTTTTTTCATAAACTCATCTAATGTGTTTAAAATTTCAATTAAAGAAAATAACAATTGTTTTAAGTGTTAGGAACACTCTGTTAACAATACGATTGAAGACAGCTCACAAGCCCTTACCGATAATTTATTTATATCGAAATGCTTATTTTTTTGAGACCGTTTCTTCAAAACATCAACTCACTTAATTTATATTTTCAATGAGAAAAAGTTGACTTTTTTCAAGCTTACGTTGAAATCAAGGTATATTCAACAAGGTAGTCTCGTCTCGGAGTGGTGGGTGCAGTAGCTGTCAAACATAAGAAGAACGTATAAAACAAACAAAAACACAGTGAATATAAAACTGTCAAATGTGTTAAAATTCATTGTTTTAATTTTTGTGCGTGCTGAATGTTTTTTTTAGCATTTATCGTGAAGGTAAAATAACACTAAGGAAGGCACTGCTCCTGGCTGCAACCGGAGTGGACCGCAATTATTCCCCGGAAGATTTATAAAATCCGTTTTATAAAAATGCTTTTCGTAGACCCACGCTGATTGGGAAAATGTTGTGGAACAAGCAACGTTGCAGCGATTGCGTCTTGCTTCATTAAGTGGCACACTAAAAGACGAGCTATTTTCTTTTTGAAAAGGCTTCTTACAAATTGCACAACTCTTGGGCATTAAATCGCTTAAATAATTTTCATCAACAACACAAGTCTGATTGGAAAATTTTATTTGTTTTGCTTTTTTTCGTTCAATAGCCGATTTTGACAGGTGCTGTACCCACCGCAAGAGAGAATTTCAACTACTAACTCTACCTTCCTTAATATACCTTGGTTGAAATCACAACATTTATTCAAAGACTTGTTTTAAAAATTATAAAAGAAGACATTGTCAAAAATTTCAATTTTGATAATTTAGCTACATTCAGCTTAAATAAAATGTTAGCGGATAAAAGCAATTATAAAAGAATTAATGACCTTACATTTCATTATCAGTTCCATGAAGAAATTCACAAATTAAGTGATGATATTGTTATGATAGACATACTATCAAAATGCTAGAATTTCATTATAGTTTTAATCAAGGAAATGTTAAAACGATTACCTAGTCTGTTAGAAATTTTTGAAAATGCTTTTATTTTATGTCCTGAAAGATGTTTAAACTATATAAGACCTTCTTTCCGTGAACTCCCTCTTCATTATCTATCTCTTGAAGAGCGACGTGCAGAAGAAATCGAATACGAATCTTTGTTGAAATTTCCATGGAGCAATGTTTTCAAAAACAATGTGCCATCTGGAAGTGAAGAATTTTGGTAATCGGCATACAAAATTAAGACAGCCGTAGGCGGAAAAATGTTTGACAATATTTGTAAGTTGGCATTCATCTTGTATAAACTAAATCAATGTATGAACTAAACAATACTTCGAGAATTGACGAAACGGAGGAAGAGTCTAATATGGCTGAAGGAACTACGTTTTTTGCAAAATTTTTTTTTTAAAGTTGCATATTGAAAAGTTCTAAAAAGTTATACTCTCTAAAAAAATGTTCTTTAACGATCAAAATTCTCGTATAAAATAAAGTAGCTTTTTTATTATTTTTTATAGATCTCAAAAATATGAAAATAAGAATATCTAATACTATTAACAGATCTCAATATTATTTGAAAAAAAAAATGTATATAATTTGTTTTTTTTTCTAATATAATAAATTTCTTAGAAAAAGTGGCGATTTTTGGCGATTTTTTTTTCATTGGGCGATATTGGGCGATATTTTTTTTAAATCTCGCGCTTTTCTCAAAAAAGTTCTGGCAACACTGACAACAGAAGAGAATATAATTCAGTCGTTCGCTGACGGTGATGCTGTGAAGACCTGTGTCGTTTTGCGCTGCAAATTATATGCACACTCGTGAAAAATCAACTTATTGTTGATTTATAATACTTATGCATATATTTTTTTAGTTTGTAGAATTTTATATTCGTATATATTAAGGTTTCATATAAATAATACATATTAGTTATTAAAACTTTTTGCATTGTTCATTCACATTCCTTATTAAGTTTTTAATATTTAATTGTTTTATTACTTGCTTACTTATTTTATTTAATTCCTTATTATTTACTTACGTATTTTTCGTTATTAATTTTCATTATTCATATACATGTATTAAGATTTTATATTAAAATAATTATTCGTATAAATTATGGTTTCATATTACTCATTCATATTATCTATTTATTAAGATTCTTTATATTATTCATTCATATTACTTGTATTAATTAATTAGTTAATAGAAGAAATAATGAACAATACCGATGACTAAAAATAAAAACATAAAATAAAAACGAAAAACTTACAAAACTAGACTTAATAATATGTGACTGTGTTAGAATGCCCAGCCCTGCTTTAAAATGTTGTACATTAGAACTGGCGTCCGTGGCGTATTTGGTTAAAGTGCGTGGCCACCATGTCAAAGAACCTGGATACCCAGGTTCGAACTCCAGCAGCGACAGAAAATTATTTGAATTAAAATAATTTTTCTGTACGGCCGCCACCTCTCTACAGACATGAAGAACATGTATGAACCATGCAGTTGAAAAGCTACTGTGTCCATACTATATTATAATTATTTAATTTTGCGTAACACTATGTTGAAAACACGCCTAAGCGTTTCACGGCAAAGTGTTTCATCGGTGAATGGATTCATCGGTTTTACTCCCCATAGCAGCTCAAGAAGTTTAACTTAAAAAAATACCGTATTATTTATCGTATTGTAAAAATCTAAAAATCTAAGATTAAGAGAATTCTTAAATTTAAGAGAACATTTCAAAATAATTATCTCAGTTCCTAATTCCGAAAACTATAACACTATATATATATATATATATAAGTGGACAAAACATTATTTCCATGATTTTTACAAATTTGGGTATGGCAACACTAGTCAATGCTTCACTACGCAGCTTTTTTTTGTTAGCTTTTACTTGATTGCATTTCTTACCTCAAAACGTGCACGTGGTTGTATAATTCGGGCAGTTTTATTTTAAAGTTCTCAACATTTTGCTCTCTCCCGAGTGAAATTTTATTGAATTACAAGAGAAAGTTTGAGTGCGTTTGAAGAATGGATATCGCATTAGAGATACGAACAAAAGTTATAACGCTTTTTTAACATTCGAATACGACTCAAAGACAGTTTGCAGAAGAATGTGGCATTTCAAAAATTGCAGTGAACAAGCTGATTAAGGTTAACAGGGTCGACTGTGCATGCCTCAATAATACGGCGTCGTTTATTAGAAGTTGGCCGAAGGGCTCGGAAACCCGTTAAGAAACAACTCTTGTCTGCCGCAATAAGGGAGAAAAGGATGGCTTGGGCTAAAAAGTACAAGGCATAGACTCAATATGATTGAAAGCAGGTGTTGTTTTCTGGTCAAAATAATTTTTCCGTGCAGGGCATGCGCCACCAGTTTGTTCGACGGTCTGATGGAGAACCACTTTCAACAGTTTACATTAAAAATGTCAGTCAAACAAATGTTTTGGGACTGCTTCTCGTTTTCTGGTACCGGTCCATTTGTTTCCATAACAGGCATTATGAAAAGCCAAAAATATTTGATGGTGCTGCAAGAAAGAATGGTTCCTGAGTTGTTAAAATTAAATGTAGAAAATGCGATTTTTCAGCAAGATTTGGCACCTTGCCATTCATCCAAAAAAGTCAAAAAATTTTTCATTGACAACAAAATTAAACTTTTGGATTGACCTGGTATTTCCAACCGGACCTCAATTCAATCGAGAATTTGTGATCAATACGTAAAACAAGGCACAACAAAAATCAAGTTGATTGAGTCAGTAATTGAATTATGGTATAGGGATCCCAAAATTCGTAATCACTGCAAATCGCTGATAGAATCCATGACAAAACGCTTTAAAATGGTTCTCAAAACTAAAGGTGGACACATCAAATATTAATTTGCAATGTTTACAATATATTTTTATTTTCCATGAAACACATACATTTTTTGAATAAAAACTGCTTTGTTCACATTAATTTGCACAAGGATGTATGGTTTCAGTAACTACACCGAGAAAAAAAAAACAATAGTAAAATCACCTAAGACGGCTTGGGTGGAAAAAGAAAATTTATGGAAATTAAAAACTTATGCTTATTCACCAAAGTAATATATTGTTTTATAAATTTTTCATATAAATTACTTTGGTGAATACGCATAAGTTTTTTATTTCCATACAAATTCTTTAAACACAAGCCCGGCTAAGTTGATTTTACTACATTTTTTTTCTCGGTGTTGTGCGGAATATTGAACTGATTAAACATTTGAACTGAAACTACAAAACCGAAGGGAATTTTCTTAAAGCTCTCATAAAAATTTCAAAACCCGGATCAACATTTGAGTGATACTGGTACTTGTTTGAATTATTTTAATTTTTTGACGTGACGAAGTTACGTTTTGCCGCGCAGGTTTCCAAAAAAGTTGAAAAATGCATTTTTTTCAAAATTCATCGGCGTTGCATTGAATTGTTACTCGCTGAGTATAAGAGCTATGACTAAAAATATGTACGACCGTAAAGGTCAATTTTTCATTAAAAAAAGTAAAACAAAAATTCAAAACGTCATCGGGACGCGGTGGGAGCTGCTTAAGCCACGCAACTGAAAATTTGTTACATGGAATTATTATTGGCTGAGTATTAGTCCTAGGATTAAAAATATGGTGCACCAAGAAAGGCCTTTTCTAAGCTCTCCTAACAAAATTAGACAAAAAATTTCTGACGTCATGGGGACACAGAGAGAGCCGCTCAAAGATCGACAATGCAACATTCATGCAGCGGCGTTGCATTGAATTTTTACTCGGTGAGTATATAAGTTACGATAAATGTCTAAAAAGGAAAACGAAGGATTTATACTTCGCCTTACGACCAAAAAAAAAAAACAAAAATTCAGACGTCACCAGGTCGTGAATATAGCAGCATATGTAACAGAAATGTAATATCGTTGCATGGAATTATTACTATCTCAGGACACTTGCTGCGGTAAATTTTGTTCTACGACAGTATAGATGTGTTATTGCGCCTCACAACTTAATTACAAAAAAAATCTTATCGACATGATTTCAGGGTGGCAACCACATAAAGCAGTAAAAATGCTACAACCATGAAAAAATGTTGCATAGAATTTTAACTCTGTGACTACTGGCGTAACGATAAATTTTATGGAACGAAAATGAGGGTGAAAACTTTGGGTACATGACGAAAGAAACAAAAAGAATTGACGGCATCATGAGGGCCTTCAGGGAACAGCCTAATGTGACGCATATGCATCACTTTTGCTGGATTAATTGCATGCAGCTAAGGCATAGTTAAAACGCTAAAAAAAGCAAATGCAACAGCATCAACAACAACACCAACATCAACACCAACACCAACACCAACACCAACACCAAGACCAACACCAACACCAACACCAACACCAACACCAACACCAACACCAACACCAACACCAACACCAACACCAACACCAACACCAACACCATCACCAACACCAACATCAACATCAACATCAACATCAACATCAACATCAACATCAACATCAACATCAACATCAACATCAACATCAACATCAACATCAACATCAACATCAACATCAACATCAACATCAACATCAACATCAACATCAACATCAACATCAACATCAACATCAACATCAACATCAACATCAACATCAACATCAACATCAATATCAACATCAACATCAACATCAACATCAACAACAACATCAACATCAACATCAACATCAAAATCAACACCAACATCAACATCAACATCAACATCAACATCAACATCAACATCAACATCAACATCAACATCAACATCAACATCAACATCAACATCAACATCAGCATCAACATCAACATCAACATCAACAACATCAACATCAACATCAACATAAATATCAACATCAACATCAACATCAACATCAACATCAACATCAACATCAACATCAACATCAACATCAACATCAACATCAACATCAACATCAACATCAACATCAACATCAACATCAACATCAACATCAACATCAACATCAACATCAACATCAACATCAACATCAACATCAACATCAACATCAACATCAACATCAACATCAACATCAACATCAACATCAACATCAACATCAACATCAACATCAACATCAACATCAACATCAACATCAACATCAACATCAACATCAACATCAACATCAACATCAACATCAACATCAACATCAACATCAACATCAACATCAACATCAACATCAACATCAACATCAACATCAACATCAACATCAACATCAACATCAACATCAACATCAACATCAACATCAACATCAACATCAACATCAACATCAACATCAATATCAACATCAACATCAACATCAACATCAACATCAACAACAACATCAACATCAACATCAACATCAAAATCAACATCAACATCAACACCAACATCAACATCAACATCAACATCAACATCAACATCAACATCAACATCAACATCAACATCAACATCAGCATCAACATCAACATCAACATCAACAACATCAACATCAACATCAACATAAATATCAACATCAAAATCAACATCAACATCAACATCAACATCAACAACAACATCAACATCAACATCAACATCAACATCAACATCAACATCAACATCAACATCAACATCAACATCAACATCAACATCAACATCAACATCAACATCAACATCAACATCAACTTCAACATCAACATCAACATCAACATCAACATCAACATCAGCATCAACATCCACATCAACATCAACATCAACATCAACATCAACTTCAACATCAACATCAATATCAACATAAACATCAACATCAACATCAACCGTTACGTCAAAACCTACGGTTGTGTCCATGACACAGCCAACTCTTTTTTTTTATTAAATTTTAATTTCTGAACACACCTACTTATTACTTTAATCACAAAACTTGATTTTATCACCGAACTAGCTTCATTAAAAAACCATCTAATGTTGTATCCTGAAAAGATTTTCATTTTAATAATTTCACAGTTTATTAACTTTGTGGCTTTTTCTATTGTTTATCAATAAATTTAATTGCTACTTTGTTTTTGGTCTCCTAATACATAACATGGCTCATTAAACCAACAATGAATGTAGGTATTTTAATTCATTTTACCGCATTTCGCAATTATTTATTGTGCCGACAAATAGGATTTAATGCATTTAACAACAATTGATTTGGACACATAAAAACACTCCGACACAGACACAAACTCAGACTCAAACACAAGAGCATTGGATTGCAAACAGTAGTAAATCTATTTCTTAAAAGCATCTCATCGACTTCAACATGAACCCTGAACTGACCAAGGATTTCCAATGAAAATTCATTACCAAAATGCAATAAATTGTGACTTTTGTGCTTCTCTCTGAAATTATTGCGCCGAATACTGTCCACCTACTTGGGAAATTAATTTCCCAAAAAAGGATCACAGAAAACATTATGCTTTGCTATATTGTGATAGCTAGCTTTGCACAAGAGCTATAGAAAAGGAGGGGGAGAGAAGGCATTAGCAGGGAATGAGACACAACAGTCAACTGTCAAAATATTGAAATATAAGCAGCGGAAATGGACGCGCAAGAGAATGTCAGATATGTGTAGAGAAGCATACTGCAAGCAATGGTTTTGTCCGACAAGCGGACGGACGCATGGTTGGCCGTCATCGCTGTTTGCTGACCCATGTTGAATGGGTCATGAATGCGTGGGGAAGTGCGTTAGTTTTAATTTTAATGGATGTCCTTTGAGCATGACACTAACTACCAAAATTAGTGAAAAGAATTGGGATAACAGCAGCTACAGAAGAGCGAAAAAACAACAACAACAACAATATACAAAAACACAAAAACAGATTGTTGACCATTGATAAATGCGGGATTGCGAGAACGCATGAACTGATGATGCTTATCGCGCAGTAGGGGGTAACGGTTATTTAAGGATATTAATACCTACATGTGATTGCAAGGAACGTAGCTGAGACTCATGCGATAAAGTGAGTGTTTGTGCTTGTGTGTTCTAGGTAGGGTAGCTAGTTTCAATTATGGGTTGAATATCCTGCTGTTCCGTTGCGTCGCGTTGCGTTGTGTTTGGTAGTAAAAGTTGTTTATGGAAAAAGGATCAAAGAGGATATGCTAGGTGATATTACTGCACCCTCTAGAGTATATTAAGGGATAAAAGCAATGTAATGATAAGGTAAAAGATCATCTTTCTAGCTAGTTAAGGGTTGCTTTAAACATCAACTTGTGTTGAATCATTTATATTTAAGAAATGAAATGGTTTGCCTTTAACTTGGTCAATATAATATAAATTATCTATAATTTAACTAAGTTTACTACATCAAACAAGATATTAAGTAAATATTTTTCATATTATCTTTAAAATTCTCTCTTCCTTGCAACTGTTAGGCCTTCATGCTTTATTTCATTCTTCCTACTCTAGCGGATCACATCATAATTTATTTCGAATATGATTCCTTTGCGTTGAACATTGCTTTGTTTTCCTTATATCCTGTTATCTGTCAATGTTTATGTCTGTGCTGTCTGCCATAAACTCTGGCCTGTGTCTGACCCTTATGTGTCGGTTTAAAACTGTCTTTGATATTGTTTGAAACAATTTTCCATAACTTGGAACATAAAAGAACATAAAGAAATTGAAAGCGACAATGTCGCTAAAGAAAAAAAAAGGCGAAGATTTATGCGAAATCTTGAAAATATGTTTTGCAAAATAAAAGGATAAGTATGAATCATGCATAAAATGGTAGAGATAAAACATTTTAAATGGTTTTATAATAGTTTATTTTTAATATAATGTGAATTCGCACACTTTAAAGTGTTCTTTCTTGACAATGACAAATTAATTTTGACCAATTCTTTTCGTTTAGGTATAAATAAATGAATTAATAAATAATGAAATGTTACGTTGATATTTAAGATTTAGAGGAAAATAAAATTAAACTAACTGCAGAGTCCTGCTGTCTTCTTGATATCCAAAAAAATAAAGATAATAAATAGTATAAATCTGCTTCAAAGTATGCTAGTTGTATGCAAATAAACTTTTGCACCATTTACTCCCATTTACTATTGCAGGCCGTATTTTTTTTAAATAAAAAAATGTTTCACCTTAATGATTAGAAACTTAGATTGAAAACAAATTTAAGCTTTAGGCCAAGTATGTTGACAACAAGATAACATGACGACAATGAAGACAACAACCAACAACAACAACAAAGGCTATATATAGAGCAAATCACACAGCAGACTAGACAGACTGTTTCGTTGGCCGCTACACCAACTCATCAGTAGTCTTGCATGACTTTTTTCTGTGATCCACTCAAGCTACTTAGGTCCTACTTATACTGCCAATGTGTGGACAAAGTTACCCGGAAGTTTATTTTGACAGAGAGAACGCTTTTATATTAGTAACTGAGTTCTTATCTACTTCGATGCACCCTTTGACCAGGGTTAACTTTGTTCGTGTCATACTTTTAGGCATAGCCTTTTAGGCACAGTATGTCTAGTCTGCTGTGTGATTTGCTCTATACAGAGCTGTTGTTCTTGTTATTGGTTGTTACTTTCACTGTCTTCATGTTGTCTTGTTGTGAACATACTTGGCCTAAAGCTCTAATTTGTTTTCAACATAAATAATAAAAGGTCATATTCAAATTTTAGATTAGAAACTTATATTATTTACCATATGGCACCATTCTTGCACATATACAGTTTGTAACACAATTGAGCAAATAAACAAGCAAAAACGCTTTAGATCAGGGCTTTGCGGCGGAGACTCCATGGTGTTGATATTGGTTTTTAAGAAAGCCTTGGTATCTTTAGCCGTATGTTTGAGATCGTTGTCTTGCATCAAAGCTTAATTCTTAGCATGTAATCCCAATTTTTCGAGAAAACAAAAAATATCCATACTGTAATATATTGATGTAGACATTAGCCGTCATCTTGCCTTCAAGCATAATTAATTTTCCGACACCGTTTCTGGTAAAACAACCACAAAATAAAATGTTTCCTCCGCGAAATTTAACGGTAGAAATAACGTCGCTATCAGTTATCCTTTTGTATGGCATTTTCCACGCATATCGGATTCCGTCTGATCCGTGCATGTTTGTTTTGCTTTCGTCAGTTCAAATTACGGAAGACCACTCAATTTAAATGAGCTTTTTCAAACGCTAGCCGCCACTTTCATTTAGTAGGCGTTTCTTGTTTTTTCGCTTAGCGAAAGTTAATTTTCTTAGCTCTCGATTTGCAGTTATTCTTGAAAATTCTTTCCCTAAGTTATTTTTGAGCTACTGTTATATGTCAGTGAACGTTTTTGCAGTTTCTGTGATAATTGAACGGTTTATAGCTCTCCGATCAGGATCGTTTAAAATGCTTCGTCGACCAGTACTCTGCTTGGGAGAGCCTATACACAATATTATAGAGAATTAATATTTTCATATTAAGCAAATATTTTGCTTGAACTAAGAAAATTTAAAATTTAGCCTCATTTGCTCAAATCAAGCACAAAAAAAAAAATAAAATTAAGAAAAACTAATTTATAATGAGCATTAATTCCTAAAATTGAGTAAAATAAATGATTTCTTGAAACAAGAATAAAATTTTTGATTACAGAACCTGTAGTTCGTTTCTGTAACTTTTGCGACAAATAGCCACTTTTTCTGACGTCATCGAAAGGGATTATATTAAATTCCAACAAGTAACAGAAAACTTTGCGTGAATTTATACGTGGTTCTTCTACTAAGTGACTATGATGATATTAAATACACAAACCTTATCCATACGTTTAAACCCATACAAACCTTATCCAACCGAGTATTCTTTTAACCCTAGAACTGTGGGGTGAAAAAGCACCCCAGACTGGCTTTAATCTCGCGCCAGACACAAACGCCTATCGTTTACGGCCCGGGACCGTAACCATAATTCTGTTTCAACGTCTGAGAGTAGAGGGAGCATGCTCGCGGCATCCGTACCACGTGCTTGCTCAAGCAGTGAACATAAGAAGTGCGTCTGGGGTGCTTTTTCACCCCACGATACAGTTTGTGTATATTTTTCGTCATCTTAAAGTTTTTTTATTTTCGTGTTGTTTAAACTTTTTGGACAAGTAATGAGTGCATAGTGGCCCCACTTCACATATATACACATATATACGCTCCCTTCAACTTGATTAGTCGTACTTGTTTTAATAACAAAAAATGCTCTGCTCTCAATATTGGTTAAAAAAATAACAACAACAACTACTTGGGAATAAATGCTCATTGAGTGTACTTACCAACAACAACCAAAAATGTGCACTCTCTTTAAAAAAAACGGTACCTGCTAACAAGATATAAAAAATATTACAATTCTTACTCGTTCATTAGATTAGACGCAGTACGAAATTAATGTTTTCAGTGATACAAGTTAACTTTGAATGATGAAATTTTTTTAATCAAGTGTTTTTGAGGCGTAGTACTTTAAAGTTTCAAATAAATATGTGTTTTTCCAATTTGAACGAAATTCTTATTCATTGTAACGATCTGTGCAGCAAAAATCGTTTTTTCAAATTCTTGCTATTTGCGCACTTTGATTTCTCAAAATAAATAGCATTTTTGGAAAATTGGCCAAAACCACTATAATACCCCTTAAACATAGTATCTCCCCTTTAGAACCCCGTTGGAATTACTAGATTTAGTCAGAAACTCACTGAGATATCGTAATTTTAACGAAAAATAAAATTTTTCCTAGTTTTTCACGTTTTTTGCCCTTCTTGGTCAATATGCCCGGACCCTCCAAACTTTTGGCCAAACAATTTAGTTCACGTGATTCTAGGTCAAAAGACGAAAAAAATGAGCCCCCATGGAACCATTAAAGTCACACTGTGTCCGAGATACGGACCCTTGAAAGTTGGGGTGTTTTTTCACCCCGCGATACAGGAATAGGTAAAAAAAAAAAAAAAATACAGGTGCGTCACTGGACACACGACAGAAGCGAAGCATTTTCACAATTTCATAGATTTGATAATTTAATGGCTTTTTTTCGATTCGAATAATTTTTAAATTCAAAACTTGAAAATAACAAAGTAAACTAAAAAACACACGTTTATCTTCACACCAATAAGTTTTATTTTATATCATTATTTTTTTTTTCTGTCACTTAAAAAAGCACTTGTCAACGCACTTTTGGTCAATTGTAAATTTTTCCTTCGCCCTATGCGAAAATAAAAAAAAAAAAAATAAAAAAAAAATGCCCAAACAATAACCCAAACTACTGAACGCTGTTGATGACAGACAGTGTGGAATAGAAGAAGCAACAGTTTTGTTTTTTGCTACTTTTGTTGTTTGGCTAGCCAAGACACAATCCTTTGAAGAATAGTCAACACACAATCCTTACTTAAATTAATAGATTATAGTGATCTGCTGAAACATAGCTTTAGATAATGTTTATCACTGAATCAACAAAATTATGAAAGAAAGGGTTTTAGCGTAATGGTTAGAGGAAAGTACCAACAAACGATAGAACTATGAGTTGTGGGTTCAATTCCTGCAGCGGGCAAGAAATTATTTTTAATTTAACATTTTCTGGTTCAATTGATGCAAGCAAAAAACTATCAATTCTACGAAAAAAGGTGTCGGAAAAAAGAGTCGTTTTTTCTGATTTCACTCTAGCAAATCGCAGAACGAGGCGTAAAAAGCTTCGCTTCAAAAATAGCGATGCAGTTCTAGGGTTAATGCGGTTGATTATGTTATAATACAAATTTGATCATAAAATATATCTCATTTATAAAATATTTCAGTTTATATATTCAAAAATATGTCCATTGTAAACAAATTTATATTGTATTAATAACACTATGACACAAAAAAATACTTTTGGCGAAATAACAGCATGCCATTGTATAGGTTCGATACTATGATCAGTGGTGAGTATAATCCTAGCGCGGTTTCGTGAGTTTGGCGCCCGTTTCATTTTTATGGCCCATTTTATATTTTAGGTTTTAGTAATTTTGCCAAAAAAAGGTACTATCAGTTTTTCTTCAATAATTCCGTCAGAAATAGATATATCACTTTATTGTCTTTGGCAAAGTTGCAGCTAACAATCCCATACATATAAACAACACATACTTGTAAAATAATTTATTGCATTTTTTTTTTCATTTAAATGTTAAAAAAATTTTAATTTTTTTTCGGTTTTGGGCATAAAATGAAACGGGCGCCAAACTCGCGAAACCGCGCTAGGATTATACTCACCGCTGATCATAGTATCGAACCTATATAGTGGCATGCTGTTATTTTGTTCACTGTAAACTATATGACATGATTCAAAGGCGCAGTGTCTTTTCTGTTACTTTACTTGGAAACATGTAAGCGTCTACAGGATATATCTACACAGAAAAAATCTTTTAAAATTGACGACAATTGTTATTAATTTGACGAATTTTGTGTTTAAAAAATAGCTTGCAACAAATTTCGTCAAAGTAAGAGCAAATGTGTTTAAAACTTTTGAAAAACATATGAAAAAAAAGCAAATTATGAACACATTGTGTTCAATTTTAAGCCAACTTTTTTTTCAGTGTGTACTATTACATAAAAGGCTTAAGACGTATCTTCGAGTGAGGTAAACTTAAGAACTACTGAACCGATTTTATTAATTCTATCATTAATTCAAAGCATCATTCTTAACTTAGGCTATTGCATACTTTAATTTTTAAAATCCACTCTTAAAAGTTATTAAAATTTAAGATTAAATACCATCTAAAACATTCATCAAAAATTATTCATGCACGCTGCATTAAGCCGTAAAAACCTTTTTTTACTTTTTCATTGCGTTGCTGTAAAAAGTTCAATTTTTTGATTACGCTTTGCTTTTAGGCATGATAGGAAAAAATGAGCTAATGAAGCAACAACAATGTAATTTTTAAAATAGACAGAATCTATTTCCTTTTTGATTAAATTTCCTACAATAAAATTTTTAAAATAAATAAATATGTTAATATGAGCATATTTAAATAAATATAAATCTGTGTCGATCATGTAGTGCCCTTACGAGGTAAGCGGTCTTATAGTCTTTATACGAAAACACGAAAGAGTAAATGAGACAAATGCTGTTGCTGTTTTCGACTCATACTCAGTGCTGCCATCTCTTATCAAACAGCTTATAAAAAGCTTTTATTAGCAGTGTTCCTAAGCTCACATTACAAAGGTTTTAGTTTTGATAAATTTTGTGCCTCTTTTTTTATGTGTGATGGTACCACGGCTACAACAATATAATGGATATGCTAATTTGATTGATATTAGCCATACAGCAATAGCAGAATATGGCTAAATAAAATATGAAATTTTTGTATAACAGATTGTTTTATATATGCTCTCGGTGTTTTTTTTTTATTGTGAAACCGTTACATTTTACCTTGCAAATTTGAAGAAAAAAGTTGAAAAATGTATTTTTCTTAAATTTATCGGCGTGGAATAGAATTATTAGTGGAATTAGTAAAGGTTTATGATAAAAGTAATGAGATGGCAGTAAACGTTAATTCTGTGACTTTACGACACAAGTAAATAAAACATTAAAGATGTCACTGGGATGCGAAGGGAGCAGCCTAAGCAAGGAAAATTTAAATTTGTTACCTGGAATAACGCGCAATGCATAGAAGCAACGGATCATAGTCCTCATGAAAAAAATAGTCCCCAAATTCATGACGTCTTAAGGCCGCCCAGAGAGCCGCTACAACATAATCTGTAAAAAATTTTTATAAAAAAAGTATGAACAAAATTAAAAAAAAAAGTCAAAAGATGGGCGAACAATTTTTATACACGAATAATTAAATGTATAGTCATTTTGGGCAAAAATGAAATTTTAGAAATTATTAAGTTTTTTAATTTATTAGTAAACTCAGTTAATACACACATCTACACGAACAACTGTTGATAGAACTAGATACATCGAATATTTAGATTGAGCAAAATAACGTTTGCCGGGTCAGCTAGTTTAGTATATTCGAGTAGTTTTTTATGATCGGTTATCCTACGTCCTTTATCTTTGCTGAAGGATTTTCATTATAATAAGAAAATTAAGTTTTTAATATCAAGCAAAACATTCTAATATTAAGAAAATTTTTTAAATGAATCAAGCAAATTATTCTAGTCTTTAGTAAATTCTTTACTTGAATCAAACAAATTGTTCTCAATTTAAGGAAAATCACTTTCTCAAATCGAGCAAATTATTCTAGTTTTCAGCAAATTGTTACTTGAATCAAACGAATTTTTTTCACTTCAAGCCAATTGTTGTCTTGAATATAGAAAAAATATTCGTGAGTTTTAAGCAAATGTTTCTTGAATTCAGAATTTTATTCTTGATATCATGCGTTTAACATTTGCTCAATTCTATCAAAATAATACTTGAATGGAGAAATTTTTGTTTGAGTGTAAACTGATAGCCTATTTGCTTGATTCAAGGATAGAATGCGTGATTTTTTTTCTCTCCGTATAGTTTTTAGTTTTCTTAAGAGGCGCATAAGTAGAGGGGTTCTTTCCATACGATCATATAACGTTAAAAAATTAGAAAAAACGCCATATCCCAAAAACAATATAGAGACGTACTCGTTTTCTAAAGCGGAACCTAAAATTTGGGCTTCAAGACGAAATAACTTTCTTCTATACTCTACTTCATTTTGGACATAATCCACTTTTCCTATGTAGTTCTATGTCTTGATGTTGTGTTTGTTTGGGCTGTATTTGAGTAAATATCAAAAATTTTCTTGCTACACTGTCTTCTTTGAAAAGAAACAAAGTATTTGAAAGCATGGCAGATGGCTTATACTTGTCCATGTCACTAATGTTTACAGCAGCCTTCACTTTTGATGGCTGCCAAACAAAAATTAAAGAACGTAGCGTCATAAAATTTCAAACTTCTGCTTTATAAAATTGCTACTTTATAGCATAGTCATAGCTTTGAAACAACAACCAGCTTCATACGTCAGGGTATTCTGGGACTACCCTTGTATAATCATATTTATTCCTGCAGGAGTTTAACTTATATGCACAATACCTGTTTTTCTTTATGTTAAAATAATGTTAAGACCTTGACAATTTTTTTGTATATTTATTATTTATATGTACGAGTATGTTTCTCTTCATATTTCTTTTGTATGTTATTTAGTTAACTTAAGTCTGATTTCTTTGAGTGCTTAATCATACAACCGTCGCATGTTGTTTTAATGTTTTTGAAGGTATTTAGAATTAAAGCAAGAATTGCAAGAAAATTCAAATGAAACAATGATTTAACGTAATACAAAAATATTAAATAAATTATTCAAAAACGAAATTCTTAGCGGCATTTTCAGTCGCAACTGAAGGTATTACAAAGGGTGGCATGTTAAGGGCTTTAGTCATCATTCCGCCTACCACGACTTGCTCCTATTTCGAGCATATGTGAAAATTTGAACTTTCTGGAAAATTGTTTTTCTCGTTATGCGGAAAATGCTGCTTGGTTTATTTTGTTGCTATTGCTACTACGTCCTTTTTGTTTTTTGGCCATGTTGTGTGCTGTATTGCGTTGTATGTGTTTGGCTGAGTGTGTGTATAAATTTGCTTACAAGATGGCGTTGTGCACTTGAGTGTGTAAAATTATTGCCAAAAATTGCGTATAGACGATGGCGCGGACTCTGATTTATTTTATGTGAAAAGCATGCGAAGTGAATTGAATGCGATTGAATTTTAAGGAAGCAACAAACCGGAGGAATACGTTGTCTGCGATGGGCTGATGGGCTTGCTGGTTGGGCTGACTGGGTTGGCTGTTGAATTCAATTAATGTGATGGAACTTTTGCAAAGTCAGGCAAAAATCTGCAAAATGAGTTTATTTTTCGGTTTCCTCTTGCAAAGAATAAAAGACCCAACAAAAGGATTGCTGCAATTTAAATGCATATTTTTATTTTTTATATTATTTTTTTTTTACGACGTTCGATAGAACTGCTCGTTAAAGGGTGGCAACGCTGGCTGATAACTGTTGCAATTTATTGATACGAGTGTGAATTTTATGTTAAATGTGTACATATGCATGAGTGTGTGTGAGTGCGGGTATAGAATTTTTTATATTTTTATCTTAAATTATTATTTGAATTGTTTCTGAAATGTTTACCATATAAAGCGCAAAAATGATGGCTGGGATCGATAAGTAGGAAAATAATATTTTTTTCTAAAATAACATTCATATTTTACGACAGATAACAGATAGTTACAAGGTTAAAACATTGATATGATTGATAAATGAAAGTATGGAAAAGTTAAGGGAGAGATAATAAAGTAAACGATATTAAAGCTGCTCCATGAAACTTAATTTAGCCCTGCATGCATTAGAAAATCTTGAACTTTAGAAAAAAATTAAAAGATCTATAAGATGTCAGGACACTTGCACAGACAGTCTTGACACAGACTTTATGAGCAGTTCATTTAATTCACTTTACTAATTGATACTAGGCTAAATGGACCCCCTTATTTTGTGGATTTTGGTTGAAAACAAAAAAAATAAAATAAAGGCTCAACTCTTTTTTGTGCCCAGCGCACACTACGTTGAATGGGGACAAAAATGTAAAATAAAAAAATTCGTATTTTCAAAAAGTTGGTATGCGAAACAAAAACTAGTGGTTCAGTGGCCAAAAATTAAAAAGAATTATGTTAAAATCTTTTTTAATAAAACTATTCGAGATTTTAAAACCAATTTAATTCCAGAAAATGAGATATTTTAACATTTTAGTAAATATACAAAGAAATACATACAAAGAAATGTACAAATTTTTAAAATTTTGGGACAGTTATAAAAAAAGTATGCGGAACTATTTTAAGGGATTATCAGATCATGAAAATTTTTGGGTTAAATAGTCAAGATACTATTTTGCAAATTAAATTACTTAAAATTTTAATAGAAGAATTAAAACTCAAAAATTAACAAGTCGGTCTCTTCGATTTACATAAATTTAAAATATTTTGTTAAGAAATATATGTTTTCAGTTCATTTGGTCAATTTAATCCAGTAAATTTTGTATGAAAATAATGCAAAAAAAAAAAAAAACAAAGAAATTACTAAAATTTAAAAGACAAAAAAAGTCGGTCGTTTAAGTTTGAACATTAAATATTTTAGGGACTCACTTTTGTTGACAAGGGTTGACTTTTTAGAAAAATTTACACTTTACAATATATTTTTAGGTAAGGAACAAGTTTCTATCAATTTTTTTAACGTTTCCTTTTTCTGCATAGACACCTTTGGCCAAAAAAGCACCTATAAATTATAAAAAATTTCAACAGCGCCAAACGGCGGCAAAATATGGAGATTTAAAGGAAATTTTTAAGCCCCGTGGATTTTTTTATCTCAAAAATTTTGACGTTTTTGGCCGATTTGATAAAGAACGCCCATATATATAAATAATTATAGTTTGTTCTATATATATACTAGCTGGTACCCGACGCGTTGCTGTCGTAGCGGAAATGATTTCTATCTCTATCTGAATCGCAAACTGAGTCTCAATCTCAATCTCAATCTCAATCTCAATCTCTATTTCTGTTTCTATTTCTATTTCTATTTCTATTTCTATTTCTATTTCTATTTCCATTTCTATTTCTATTTCTATCTCTATCTCTATCTCTATCTCTATCTCTATCTCTATCTCTATCTCTATCTCTATCTCTATTTCTATCTCTATCTCTATCTCTATCTCTATCTCTACCTCTATCTCTATCTCTATCTCTATCTCTATCTCTATCTCTATCTCTATCTCTATCTCTATCTCTATCTCTATCTCTATTTCTATCTCTATCTCTATCTCTATCTCTATCTCTATCTCTATCTCTATCTCTATCTCTATCTCTATCTCTATCTCTATCTCTATCTCTATCTCTATCTCTATCTCTATCTCTATCTCTATCTCTATCTCTATCTCTATCTCTATCTCTATCTCTATCTCTATCTCTATCTCTATCTCTATCTCTATCTCTATCTCTATCTCTATCTCTATCTCTATCTCTATCTCTATCTCTATCTCTATCTCTATCTCTATCTCTATCTCTATCTCTATCTCTATCTCTATCTCTATCTCTATCTCTATCTCTATCTCTATCTCTATCTCTATCTCTATCTCTATCTCTATCTCTATCTCTATCTCTATCTCTGTCTCTATCTCTATCTCTATCTCTATCTCTATCTCTATCTCTATCTCTATCTCTATCTCTATCTCTATCTCTATCTCTATCTCTATCTCTATCTCTATCTCTATCTCTATCTCTATCTCTATCTCTATCTCTATCTCTATCTCTATCTCTATCTCTATCTCTATCTCTAAGTGGAACGACTCGTGTAAATTGATAACCAAATTTCGAGGCTATGCTACTTATAATTCCAAAGTTATTCGATATCGCAAATTTGGCTTGTATGGGCGGAGCCACACCCCCTTGTTCAATGACGTCTTTGTTTTCTAGTAGAAGAATTTTACCCAATTGTAATCCCATACTGAATTTCGTTGTTTAACGACTTTTAGTTCCAAAGATATCTGATATTAAAAATTTAAAGTGTATGGGCGGAGCCACACCCCCTTTTCCAAAGCCCATCCTAGTTTTATAGTATTAATATATCACCAAGAGGCAACTCCATACTGAATTTCATTATTATACGGCATTTAGTTCCAAAGCTGTTCGATATCATATATTTGAATTGTATGGGCGGTGCCACACCACTTTGGCCTATACTTGCTCAATTTTACCAGTAGAAAGACACGACTAAATAGAACGTTCTAACCGAGTTGCATTAATGTGTGACTTATAGCTTGAAAGTTATACCGAAAACTTGTTCTGCTGAAAAAGTGCCACGCCCCACGTCCAACGCCAATAAAATTTTACCTGTGGAACGGGACTTGTAAATTGAGGAAGAATACCGAATTCGAATGCTATGCGACCTATAACTTCAAAGCTATTCGCTATCGTAGATTTGGGTTGTATGGGAGGTGCCACGCCCACTTGTCCAATGTTCCGGTAATTTTTTTCAAAACCTTCGCGGAACAATTACGAACAAACTCACAGAAGGAAGTATCCAATTTGGTACAGTAGTTTTCAAGTTTAAAGTGGTCGAACAAACCAAGATTCATTTTTATATATATAGAATACTAGCTTTCCCGGCTTATCTAGATAAGTACCGGAAAATGTTGTAATGTCTGCAGCGTTGTTATTTCTAAACCATCTCGTACTCGAAACATAGGGGTCGTTCATAAATTACGTGACAGATTTTCAATGTTTTTTTACACCCCTCCGGTACTCTTTGTAGGGCATTTCAAAAACACTCCCCTCCATAAAGTAACGTAGTATATGAAATAGAAGAAATTAATTGATTAAAAAATATTCGAAAATAGAAAAACAACTTTCGAAAATCAAGCAAAGAAAAATTATGTCCTTACTACACTTGCCAATAGTTAACAGTCAATTTAGACGGTCAAACATATAGATGTAAGGATGAAAATGGTTTGAAATGTTGGGTTGTATTAGTTTCAATTTTTTCGAGTTTTTTTTTATTTTTGGTCACATTACTATATATGAGACCCCCTCCCCCAATTCGTTACTTATCGAAGTACATTTTAAAACCTCTCTCTCTACTAAATTAGGAACGCAATTTATGAATGACCGCATAGTTACTGCGCAAATTTGAGCTCAATGGGCTCAGTAGTTTTGGAGTCTATAGCAGCGTTCTCTATTGTAAATTTTTTGCATTTTTCATTTCCCAATAGCAGGATATTACCAAGTAGTAACTTCATTCTTACTTCTATATTCTTTGTCTTTTACTTCCATAGCTTTACTGTGTCATAAATTTGGCTTTTATGGGTTGAGACACACCCCCTTGTCCAATGTATGTCACCTTTTCTAGTAGAAGGACATCACCAAATGGTATCTACATTCTGAGTTTCAATTTTCTGTGACTTTTACTTCTATAGCTATTCTGCATCGTAAATTTGGCTTATATGGGTGGAGCCACGCCCCGTTTTCGAATGCCCGTGCCAATTTTTCAGTAGAAAGGCCTTCATTGTTATACGACATTTAGTTCCAAAGCAATTCGATATCATAAATTTTGTCTATGTGGCCAAATTCCCCCTTGTCTAATGTTCGTTTAAATATATAGTAACTGCCTCTTGGGCCCATAGCATCTACATATCAAGTTTCACTATCAAAAAATGTACAACTCAAGAATAATAATGATTTCTAAAAAGTGGGCGTATATATATAGTTAGACCACGCCCAGTTTCAGTATAGTTGCCGAGTATAGTAAGCATACGAACTTATTTACCAAATTTTAGTCTAATACGACCAAAACCGTCTTAAATATAGCATTTTTATTGATTTGTGGACGGTAAAAGAGGGTATGGAAAAAAGGGGTATGGAAAAATTTACTATGCCTATATTTTTTGCGCAAATGCAAACTAAAATGAGACTTGCCAAATTATTCCAATATTCCATTTATTTCCAATTTCCCTTGCAAATATTTCTCCATATACACCATATGTGCGCACCTGTATTTGTTCACACCTGTATGTAATGTTCAAAAATGGTGACTAGTAGAGTTGTAAAGTTCACTAAAATGCCTATCATTCATGAACCAATACACATAAAAAGACCGTTTATATATAAAAACCTTCGTATTGACGTCACCTTTCATGGAGAAATGAAATCGGTTCACGCATTACAAAGAACATCAATTTCATACACAATGTAACTTATTTTTATATATATAGAAGATAATTAAAATATATCAATTATTATATAAAAAAAAAATATATCAATTATATAAATTTTTATAATTGTAAAAATTACACTTATTTCAATTGAAATGATCCTGAAAGTAGGCAATCATTTCATAATAGTTGCAGTTAAGTATATTAAATTTAATAATTTCAATGCCCATGAGCAAAATATTTTACTTATTGATTCTTGACAACTTTCATTTCTGCATTTGCAACTTAAATAAAGTGTAAGCCTGAAATTAGGCTATAATATTTGTATGTACCTCCCATACAAAAACATGTAAAAAGAATATATGTCCAGGGGAGATACCCTTAGGGTCCAATCGATTTCAACCGATTTTTAGTACGGATCTATAACAACTATATTTGTTTTAGTATTTTGGCCGAGCTTCGTTAAGATCGGTCAACTTTTGTATGTACCTCCCATATAAAGTCATGTAAAAAATTAATATAGGTCGAAGGCGGTACCCAAGGGACTGACCAATTTCAACAGCTTTAGAAATTTAGCTTTAACTAAGCTTGCATCCAAAATTTCATTATCATAAGAGCACTCCTTCTATTTTTGTCCAACGTTTGTATGGGCTCACCGCACTGTGTAGCGATTGACTATATCCTGATCAAAACATACGAAGAATATCTTATTCAAACAAACCACGCTTGAGAAATCTTCAAAAAAACAATTTTTTTCCTGGATTGATTCATCTATCATCTGGTGTTCAAATATTTATTTTAGCGCCATTTGTTAGAAGTTTGTGCATGATAGCTTTGTAAGAAAGTCAGTATTTGTTCTGCGAATTTCACAATATTGAAATTAGATGAGCAAAAAGTTATTCTGAAATTTTACGTTTCTAATGAAATATCATGTGCGGAAGCATTAAAAATATTAACGGTAACCTACGAAGACTTGACAATGTCAAAAACACAAGCTTACGAGTTGTACAAAGAGTTTAAAGAGGCCTGTACTGTGGTCGTAGTTCTACCACGTATCGGTCGCCCATCCACTAATGTGACTGACATCGAAAAACTTAAGAAAATTGTCCACTCAGATATCGTGTGAGCATAAGCGACATAGCACTCGATCTTGGTGTCTCATTCGGATCGATGCAAAGCATTATGCACAACGTTTTGGGCATGAGACATGTTTTTATGGCATTTGATGGACGCAGCTCTTGAGAAAATAGTCAGTTATCAAGGCTACCTTGTACCATGGTTGGTGTAATATGAAAAACTCACTCGCACTCTCACTCCTACCTTGTATAATTGTATCATAGGCAGTGGCGAATCTAGGGGGACTCAAACGTATTTTTGGGCTTTTTTATTTTTTTCAGACACAAAAAATTCTCCAAGAGGACACTCACGAAGCATCTTGACGAAACATCTAGGCTTTATAATTTTCATTACAAAAATCAAACGAGAACTATAAAACCATTAATAACATATCGAACTTAAATATGATGTTTTTTAATTTCAATATTTTTATATAAATTTTCTTTACATGCGATAGTTTTATTTTCAAATAGTAAATATTTGAAAGATTTTTAAAAAAATTCGTGCATATTTTTAATATATTTTTTAATAATTCTGTTTAAATATTTAAATATTTTATTTAATTACAAAAGTAATTAAATACATTTAAAATATAATACAAAAGTAATTAAATATATTTTAAATATTTACATAGTCGATTTATGCAAATGTGTTATTGGTGCAAAAATGACTCGGTTTTTGGATAAATCAAAAAGTTTTTGGATAAATTTAATATTTTTTTTCTCTTAGTGTATTAGTTTTATGTCGACTTCGAACGGCTTATGTGCATGTTCTCAAGAAGATTAACATTATTTACTCTCTGAGGTTTGCCATTGTCTGTAGAGAGGAGACGGCCGAACAGAAAAATTAATGCAATTGAAAAAACTTTTTACACGCAAAGAAAAAAAAAAACGTTTATTGCCAGTTTGCCGCAAACGAACTTCGTTTGTCGTGCCTCGGATCGTTATTTGCAAACGTTTCAACAGTTGTCATAATAATAATCAGTTGCGAGAAACGCGTCATTTAGTTGCAGGTAATTAATTTCGTTTGTCGTACACGAGTCATTTGTTTTTCCCTTACCTTTCCCTTTGTTTTTTCCTTCGTTGTATACACACAAAGCTTATAATTCAGCGTTACTTTGTGGATAACCTGTTCTATATAAGCAACATGGTAATATGCTTAATACGCGGACGGAGATAGCAACAGAGGTGCGATGAGTACAATCCATAAGAAGACAGACGGATATAGGGGGAAAGACAATTAATATAGTAAATAATAATAACCGAAATAGCTCGCGGTATATATACCTATATATTAGATATATTTTTAAGTTGACAACTGAATATTCGTTTGTCGCAAATACAGCTTGCAAACGAAGTGTAGTTGGCTAATTTTTCAGTTGCAGTGAAGGAAAAATTTCTATGTGTGTATGTCAGATGGACCAGGGTTCCCTGGAGTATGGGTCACGCACTCTACCCACTGCGCTACGGCCGCCACAATTAGTTGATTGCCATTCAAATTTATTGGTTGAAATCGGGACTGATTTAAAATTTCTGATAATATATGGGAATTGCTACCTGGTTGTAAATCAGCGTATCTCCACCCCAATCAATGTAGGTATGCTCGCTACATTGAGCTACCACAGCTAGCACGATACTCCCTTTAGGGCCAACCCACAATAGTCATCCGGGCAAAAGATTTCACCAAAAATAATTGCATCAATACCATCGACACCAGCCTATAATATCTAAGAAAGAATATTTATACTTGACTGTGCCTTTTTTTTCACAGAATAAACATTTGCCATTAGAATCCCAGCATATTCGTAAAATACGTAAAATACTGCAGGGTCTTCATCTTCTGTAACTTATCTGCTGTAATGTATCTTTTTAGCAAAGATTGGTGTGAAAACTTGGATGTGTAGCCACAGGTCAACTCTTTTTCTTACACGCTCATTTGGCATCAACTTAAAAATATATCTTATATAATACTATATACCGCAAGCTATTTCGGTCATTATTATTTATTATATTAATTATCTTTCTCCATATGTCCACCCGTGACATTAACAATTTGCTTATATAATATAATAACAATTTGTCCAAAAAGTAACCGTGAACTACAAGCTTTGTGTTTATACAACGAAAGGAAAAACAAACGAAGCTTTCAGTTGTGAAAAACAAATTTTTCAATTGCTGCAGTTTAAAAATCACTCACGTTTATGACAAACACAATTAATTTCCTGCAAATAATGATATGTTTCTCGCAACTGAAACGTTTGCAAATAATGATTTCAAGCAAGACAAACGAAGTTCGTTTGCGGCAAACTGGCGATAAACGTTTTTTTTCTGTGCGTGTACAGGGTTTTTTACATGATTTTGAAATAACATGGTTCACCGAAAACTTTTTTACACGAATTTTTCAGTCTTGCACGATTTAAAAAATTGTTTTGCTGTCAAATGCAATCGGTGGTGAAGGCTTGGATAGCATGCCCATTAGAGTGGCCCTTTGGATTATTTGTCCCATAGCGTCTATATAAATGGAAAAACATCATTGGAATACAAATTGAATTATACAAGCCTCGTCAAAGTGTTTTTAATTCCCATAAAAATTTATATTTTTGCAGAATACATATAAATATTTTATAGACTGCTATACACTTATACACGAGAATATCTGAACATGGCTGTGGGACCATTTTTACTCCGACCTAGACAAAGATAATTCCTTCGACAGGTTTAGATCGATTGGAACAGTTTTATCTAAAATAATATTTTAGATATATAAAGGGTCCGCAAAATAACTTTTCTTTTTAACGTAGAATACGTTATACGGGGGTGTCGATCTGGAGCACAAAATTTTGAGAAAATGTTTGTCACTTTCATTATAAGTTTTTAATACTTTATGCATGCATTGAAGAAAATTCAAGTATGGTCTAAACATATTTAATATGTCTTCTTTTGATTTGTATTTAAATAATCATATTGCTACATATAATTTTTTTGATTCTATAAGTAAATCAAAATTTAACTCCTTCAAATTTTGTATTAATTTTCATATGCTTTGTATTTTATGTATTATAACATCATGTGTAAGAGCAGTACGATTATCTGTGTGTTCATCACAGAACCAGTGTGAGAAAGAGAAGAAGTATAATGACCAAGTAGCGAACGATGTGTATATATACAACATTGATAAGCGAAGCAGAGAAAAAAAATTGTGCTTACCCAGTTGGCCACGTCTTTAAGACATCCTCAATGTCTTACAGCCTTATTCATAAACACATTTTAGAGGCAGCGTAACTTTAAACGGGCTTTAAACAAGAAAACGTTAATCATAAACATTTTTCGTAGTTGTTTAAGAGCTGCGTAACTTAAACGCCGAAATTGGCGTTTAAAGGTTACGTAAATACAACCATGATTTTTGTTTGTCTTTTCTTTTAATATCAAAGACATGCTCCATATGCGCCCTTTGCAGCATTTTTTTATGCGGCGGCCATTGTAAATCCATAGGAATTCTGAATTTTTGTAGAGATTTTCTATAGTTCAGACACAAACCTTACAATCATAAGCAGAAAATGAAAAAATGTTTATGAATAACAATGTTAGCAAGGTTGCATAGAAGCTGCGTAAAGCCTTAAACAGTGCGTAACTAAACAAGCGTTTAAAGGTTGTTTAAGGAAATCTATTGAATAAGGCTGTTAATGACTAACGTATTCTACGTCTGACCTATGCGCCCGTGTTATCTAACGCAGGCTTGAGCTTTTTTTTTTTAAACAGGGCGCAAAACATCGAGTGTAGCTTCGGCTGTGTTGCACGTAGCGCCGTCCTGTTGAAACTAAATGTTGCCAATATCCTCCTCTTCAATTTTTGTGAACAAAAATTCGTTCAACATGGCCCGATAACGATGGCCATTGATTGTAACGGCCACTCCTTGCTCATTTACGAAGAAAAATGGCCCAATTACGCCTCTGGACCAAAATCCGCACCAAACAGTGACTCGTTTTGGGTGTATCGGCTTTTCAATGTATGCGTACGGGTTTTCTGTGCCCCAAATGCGACAATTTTGCTTGTTTACATACTCGCCAAGATGGAAATGAGCTTCATCTGAAAAGATGATTTTTTTGGCAAACTCGGCATTTTAATGCGATGTAAGTCGATCGCAGGCCCACTTTCCAGCGTTGTTCAAGCGCCTACACAACCATATTCGTTCAGCGGAAGGATAAAACTAATTTTCTGTCAAATCAGACATGTGCTAAGTGTTACCATTCACAAAATAAGCACTAGTTGAAAAAAAAAAAACGTTAGATGGCGGACCCTTTACATGTTTTTCAAGTTGAAAAACATAAATTTACCGAGAGTTGGTTTTTAAAATTTTTATGGGCATTTTAATTGTCCATTTTTTTTGTTTACTTTTTTGTAGGAGAACTCGATTAGTAGTTATATCTAAAAAAGATCCCAATATCGAGAAGTGGACTCCGCTTAGAGTCCTCACTGGTACAAGTTATCAATTATTGACTTAATTTATTGAAACCAGTCTGTAAACAGCACCTTGAAACTATCTCAAGAAGAATAATTATAGCCCAAAAACCGTTTCTTAACGAGTTTCTGTAATGTTTGGAAGAAAAAAAATTAGAGATATAGATTAATCTTTCAGTAATTTGACGAACAAATCCCCCGCTGTGCTTTTTTTTTTTTGTTTTGGTGTAAAATTTTGGGTTTCATTAACGGATTGCCTTCATTTATCCCCATCAAAACAAAACAAAGTAAATCAACAACAAATTTCTATATCCAGCCAAAACCACTCCAATTTTCAACACTTCTTTCTTAAAATATTTTGCATTTTTCGAGTACCAAATAAATGAAATTAATTAAGAGAGAAAATAAAACAAATCGTTCAACAGATTAAATGCAGAAGAACTCCATCGAGTAAATGAATTAAAATTTTAGGGAAAATCAAAACAGCACCAAAAGTTCAACCAGATAAGGATACATGGCTAAGGAAGACTTCTAAAAGAGGAACTACAACACCAACAAAAACAACAACAACAACAATAAGAGCAGCAACGAAAACTGCCAAACAAAGCAAGCCGAACAAATTCGTAGCAATTAGCTAAAGACGAGGATGACGAGAATCAGTCAACGGTAAAGTCAAGCGACAAAGTCGTCAGTACGCAAGAATACGCAAAGCGGCTATGGCAGCAGGGAGCTAGGATAGAACATCTTCTTCACTGATTACACGAAAAACACAGCAACTTACAAATTATGCGAAACAAAACAAAGTGATGAGCGCGGGTTGTGGAGCGTGCCTTAGGAAGATGGGTGCAAGAAGTACAGCAGAAAAACGAATGAAATTAATTGGGAAATGACTTAGAAGAAGATGGAGCAGACAATAAAATCAACAACAAAAATAACAAAAACATCAACGCTACAACAAAAACATAAGAAATGCCAAAGGATTTCAGTCAAAAAGTGAAAATCTTTTAATCGGTCACAACAGGCACGCAATGAAAAACGTCGTCCGTCTGCTGCAAAAAGAGTCACCAAACGACCCTAGTCAAGTGTATGTGAGTCCACTTTCTGTGTGTATATATGAGTATATTTTAGGAAATATTGCCGACTGATGCAAGATCTAAAGGGATCCAGATAAAAATGGTGGCATGGTGAATGGCAGCAGCTAGGCACGCAACAACTTAATTACGCCTTTTTAATTGGACTAATTAATTTATGCTCAACGCTCTTGAGTCCTCAAGACTTCAGACTCATTTCGACTAAGTAAAGGATGAAAATTACAGAAGAAGAAAATGAAACAGAAGAACAAAAACAATCAGAAAAAACCAAACGTCGTAGCAGCAGAGCGTAAGTCATGGGAAAAAAACTCACGACACGAAGGGTTTTGCTGCTGGTTGTTCCAGAAACAGCCCTAGGGTGATGCTGCTGGAAACGGAAAATAATACTTAAGTGTGTGCCAAAATTCAAAATCTAGTCTTTACAAACGCGTACAGCCGCTCGTTAAGGACACGCAGTCCTCGCACATTGATAACTCGAGATTTACAAATTCAAGTGATGCAGATAATGAGCGACGCGTGGCGACGGTGATGAGCACCGCTCAATGGATGCACGGCTGGTTGGATAATTAAGAGGTGAAACATTCAAGTTGCAAGGACAGATAAAATGTGTTTAATATTAAATTTATGTTTGCAAAGCGCTATCGAGCTCTTTAATGGGTTTTAAATTGTTCTATATCGATATTAAAGAAAGTTTAAACATTTAGAACAGTGGGGCCCAAGAAATTTTAATGCTTAAAAAACAAAAAAAAAAAAAAAAAAACACAAAATGTTGCTCATCGTTGTGTTTGGCAAAAATTAAACAAAACAAAAAAACCATTCCAATGCTATAAAAGCACATGTCATGAAAAATTACTCGACGGGACAATAAGCTTAAGCATCGACATCATAGAGTGTGGGTTTCTTATTTTGGCTTTGCATGCATTTGTTTTTGTAAAGTTCTCTGGAAAATGTGCTGAACACTGAACGAGTGTGGTTTGTGTTGTTGTTTTATGCAGGCGTTCTTTGATTTTGGCTAATTGCAAAGGCAAAATTAAGATAGAAAAAATTTGTATGAAGTGCCACGTGGGCCATACGGGCCACTACGTGGGCACGTTTGATTTATAAGATAAATGCCTTAAAACGATGATTTATGTTTGTATCTTAATTTGACTTGGCAGAACATTTTACCAATAGCTGGTTTTCAAGTGTAACACCTATTCGCAATCAAGGTAGATTCGAAATGGAGTGATAATATAGTGGGAAAGAAGGGCGAACTAAGTGAAACGCTTTAGTAGTGTAGCTGGCTAATTTTTCAGTTGTGGTGAATGTAAAATTTCTATGCGTGTGCTCTACCCGATGATGATCTTCCTTCGGTTGTTGGTTTTCTTCAATACTCCGAAAACTTTCGGCAAACAAATGGTTGTCTACCATGCAACGTTAACAGTTGCTCAAGTGGTTCTCCATTGCTCAAGTGGTACATTTGCGACGTGACCGGTTTTTCTGAAAAAACTTGCAATCATTTACTTTTATCTACCCCATCCCAACAACTTTTGTCGAATTTTGCTCTCGTTGAAAAATCCAAACAATGGATTTCTGGGTTGTTTCGGGCTCATAAGCGTAGATCCATGATTCATCTCCCGGTGATGTTGTAGACGTGTTTCAAATCACCCCAGCTGTATTTCTTCAGCTTTTTCTTGCACCAGTTTACAAAGGATTATTTTGAGCAACCATAAAATTACGGAATATCGAACGGCAACAAATCTTCCTAACGCTCCACTAATGCCTGAGGATGACTCCATCTCCCGGTATGCTATATACTAGTCTGTTTCAAACAGTTCACGCACAGCAGCGATATTTTCTTTCACAACAGCCGTTCTTGGACGACTACCGGTATGTTATATGCCGGTCTACTTCCAACAGTTCAACGACTTTTGCGAGATTCTTCTTGGAGAGAACGACGCCCATGCTCGAACTCATTGAACCAGCATTTTACAGTTGCTGGGTGTGGTGCTTCATCACAAAAAGTCGAACTAAGTTGATCGATGCATTCTTTTCTTGTCAATCCACGTCGAAAATCGTCACCCAAAAATTTTTAACGTGTTAATTCCATTTTTTTTTTTTGTTTTTTTGTGCTGAAATACAATTTTCGTTGCAGCGCGCTGTAAACTAGTGATGTTCATGTAGTACAGTGATGTTCACGTAGTACCAGGTGTGGTGAGACTAGAAAGCTATATTCGAGAATCGAAACACGTACACGATCGAATCAAGAATGATAGAAACCAAATTACCAAATTACGCGTTCTCTCCGCAGAGAGAGAGAGCATGACGTCACAAGCGATATTGTCAGACTTTGGAATAATTTTACCCACACGCCTAAATATTTTTTTTTTCTTATTTTATAATATGTTTATGGACCTCCTTAACTCATTGGAACTGCACTAAGAGAAATAACGCATATTAGCATTATCCACGCCTGAGTATAAATTTTATTCAAATATTTATGTGGATAAATCAAATGTTTTCCTTACAACTCGCTTTTTCCCGTATTTGAATTTTATTTATACCACACACGTACACACATATTCCATACAAGCAAGCAGCAACAGCATCGCACACGTACACACATACTCCGACAAGCAGCAACAGCATCGCACTCTGTTCCTGCAGTTTATTTCTTGTTGCAGTTCTTATAGTTCTTATTTAGTTATTGTTGCAAGAGTAATATAGAATGCATGTTTGGCAAAGAAATGAAATTATGTAGGGTAGAGTGACAACTCGGTATTTTCTCAAGAACATCTTGGACCGGTTGTTATTTACCTGCATAATTTGCTTCTACCTACATATATTTTGGACATTACTTTTTCGCTCACATATTATTAGAGAACGAAAAAAGTGAAGCGAGAATAAATTATACAGGCAATGGCATTTGATGAACGCAATATGAAGAAAATAATACCATAAAACCATTAATAACATATTCAATTTAAATATGTTTTTTTAAATGCAATATTTTTATAAAAATTTTCTTTAAATGCGATAGTTTATTTTCAAACAGTACATAAATATTTGAAAGATATTTTAAAAAAATTCGTGCATAATTTTAATATATTTTTTATTAATTCTGTTTAAATATTTAAATATTTAATTTAATTAAAAATGTATTCAAATAAATTTTAAATATTTACGTAGTCGATTTATTCATATGCGTTATTGGTGCAAAAATGACTCGCTTTTTGGATAAATTAAAAAAGTTTTTGAATAATTTTAATATATTTTCCCTTAGTGTGGTACATAATGATATTGACAATGATAATGATAATGATACTGATAAAGATAATGATGATGACAATAATAATTATAACACAATTCTTGCTTAATACCTGCTCAACAATTTTTGTCAGTGCATAGAGCGAAAGAGTTACTAGCACAAGTACACTAAGGGAAATAACGCATATTAGCATTATCCACGCCTCAGTATAAATTTTATTTAAATATTTACGTGGATAAATCAAATGTTTTCCTTACAACTCGTTTTTTTCCCGTATTTTAATTTTATTTATACCACACACCTACACACACATTCCATACAGCGGCCAAGCAGCCGCCAAGCAACAGCAGCGTCGCACTCTGTTCCTGCAGTTATTTCTTGCCGTTGCAGGTTCTTATAGTTCTCGTTTAGTTTGTGTTACAAGGATAATATATAATGCACGTTTGGTCAATATGATTTGTGATTGCGATGGGTGATGTGTGCGATGATGAATTTATGTAGGGTGGAGTGACAACTCGATATTTTCTCAAAAATATCTTGCAACTGTTGTCACTTACCTGCATATTTGCTTCATACTTTCTCTTACTTTTTCTTCCTCTTTTCTTCCTCTTTTCATCCTCGTTTCTTCCTCCTCTTCAACTTAAATATGTTGTTTTTTTAAATCAATATTTTTATATAAATTTTCTTTAAATGCGATAGTTTTATTTTCAAATAGTAAATATTTGAAAGATATTTAAATATATTCTTGCATAATTTTAATATATTTTTTATTAATTTTATATTAAATATTTTAATATTTTATTTAATTAAAAAAGTATTTAAATAAATTTTAAATATTTACGTAGTCGGTTTAAGTAAATGTGTTATTGGTGCAAAAATGACTCGCTTTTTGGATAAATTAAAAAAGTTTTTGGATAAATTTAATATTTTTTTCCTTTAGTGTACAAAAGTAAAAAATTGAAGTAGTATGCGTATGAACGCCACTGCTGTAAACAATAAAATAATCACACATATACAAAAACGTTGCAAGTACGTCCATGCTAGAAAATGTCAAATTTTCGAATGAAACTGTCAAAATTCATCTGGCAATGCTTTGTGTAGCCGAGGCGCAAGACTTAAAAGGTTGCCTTCGTATACTTATAGTCAAACATGTGTAGTTTTGAAAATGCTTACTTCCCTCAGTAAACTGGGAAAAAATACTCTCTTGTGACCTCTTAAATTTTATCTTGGTTAGCAGTTATTATTTATTCTCTTATTTTTCATCGTTATTCTTGGCACTTTCATTCATTTTCATTTCAAAAACCATTTTATTTTTTTATGCATATCAACATTTATTTTCTGTTGTTTTTTTGTACATTTCTGCATCCGCCGTCACACTCATGACTCGCACATTTCCGTCTGACTGTCAATCAGTGACATATAAAAGGTATGCCACGTGGTACAACCACGAGGATATTCAACGTGTTGTTTTGCCTGTTGTTATTGTCCTGAAAATGAAATCAATGTCATTTAAAAGCGTGTGTGTGTGTATGTATGCTTCTGTTTGCTTGTGTGTGTGTGTGTGTGTGTGTGTGAATATTTGTCTGTGGCGGCATAGCGAAATGGATGATGATGATGTTTTATTTTGTAGAACATGAATAAAGTCTTTGCTGTTAAGGATGTGCTTAAATTTTTAATAACATTTAATGTTAAAACTGTTTTTTTTATAGGTTGACTGCAGCACAAACTCACGCACTTATAGAAATCAATACATGTAATCTTTATATGAAGCCACAAAGCTGCTAACGAGCTTTAATATGATTTTATTAATATATTTAAGTGGTTTTAAGGACACAGCATAATGATTGGTCAGGACTGCGGTTGCAGCTCTTAAATGACAAACACAAAAAAACAAACTCAATCTCAGTGAAATTTCAATCTTTTCGAGCGTGCAGAGCAGTAACATCGAAAATGACCCACTCTCTCTTAGACAATTTTTGTTTGACAGTTTTGAAGTTTACAAAAATTCAAAATGTAACATTTCAGAAATTATGTAACAATCATATACATAACTGTTCGAAATTATATAACAGTTATTTTATTCGTTTATTTTTTTCATTTTATTTTTTAACTCTAATTTTTCCCCCCAAACAATACGATTTTCAAAATTAGGCCCATATATTTAAATTTTCTTATGCTCCCAGGACTTTCATAGGACGCAGTGTGCATGCTTTCATCTTAATATTTACAAGCTTAATAATGATAAAACATTTTTTTTTTCCAACCTTTGCCCATGAGCAAAAAGAAAGAATCCCAGACATGAAATCCGATATTTTAGACCAGCCATATACTGTCTAAGTTAAGCACGCCAAGTCTTGGTCCTTTGAAATACAGTTGCTAAACTTTGTACCAACTTTTCACTATCAATATCTCAAATAACAACTTGGCAAAGTTATAAAGTCAAAGGCAAGTCCTGGGAAAATTCCCTAAAGTCACATAAACTGAGGATACTGAGCAAAAAGGCAAGAAAAATTACTTCAATGCCGCGAATCCTTTTTTATTTTATTTGTATTTTTTAGAGGTCTTTTTTTAGCTGTGTTTTTTTTTTTTATTTTTGGTTTTTTTTTTGCTTCACACCAGAGCCAATGTTGCCTTGATATACTATAATTTTGCACTTTTGGTGCTTTGTATTTGCTTTGATGTGCAAAAACTTTGTAGAGCATATTTTTACGCCATTATTTATACGCTATTGATGTGAATCTCAAGTTAAAACAACAACAAAAAGGTTACAAAACGCCTTCAACAGCACGCCTGGTGGTGGGCAGCAAATATTGTTAAAGAATAGTGTTGAAGTTCAGAGAGAGACCGGCAGAGGCTGTTTTTCATGCGGTTTTGGTCGCCTTTTGGGAAGTCTTCACCAACCCAGCCTTTAACCCGACCACTAAGAACATAGCATAGGGAGCAAGGCTGATGTTGGCTGATTTATATACACTGTGGGAGTGTAAAACAGCGTAAAGTAATTTTACAGGACATTTTACAGTCACCGAACAACAAGTCAAACACAAGAGCGAGCATAACCAAAACCATCGACAGAGTCAACCAACCAAACATGGACCCTGATGATGACGAGCCAATGTCGACAAGCACCAACTAAACGACCACTGCAAGATTTCACACAGCCACAACGACTCTTATCTTCAATTGAGTTGAAAGCAACCCACCAAAAGTGGTTACCAACCACTAGAATGGCAACTGAAAAGAAGCCGTCGAGTGGGGCATGAAGTGCAGAATCAGAAAGCAAAATAAACTCTTTCGCTTTCTCATGATTGCATTGCCATTTTTGTTTATGCAATTCAATAAATCAGGAGCACCCTAAAGCACCCAAAAACAGGACCCTTTTTCAAAGCCAGCAATATTTTCCAAAGAATTTTTTGAAATGTTAGAAGAAAAAAAAAAACCGAAAAAACTCAAAAAGCATAAGGAAATGGAAAACAAAAATAGCTTGGTAAAAAAAAAATAAATAAATATAAGTATGCAAAGAAAACAAAGGCGCAAGCAACCAGAACTGCCGGTTTCGAACTGGCAAGATAGCATTTCCGACCGCTCCATATCAATTTCCAATTCGCCCATTTTTAAAAACCCAAATCGAGGAAGGGTTGCTCTCACGTCCGTAACGTGTCATCGCTGTAGCAAAAGAGTTCCGATATTCACGCTGCCCCGATGCACACTTCCTCTATGGCGCCGTATATGCACGCACACGTCTACAACCACTTCTCATTACTCATCAAGTGGATTGAAATAATAAAAATAAACATTAAACAAAGTAGAAAATTGAAAAGAACAAAATAGCATGAATCTCGAAAGACCAAACAAAGATCGAAATAATTTGTTTAACCTTTCGATTGAGTGTGGCTATTTGGGAATATGTTTGGTGGGCTCGCTGTTTATGCCCTTTCGACAGAGCAGCAGACTTAGCAATCTCAAGCGTTGCCACGCGACGCACACGTGCCGCACACGGCAACCCTGCCGAGCAAGGATAAAAATACAATAAACACAAACATAGAAACGCATGGCAATTCCATAAAGCCTTGATAATTTTCTCTTACCAGCAAAAAGGATGTTAGCACAATAATCAGTTTCACATAAATTCAAATCTGTTTTGAAGGCGTCATAAGATTTATACGTCTGTAGTGACTTGAAGTTAAAGAAGGTGGCACATTTTGGACAAAGACAGTGGAGTCATTTTTATACATTTTTATTCATGTGAACTTATGATTTTAAAGCATAATTTCAATGTTTGTTTTTATAACAACTTTTTAGAATATGAAAAACTTTGTATAGTATAGTATTCTCAAGGAAATTTTCAAATATGAAATTTTGTTCTTAAAAAGTTGTTTTATTCATTCCTGAAAGTGTGTTGGGCATTTTCTATTTCTGTCTCTTTGCAATTTTTATGAAAGTGACACGCCCTTTCTCTAATCCCTCCCACTTTAGTGATCGTACTTTATAATGATTCTACCTAGCCCTGTGCCAAATTTCAGTTTCCAAGTATCAATATTAACCGATATATAGTACTTTCCTTAAAGTGCCACACCATATGTATAATCCCGCCCACTTTTGAATGATTCTACCTACCCACCTACCTACATACCAAATAAAAGTACCCTAGTGTCAATATTAACTGAGATACTTAATTTTTCTAATATTGCCACACCCCTTTATTGCATAACGCCTAATTTTTTTACCGTAATTTTTTATAACTGTGGCTATCTCTGTACAAAATTTTTGTACCCTAGTGTCAATATTATACGAGATAAACTATTTTTCAAATATTGCCACACCCCTTTGTTGGATAACGCCCACTTTATTGATTGTAATTTGTAATAAGTGTCCCTATCCATTTAATAAATTTCAGTACTCTAGTCTCAATATTATTCGTTATGCAGTATTTTTCTTATATTGCCACACCCCATTCGCGAATAACGCCCACTTTCTTGGCCGTAATTTGAAATAGCTATGTCTACCCTTTTACTAAATTTCAGTACCCTAGTGGTAATACTCTCCGAGATACAGTTTTTTTCTACTATGGCCACACCCCTTTTTCAAATAATGTCCACTTTATTGGCCGTAATTTGTAATAATTCTGGCTACCCCTGTATTTTACTCTAAATTTCAGTATCCTAGAGTCAATATGAACTGAAATACAGTGGTTTTCTAATAGTGATACGCCCCTTTGTCCAATATCGCTCATTTTTTTTACAAAAGAACCACCACGGTCATGATATCTATCTGTTTACAAAAAATTACGGAAATCGGGCAAGTGCTTAAGGAGTTATCGATGTACATATATTTAAAAAAAAAAAACAAAGAAACCAACAAACTTCAAAAACTCCTCCTTTTTGAAGTCGGTTGAAAATAAGAAGTCTTTAAAAAATATATAAATTTGTAAAAGGACAATATACTTATATAACTATTATACATTACCATTTTCACCAAAGTGAATTGGTTCTATAAAGCTAAAGTCGACCAAATTTTTGCGTATTCCAGGCATCTGGAAACAAATTCGCTTTTAAAAGACTAGCATCACTGGAAATGTATTTGTCATTAAAGGACTGATATTGCAGGAAAAAGCCATAATCTTTTCGATCTTGTATTCTTCAACAATCTTCAAAGCATGGTCGTAGGATTATTTTGCCAATGGCACCACGTTGCATATCTTTCATTTCCTTCTGCGTCATTGGTATGTACTTTATCTTTCAAAAAGTCACATAAAAGAAAGTCGTGGAAATTTGAAAATTGTATTTCAGCAAAAAAACAAAAAAAAAAAACTAAAAACAAAGGTTGGATTTGGCTGTGTTATAGAAACGCCCGTAGGCCTTGACGTGACAACGTTTTTTTATCCTCGTCTTTATTATTATCCGTATCCCTTGTCTTTCAACTTGACCCCATCCTTATCTTTAATTCGTATGTCCACCTTATACTTGTCTTATTCCTTATATATTTATGCTTCTTCTCATCCTTTCCCAAATTCTTGTTTTAATCCATATTCCAATTTTTGTCCTATTTCTTGTCTAAATACATTTCATAGTCCTTGTCCCAATTCTAAGCTTTGTCCAAATTATTGTCCAAATTCTTTTCTAAATCCTTATTTGAAACCTTATCTCAATCCTTAACCTATTTCTTGACCAAATTCTTGTTATCGTCCTTTTTTCAATCCCTGTTCAAAATCTTGTCCTAACCCTTATATATTTCCTGGTTTTAAACGTACTTATTCTTATCTTCATCCTTTTTCTAAACCTTGTTCTAACCCTTGTTTGAACTTGAATCTTTGTTCTTAGATCTGTCATGTAGATCTGTCATTTGATATTTATTTTGCTTTTGCTTTTATGTGAGTAAGTTAACATTTACCTTAGCGCCATGTAAAAAATCCATTCAATAGTGCAGCATTAACGTTATATCGAGCAGTTACCTGCGGGGCCTCTTGACGCTATCGGTTTTTTTGTTTTTATTTTTATCATATGACCGAGAACCTCATTTTTACCGCCCTATTCTGCGTTTTCTTGATAAATAATTTATCAATAAAATTTGTAAAGAATTTTATCAAGCGAAAGCTTTTTTAGTATTCTACAGCAACCTTGATAAATAAAAAGTTTTCGTAATTCACCAGAGGAGGTGAATTCTTGTTAACAGCTAATTGTTCTAATTTATCAAGTAAGCAGAATCGGGCTGTTAGTGTCGTTTCATAAAATTTACCCTAGCGCAAATAGTCGCGCAGTTATAATTCCATGCAACGTTTTTTCATTGTTGTTGCACTTGCACTATTCGTTCTATCGTGGTGTCATACCAAATTTTTCTATTTTTGTTTTGAGATCAAAGAACATATCTTTGCTGTCGTAAAATAAAATGTACCGTAGCACCTCTACTAAGCGAGTAAAAATTTAATGCAACAACATTACATTTTTTTTGCATATGCTGCTATCTCCGGGACATGACAAAGTCAATTTTTTATTTTTTATTTTTGCTGTAAGAACAAGTTTAAATCCTTAATTTCTGTTTTAAAACATTTTCCTTGACGCATATACTCTCCGAATAATAATTCCGTGCAACGCTGTTGCATGACTGTTGCATTTTAGAGCTTGAAGTGGCTTTCTCGCGGTCTTATGACATCATCAATTTTCTGTTTATTTTTATTGTAAGAGCTTCAAACCAACCTTTACTGGCGTTTACTTTACATTTTACTGTACCACCTACATATAGCATGTAATAATTCCAATAATTCAATAACCTAGTTTCGGATGTACCACCTTCAGAGTGGCTAAACTGTTTCGAAAATTGGTTCAAACGAATGCAAAAATGCTTTTATTATATTTCAAAGTATTCTCCAAGATGATCAGTAATCTTGGAGAATACTTTGAAAAATAATAAAAGCATTTTTACTGATTAACCACTGCTTTTTCATTGTAAGTCGCAAGACTTAAAATGCAACCCATATATCTGAAAGAAGAGCTTTTTTTCAGTTGATTTTTCGTTAAAATCGGACAAAAATACCTGAGTTGTAATTTTTCATTTTTTGAAAATAATATTTATTTTTTATAGATCTTTTTAAAAAAAAATCGTAAAAATATTTGAAGTCCCATTTTCTGGCTTATCGAACAGAAAACACTTGCTGAAGATTTTAATAAATTGAAAAATGCAGACATACGTACGCACGATATCACATATCGAACGAATCGGTAGAAAAATCAAAAATGTTTGATTTTCCATCTAACAGTGTCCAACATGATATATTAGCTTTAGCATGATTCCACATTTCGTCAGATTTACAATGTGTATCAAACATGTTTTACCGTTCGAAGCCCCTAATAAATAGACAAATATGTAAATAGACGAAGTAAGTGGCGGCCATTGGCTTGACAAGAATTTTCCGAAATAAGTTAAGTTTGAACATCTATACATCTATAAAATTCTTAGGTTCCGAATGTTTGGTATTTTTGGTACGAACAAATTTTTGAAATTTTGCATTTATGGACTTATGCGGATTTTTGTTTTTATTCGTAAATCTACGTAAATCTAACCTTAAAAACGGAATGTGAAAAAAAGGTATGTTGTCAAGAATGAAATTCCAAAATTTTTTTTTAAAAAAAATGTATAATATTTTTATAGAACTATTTAAGCCTCTCCGAGTAAGAAAAATTTGTATGTTTTCCGATATTATTATGACTTTTTCGGATTCGATAGGCACGACAAAAAGGCACTTTAGGGATTTTTCAAAAAAAATCAAGATCGATAACTTTGGTATCCGAAGTTTGGTTTTTTTTTTGGTCTTTTAAATCTTAAATCTATCAAAATAGAACAAAAATATAAAAAAAAATATGTTCTAATTTTACTTTTTTAGAACTTCGGGAATTTATTTTGTAAAAATATTCAAATTCAATCTGCTCCAAAAGTAGCATTTCTAACAAAAAATTTAATTACGGGCAAGTTTTTCAACGTAATCACACCAGTTTTTGTGGTAATATTACTTAGTTCCATTAAATGAAGAAACAAGCAAAAATAAAATTACTATTCTGTACTGAGAAAAAACTCATACCATATTAACAAAAAACCTAGTATAATTTATACGATGGCTTTGGCAGTTTTGAGCCTCCTCAGATTTTGGTCAAAACACCTAAGTTTTACATGTTAACTTACCGATATTGATTTGGATGATAAATTAGCGAAGTATTTGGCACTGAGCTCCGCACAGATCCCCACAAAATCTCACAGATCGCAATTACGAAGCAATGCATCTTGGCTAAACATCTCGGCTATATAATTTTCATTACAAAAAACTAAACGAGAACTATAAAAAACCGGGAGTATTCAGCGATAAATTTTGCTCATACTATTTTGATAAAGTGTCAAAGTTTTCGGTGATTTACCTACACTATTGGTTGAAATGTTATATACTTGGCTTGGGTGAATCAAACATTTTTTTATTGGCAGGGTATCGAGGTATGTGCTTTCAAAGCAATGTATTAAACAATATATTACTTTGGTGAATAGTCATAAGTTTGTAATTTCCATACAATTTTCTTTACCCAAGCCGGTTTAGATGATTTTACTATTGCTTTCTTTCTCGGTATGGTAGTTTCTGTCCAGTTATCATGTTTGCTATCTAATTTTTAAGAAAAATTAATTTAAATACTAGGAGCAAAGCTTTTTTTTTTAAATGACTCTTTACAAAAGTAACTGGGGTTATTTTTTAAAAATAACATTTTTTTATCTTATAAATCTCTTCACAAAAGCTTGTTGCGACACCTCTTAGTCGTCTTCGATCGAACTCAAATATGTAATTCATATATTTTTCTATTAACGGAATATAAGGGGGTATCCCCACATAAGAACTACGTTTTTTTTTGTTTGCTCCATACAACTGGGTATTTATATTGAAATTATAATATGAAATGATTAGAAAGTTATTTGATTGCAAAATGAAAGACGCAATAGCATTAGTTGCTTAATAACTCTATCGTTTAGCAAATCTTTTGAATTTAATTTGCTGAATTCCTAAGAAAACTATTTTCTTTTATAAATGGGTTTCATTTACCAACATAAAATAATAAATATGTATAGATATTTTTTTTTTTTTTTGTGAAATGTCTTTATCTTCACTGTCCATTGTTGATAATTTTCAAGCTAAACACTCCTTCTCCCTGGATTACTTATACTAGTGAATAGAATGTCTGCAAAAACAATTCTTGCTGCCAGACAAGAGAGTTCTTCTTATGCATCCTAATCATACTCATTCCCATAACCAACACAACGCCAAGTTCAAGGAAACGTCTAGATAAAAGATTTCAGATTATGGAGGATGCATGATTTATAATATTTGGAAGGGTTCCAAATTTAATTACAATAGCGATGAAGAATACTTATGATTGAAAATGAGCATAAAATTGATAAACAATGAAGATTGTATAAAATTGTTGATTCGGTCTGAACGGAGTGTGTGTATGTGTGTGTAATATATATGCTATGGGGTGAGTTGAGTAAGGGCAAAAATTTTGGCATTAAAACCACATAGTTAGGGCACAAACAGGAGTCCCCTTTCAATGTGCCAATGTCTAAACGAATGTGTTTATGTTGCACTGTGCGTTTGTGTGTTTTCGAGAAAGTTCATGCAATTTTTGAATTTTAATTAAATCAGCATTTCGCAGACTCTCAGCTCAGCCACAGTAGGCTTAGTTCAACAAAGTATTATAGCAAAAATATTTGCCAACAAACGTTTCTGTGGCTTCTCTATGCTCTGAGAATTGATTATTTTTCTAAAGCCTTCCGCGAAATGCGTGTCACACGCGTGTGATAATTTTCCGTATTTCTGTTGTGAAAATTTATTTAACAGTGTTTTTAATTTATAGTGTTCCTTTGACTCTAAGTGCGATATCCAGCTGTTAGTTTTATGATTTTTCTCTTTGTTGTAGAGCACAGCAGGAGTTGTTTGAATGAAATCCAAACGTAGTGTTGTGCTTGAATTAGAATTTTAACAAACGATATGGTGGAAAGTCACGACAGCTCAAATATTTTTGGAAATATTAAGGGGTTTTTATTTATTTCTTTTTTCAAACTTAAATGCCTTTAAGGGACTGACTATCTTTTCCAATTCTATCCAAAATCCAGACCGCAAAAACTTAAATTCTTCGAAACTCAAACGCATTGTTGAGATGCAAACAAAAGCAATACATAAATATCTTTTGCGTTTGTATAAAAGCAAGTTTTTTTAAAATATGTATTATATGTCTCAAAAAGGATCTAGGCTGATTGAACTTTATTTTTTTTCTAACAACTTTTAGATAGTTAGTAAGTACCAAGGTTTTTTTGAATATATATTTTTTTTTTAATTTTCGGGGCAACAAAATTTAATAATATGTATTAAGAAATTTAAACTACGTTCAAATTAAAAAAAAAATAAAATTTATTTTAAAATACGTCTTTATTGCTCGACTGTCAGTTTATAACGCGTGGCGGCCGTAGCATAGTGGATAGAGTGCGAGACCCATACGCCAGACAACTCTGGTTCAATTCCACAGAAAGTTTTTTCAATTGAATTAATTTCTCTGTTCGGCCGTCACCTCTCTGCAGACTATGGCAAGCCTCAGAGAGTAAAATAATGCCATGTAAAGCCCCTTGAGAAGAACATGCACATTAGCCGTTTGGAGTTAGCATAAAACTAGTAGGTCCAGTTCTCTATCAATTGTGTTCAAACATTTAATAACGCGCACACAACACAATTTGATCATAAGAAGTTCGGTCAAAGTCCTTTCAAGGGCAAAAATGGTTTATTTATATTTATGTGGGATTCGATTTTTAAATTAAAATCTTAAAGCAAAGATTGATAAAAAAACAATTTATTAAAACCAGTATAATTTTTAAAGAGTATAATTAAATTTATGTATATTGATTACTCCGTAAGTGTTTTTCAACAGATAGATAGCATGAACGTGGAGGTTCTTTTTTAACAAAGTGGGCGATATTCGACAAAGGGGCGTGTCTCTATTAAAAAACACTGTATTTCAGTTCATATTGACTGTAGGGTACGTTATTTGAGAAAGGGTTGTGGCCATATTAAAAAAAAAAAACGGGTACCTCGAATAGTATTGCCACTAGGGCACTGAAATTTAATACATGGATAGGCACAGTTATTAAAAGTTACGGTCAAAAAAGTACGGCGTCATTCGCCAATGGGGTGTGGCAATGTTAGAAAAACACTGTATAACGAATAATATTAACACTAGGGTACTGAAATTTATTAAATGGGTAGGCACAGTTATTACAAATTACGGTCAGTAAAGTGGGCGTTATCCATAAAAGGGGTGTGGCAATATTTGAAAAATAGCTTATCTCGAATAATTTTGACACTAGGGTTATAAAAAATTAAGGTAAAAAAGGGGGCGTTATGCAATAAAGTTGTGTGGCAATATTAGTAAAATACTCTATCTCAGTTAATATTGACACTAGGGTACTATTATTTGGTATGTAGGTAGGTGGGTAGGTTGAATCATTCAAAACTGGCCGTCATTGTAAATAGGGTGTGGCACTTTAAGGAAAGTACTATATATCGGTTAATATTGATACTTGGGAACTGAAATTTGGCACAGGGCTAGGTAGAATCATTATAAAGTACGATCAATAAATGGGCGGGATTTGAAAAAGGGCATTTTCATAAAAATTGTAAAGAGACAGAAATGGAAAATACCCAACAAACTTCCAGGAATTAATAAAAGAAATTTTTTAAGAACAAAATTTCATATTTGATATTTTCCTCAATAATGCTTTAACATAAAATTTCTCATATTCTCTAACAGGCGCGGATCCAGGGGGGGGGTTCAAACCTCCCCCTCCTCCCCCCCCCGAAATTCTAAAAGAACCTGTATTTAAATGTGATGTACTGATGTTTATTATGTGGGCTAAGAGTACCAAAAAGAAAAAAAATTGGTTTTTTATAATTTACTTTAAATATTCACACCCCTATGCTTTAAACGTTTGTAGCTGTTTCTACACGTATTGCTAAAATACTGAATTCTGTTCCAGTTTTTGTTTGTTTTTGCGATACTGCGCCTGTAGCTGTAAACAGTCACACATACAATCTTAACCTGAAATCACAAAAACACCGCATTTTTTGGATAAAATATATCCAAACACCGCACAGTCTTAATTTAAAAACCCACAGTTTCGATAGTATCGGAAGTGTAGACTTAAAATTCCTTTTTATACAGTAATGGAGAAAAATTCCGGTTTTTGTAGTTTGACGTAAAATTCCTTTTTATACAGTAATGGAGAAAAATTCCGGTTTTTGTAGTTTTTATTTATTTTGATGTTGGTTTTATGTTGGCCTTTAAGACTTGTATTCAAGTCAAATAAACAGAGAAATAACTTTTATTATTATAATTATCTTCACCGCAGCGTCAGCTTGTGGTATTTAACACAAAAAATAATCCTGAGCACCACACAATCATATGGAGTGAATATGGAGTGAAATGTGGATGGCTATTTTTTTCGTAGCAAAGTTTTTTCCAATAAGTGGAATAATTTTTTCACATATTGCAGCAAAACACAAATTATAACCTTCTTTTGAAAAACCAGAGGCTCGAAATAGATTTTAGACTAACGGTTTCTCCCTATGCCTACGATTTTTTGAAAAAAAAATTATCCCGCTCTAATGTATATAAAGGGTGGTTAAATTTTAAGGGCCGATGTTGAATATAAACCACACCTAAATGTCAACTTTTTTTCTGCATTTCATTTGACATTTCTCAATTTCAGACTAACTCAATTTGAACCGTTAAAGTTATTCAGGCTTATTATGAAAATGAGCTTTCAAATCAAAATGCATATCGAGCACTTCGTGATTTTTTCGGTCAATTTAATCGTCCAAATGTGCGTACAATCGGAAAAATCGTGCAAAAATTTGAACAAACCAGGTCTGTAGGAGATGTGAAAACACCAGTGCATGCTCGTACTGCAGAAAATATTGCTGCTGTTCGCGATAGTGTGGCTGAAGAGCCGTCCACCTCAACTCGTCGTCGTGCCCAACAATTGCACCTCTCACGTTCGTTGTTGATGAACATTATGCATAAAGACTTGCATTTACACGGTCAGAATGGTGGCAAGAAATGGCAACAGTGGATGATCAATTTTCGAAGAAAATTATCTTCAGTGATGAGGCATTTCATTTTCACCTCAGTGGATTCGTCAATAAGCAGAATTACCACATTTGGGCGAATGATAATCCAAGAGTGATTGTCGAAAAACCAATGCACCCACAAAGAGTGACTGTTTGGTGCGGTTTATGGGCTGGCGGCATCATCGGGCCGTATTTTTTTCAAAAATGAGGCTGGTCAGGCAGTTACTGTGAATGGTGTTTGGTAGCGTGAGATGATAACGAACTTTTCATGGCCCGAATTGGAAGATATGGATGTGGACGATATGTGGTTTCAATAGATCGGTGCCACTTGCCACACAGCTAACGAAACAATGGCTCTTTTGCGCGACAAATTCAATGGCCGCGTTATTTCACGTGGTGGCGATGTCATTTGGCCACCAATCATGTGATTTGACACCGTTGGACATCTTTCTTTGGGGTTATTTGAAAGAAAAGGTGTACGTCGATAAGCCAGCAACAATTCAAAAGCTAAAGGATGAGATAATTCGGCGGCGGGGTGCAATAAGGCCAACGGCAATAAGGCCGAATTCGGCTTTATTTCGCTTTAAGTGGAAATAAGGGCGAATTTGCGGATTCGGTCTCAAATGGTTTAGGAGATAAAAATCGTGAAAGTTTGAAAAATGGACATTTTTTGGAATAATTGCACTCTAGGTACACGCTCCTTTTTTTTTTTTTGTTTTTTAAATGTGTATGGAACTTCTAAATCTAATGCTGCAAAAAAAAATAGGTAGGTCTCAAATGGTTTAGGAGATAAAAATCGTGAAAGTCTGCAAAATTTATATATTTTTTTATTGAGAAGACTAGGATATCTTATTCTAATAATAGAAATATATATCCGTTTAAAGCGAAAAATATGATCGTTTAAATGCTAAAGAACATACATCTTTTTGTAAGTGGTCGAGAAAAATATGTAAAGTTAATAAAAGTTATGAATGAAAATTTATAAAATATGCGCGATTTTTACTAAAATTTTTAATGAAGCTTTAATATTATAAAGAATGAGCGCCGCAGGTTTATAATATGAGCGTCGCAGGCAAAAAATTTTTATTAAAAATCGCCGAGGCGCTCATTCCTAATAATATTAAAACTTCTTCACCTTCACTATTGAACTACTACTAATAAATTTTTCGCGTTGATACGAAAACAAGCACATTGAGGTTGACAATGGCAACTGTTCTCTTGCAAATTGAGTACCTACGCTGAGTCCAGTAACTTTTCAAACAACAGACTACATGGTGCGTACTTTTTATTAAAAATAATTAAAAAAAAATAATCCTTAGTTTGCAAAAATTATTTTTCGGCCTTATTACCATTTTGCTAAATTTTTTTTAGGCTTTATTTCCTTTTCAAATGGAAATAAAACCGAATTCACAATTTCGGCCTTATTTCTCTTTGAAAAGGAAATAAAGCCAATTCGGCCTTATTGCCGTTGGCCTTATTGCACCCCGCCAATTCGGCACATTAACGGCATAAAACCCCACTTATGCCTCGGCGTCATCGAAAATTTGGACCATAGGATGGAGGTGTGCCGCCGAGGTCGCGGCGGCCATTTAGCCGGTATTTTGTTCCATGCCTAATTGAACCATACCAATATTATCATAATAAAAAGAAACGACAATAATTTCCTTAATAGTTTGTGTTTTATTCAAAATCAATATCGGCCTTTAAAATTTAACTACCCTTTATATATATAACGTACATAAATATTTTTGAAACCCCCCCCGAAATATATTCCTGGAACCGCCCCTGTTCTCTAAATAGAAAGATATAAAAACTTTTTAACAAAAAAAAAAAAAAAACAAAAACCGACTTCAATAAAAAATAATTTTAAATAACTTTTCCTATTCATTTCTCGGTCAAATTTTAAAAGTTATTTATACATATATATATATTATAATATTGGAAATCTTGTCGTTTTAATTTTTTTAATTTGTTTTATTAGCATAAAAATATTAATAACTTTTGACGTGACGAAGTTACGTTGTACTGCTCTAGTTTCCAAAAAAGTTGAAAAATGAATATTTTAAAAACTCATCTACGTTTCATTGAATTGTTACTCGCTGGGTATAAGAGCTATGATTAAAAAACTAGTATGATCATAAAGGTTAATTCTTTGATTATATTAAAGAAACAAAAAAAAAATTGAATACGGCATAGGGACGTAGTGGGAGCTGCGTAAGCAACGCAATTGAAAATTTGTTACATGGAATTATTACTCGCTGAGTATTAGTGCTAGGATTAAAAACACGATACGCCAATAAAGGCCTACTGGAAGCCCTCACAACAAAATTAGACAACAAATTTCTGACATCATGGGGACGCCGAGAGAGCCGCTCAAAGATCGATAACGCAACATTCATGCAGCGGCGTTGCATTGAATTTTTACTCGATGAGTATATAACCTACGATAAAAGTTTAAAAAGGAAAATAAAGTTTTTATACATGGCTTTACGACAAAAATAAAAAAAAAATTCCGGCGTCGTCAGGTCGTGAATATAGCAGCTTATGTAACAGAAATGTAATATCGTTGCATGGAATTATTACTCACTCAGGAGGAGTGCTACAGTAAATTTTGTTTTACGACAGCAGGGATGTGTTATTACGCTTCACAACTAAATTACAAAAAAAATTTCGTTGTCATGATTTCAGGGATGCAATCACATAATGCAGTAAAAATGCTACAGCCATGAAAAAACGTTGCATGGATTTTTAACTCTGTGACTACTGGTGCAACGGTAGATTTTAAGGAATGAAAACAAAGGTGAGGTCTTCAGGCATATGACAAAAATAAAAAAAAAATTTGACGGCGTGTCAAAAACCCTCAGGGAACCGTCTAATGTGACGCATATGCATCACTTTTGCTGGATTTATTGAAATTAGAGCACAACCAATGGGGAAGCAAAAAAAAGCTAAACGAAAAGCACCAACTCCAAAGCCAACAACAACTCCAACACCAACACCAACACCAACACCAATACCAACACCAACATCAACATCAACATTAACATCAACAAATCAACATCAACATCAACATCAACATCAACATCAACATCAACATCAACATCAACATCAACATCAACATCAACATCAACATCAACATCAACATCAACATCAACATCAACATCAACATCAACATCAACATCAACATCAACATCAACATCAACATCAACATCAACATCAACATCAACATCAACATCAACATCAACATCAACATCAACATCAACATCAACATCAACATCAACATCAACATCAACATCAACATCAACATCAACATCAACACCAACATCAACACAACATCAATATCAACATCAACATTAACAACAACAGCAAGAAACTTCGTCACGTCAAAACCTACGGGTGTGTCCACGGCACAGCCAACTCTTTTTTGAATATAAAAGCTTTTTAACGATTGTTTTGTACGCATTATGTCAAGACTTTATGTCAAGATTTCGAGAGGTAAACAGCTGTCAGTATCAAAATAATCTATGATTTAAAAAAAAACCCCCAGATGGCCCACCCTTTATTATAATTCCATTCCTTCCATTAATGTTCTCATCCAATAAATGTATCTTCAATTTTTAAAACTTTATAATATATATTTATTCTGACTACGGTGTTTTCTCAGACCATGTCGAAAGCCCTGGCACCAAGTTGCTTGAAATATTATCTTTGTAATGTATTGTGGCTTTCTGTGGGGCTTTCTGTGGGGCAGAGAGAAGCTATCGAAGGGAAGAGTTGTTGGGATTTCGTTAAGATCACAAGAGTGATCTTAAAGAAATAACTCCACAAATATTGCAAATCCCCAGATAGTTTGGGTTTATTTAGTGTACAATTTCGATTATGGTATTAAATGTATTTTTTTTTATGTTATAATAGTTATGTGAAGTTATTTATAATATGGGTATTGGGGTGAAGTTATTTATAATATGGGTATTATAAATAAGTATATCAATGATCTCAAATTACATACCGATTAGTGTCTATAACAATCTTTGTTTCAATTAAAAATCATTCACCGATTATTTTCGATAATAATCTTTATTTCCTTTATAATTCGTGGAGCTTAGTGTTCACTCGTTGAAGGTTGAGATAAGAAGAAAAAAAAAAGTAGTTTTTGAGCAAAAGAGGAAGTCTAGGACACAGCTTAAGGCTGTGTTCAGTATGTACAAAATAGCGAGTTCTAAAGTTCTAATTATTGAATGTACAGTACGTATTAAAAGTTTGTAAATTTAATGTAAATTAAAAGGTGATTGATTCATAAGTTTTCTTTCAACAGAATTTAAAATGAAATATATAATATACATATGTATCAAATTTAATTATTCTTTTATAAAAGTAAACAATTCAAAATAAGTTTTTACAAAAGGATACGCTTGCGGCGTAGACAATCTTAGTTGTAATGATTTATTATTATAATTTATTAATTTAAATAAAAAAAAGATAAAAAATATTTTGAAAGTATGTAAAAATAATATAAAAAAAATATCGACAGTCTAATGATATAAAGTTGTTTTTATTCGTAATTAACTTAAAAAAATTAATACTATTCATGGACATCTTCATTAGGCTTAGAAGCCAGAAAAAAATTTAGAGTGCTAGACCCTTTAATTTCAAGAACAGTCAATTACTTTTGTAGAAACGCATTAATAGGCCATAATAGGTTAATTTCCCATATTTGAAATGTGCTTATTTTGAGCAGGTCTTAGCTTGAACTTGACCTCAAAACATTTTCTTATGTTACAGCCATTTAGCTGTCTGATATCGCTAATTAATTGTATTCACGTACAAGCTTTGTGTCCTTTATATAAGCTATTGGTAATAAATTTCCTTGATTCTATGAACTTCTATGACACCCAATGCATGCATGTGTGTTTGTACATAATTATCTTTGCCTTGTGATATCGGTACTGCCGATGCTGTGGGAAAATTCTGCTAAATACAAATTTAAATGAGTTATTCAAAAATCGTATGTTCGAAAAATTTAATTCATTACAAAAGCAACTCACGATTTTCGGATTAAAAATATGATTTATAAACACGGCACAGCAAAAATACTGGATTAAGGTAATGCATCAACACCACAAATTCTACTGCTCTGGTCTAACAATATAAAGATAAGCAAGACATAGCTAGCTTTAAATTCAAAACCTACAACATGGCAACAGCGTTAGAAAGTGGATCAATTTCAATAATGCTTCAAACCAGCGCCAAAACCAATGATGGCGCTAAAGATGGCGTTGAATACACAAACCAAAAATAGAAAAAAAAAAAAATCAAGCAAAACTGGTAGAGTCCTGCATAAATTTTACTGAACTCAGCAACTCTGGCACAAGCAGCAGCAGCAGCTACAAACGGCAGGTAAGTAAGTTCCTGCGGTTGCGGAAACAACACAACATGACAGGCAGAAAATTATTGAACATCTTATGGAAAAATAAAAAAATAACAGTAAAAATAAGAAAAACCAAAAAGAATAACAAACATGAAAGCTAGAGCTATAGATGTAGTAGAAGTACACGCAAAAAAAACTTTTATCGTCAGTTTGCCGCAAACGAACTTCGTTTGTCGTGCTTGAAATCGTTATTTGCAAACGTTTCGACAGTTGTCATAATAATAGTCAGTTGAGGAAACGCGTTATATAGTTGCAGGAAATAAATTTCGTTTGTCATAAACGTGAATGATTTTTAAATTGCAGCAATTAAAAAACTTATTTTTGCCCCAGCTGAGAACTTCATTTGTTTTTCCCTCCGTTGCATAAACACAACGCTTATAGTTCATAGTCACTTTTTAGACAAATTGTTGCTATATAAGCAAATAGGTAATTTGCTTAATAAGCGGTCGGTGATAGCAACAGAGGTGCGGCGAGTGCAATCCATAAGAAGACGGATGAACATAGGGGCAAAGATAATTAATATAATAAATAATAATGACCGAAATAGATTGCGGTAAATATATATAAGATATATTCTTACGTTGATGACAACTGACTATTCGTTTGTGGCGAATACAACTCGCAAACGAAGTGTAGTTGGTGAATTTTTCACTTGCCGTAAACGAAAAATTTCTTTGCGTGTAGTAGTAGAAGACGTTAAGGAAGCAGAAGCAGCATAGTACAAGAAGCGAGATAACCCAGAAGAAGATTGTGGATATATTGGTGGTATATTGGGATAATAACATGCAAATCGATGCGTTGTGTTATCTTAGATTAACAGCAGTAGTTATGGAAGGTGCCCAAGCAGTAGGTGCGGGAAGCACCAGGCACTGTGTTATTTCTGGATGATGTCAGAGGCAAACAAGTCTGAAGAATGATATCGAAACCATGCCAACCAAGGTAGAAATGAAGGAACGAACGAACGAACGAACGGACGTGGAATAATAAATATTAAACCAAAACCGCGCTAAGATTTTATAACGTCGAATTCAAGCAAGCTAGTTCGAAAATTAAGAGATTGTGTAGGAAGGTTATTTTTTATTTTCTTTTTATTTTCTTATATATTTTTTTTCATGTTAATAGGTATAACCAAAGCGTATCACTTTCTAATCCAATTTGTGTGCATTGTGGAGCATATTTTCTCAAACTTTTAATTGCTGGCAAAATGTTTAATGAAGATTAAATTTCACAGAATTTAAAAATTATTAAAAAAATATCCCTCATGTAGTCATGGAAAAACTGTTTTAAAACAACCAACACATTTTATAAAAGGACAAATCTTGTGTTTTTTTAAAGAAATCCATGAAAGATTTGTTGTTGTATAAAAATAGGAATATGGAAGAGAGGTTTGATATTTTTTACGCATTTAATAACATAATAAAGCTATTTTCAATGAAAAAAAAGACCTTTATATATTGTTACCTTAATGTCAATCGGACCTAACTAACAAATGTGAAATTTGACAGGAGAGAGAAAAAAACTTTATAAAAAAAAAAAAAAAAAAAAATAAGGATACAAAAATTTTGTGATGCAATTTTAAATAAAACCCGCAGAAAAATGTGTGAGTACTCAAATTAAATTATATTTCTTTTCATCTTCATAAAGCCATGTAATTTAGGGCTTTTTGTTTGTGAGTTTCTTAAAAGTTATTGTCAGATAGGGCTTTTTGCAACAAGCGAAGGGTTAAACTTTTATCTTTAAATATTCAAGTTTCCCATAAAAATTATTTCAAGTCAATGGAATAAGTTAACCCTTTGACGACAAATGAGGCACATATGCCTATTGGGCTTTTTCGTCCTTACAGTTATATTTTTTAATGGATTTTGACCAAATCGGTGTTGTTCCATCAAAAATAAATGCCTGCTTTGGGTTTCGTGTAAAAATTAAGGTTCTGTTGTTTGAATTGGGTTTAAGGGCGTCTCAACGTTAGAAATTTGTATTTTTTGTTTGGCAATTTTAGTTTCCCAATATCTCGGGTTCTAAATGATACTGTTGGATGAATTTTTAGTAATAGAATCACCGTTGCCAGATTGGGCGATTTATCGTCAATTGGGCGCTTTTTTTCTTGTTTTTGCGCTTAAATTTTAAGGAAATCGCCTGGCGATTGTTTGGGTGATTTTTGTGAAAACCACGCTTTTCCATAAACTCATCCATCTAATGTGTGTGGAAAAAATGTTTGGCAATATTTGTAAGTTGGCATTCATCTTTCTTTCCTTGACACATTCTAGTGCATTTGTGGAACGTATTTTATCCGTCAACAGAATGAAATTAGATATGGTTACTTCAATCATTCGAATAAAATGCTTCATGAAAGCTCAAAACTGTTGTTGCAAGTCGCTGCCAATATCCGATGATATGATTTCAAAAATGAATAAATCAGTGTATGTTCTAAACAATCGAGAATTTACAAAACGGAGGAAGACTAATATGGCTGAAGAACTACGTTTTTTTTAAAAAGTTTTTATTTTTAAAGTTGCATATTGAAAAATTGTAAATAGTTTCTAAAAAAATGTTCTTTAACAATCAAAATTCTCGTATAAAATGAAGTATCTTTTTTATAATTTTGTTCAGATCTCAATATTATTTCAATAAATATGAAAATAAGAACTTTTATATATAATACTATTAACAGCTCTCAATATTATTTGAAAAAAATGTATATAATTTTTTTGTTTTTTCTAATACATATAATAAATTTCTTAGAAAAAATTGCAATTTTAGCGATTTTTTTTTTCATTGGGCGATTTTGGGCGATATTTTTTTTAAATCTCGCGCTTTTCTCAAAAAAGTTCTGGCAACACTGAATAGAATACCAATGCCTTATGTACATTTATTGATCAAAGCATTTTAAATTAGTCCTATACTTTTCACGAGGGTTTGAAAATATTATGGGACTTATGTATTCTATTCGTCGTCAAAGATAAAAATGAAGAAGATTTTTTTGTAATTTTGTTATTTTTTTTATTCAATATTTTATAAATCTTATATTTGATAATGGCCTGCTAAATCCGGCACTGCGCCCAGTCTTGACCATGTAATTGATTCTCGTGGTGTCGAGGTAATACCAACTTTTCGACTACAAAAGCCGTCTATTAACTGGGTAGTCAACTGCGTGCGAAACTCCAGTTGTTTTATAGAAAATGATTTTGAATTACTTCTGGATATCATGTCACACACTATGTGTGAGTTTTGCACACCCAAATCCACACCCAAATCCATTAAATAAATCTTTCTTACATAAAAAGTTACTTAGAAGATACTGAACACCAAACCTTTTTTTTGGTCCATAAGATAAACGCCTCCCAAGTGTGCGTTATATTAAGAAATCATTTTTGGACATGTCACATCAATTTTATTTGCAGATCCAGCCTGGCGTCTTTTGACATTTACGGTGTCGATTGGATTTATGAAATTGGATGCCATATGCACTGCACGATTATCCATCCATTTCGCAATTGAAACTCCTTTTGACGCGAAACTTTGGAAGTCTCCGCGATCAAAAGATTTATCGGCGTCAAATTTTGACATTTGTGCACGATTTTTTCGCAAAGTGCCACAGGCTCGTATTCCATTGGTCATAAGTTTATGTAATAATATTGGACTATTAAAAAGTTATCAAAATATAGTTCTATTCCCATATTTTCCAGCCCTGCTGCCATATCTATAATAACGGATTCGCCAATGCCAACCTCTCCCTGTTCCTTTTTGCCTGTATATATATCAATTTTATATAGATAACCTTTTTTAGCATCGCAACGGCACCACAATTTAAACCCCCAGCTTTGCTGAGTTGAAATGATTTATTACACTAAGAGAACAAAATATTAAATTTATCCAAAAACTTTTTTAATTTATCCAAAAAGCGAGTAAATTTTGCACCAATAACGCATTTGAATAAATCGAATACGTAAATATTTAAAATTTATTTGAATACTTTTTTAATTTTTTATTTAAAATATTTAAATATTTAAACAGAATTAATATAAAAAATATATTAAAATTATGCACGAATTTTTTAAAATATCTTTCAAATATTAACTATTTGAAAATAAAACTATCACATTTAAGGAAAATTTATATAAAAATATTGAAATTGAAAAACAATTTATTTGAATATTTCCAACGAGCTGCGTCCATCGAATGCCATTTGGTGGTATATTTTATTTTCTTTTTTCATTCTCTAATTTATACTATTTATGACAGTTGGTGCAATATTATGGCATCAAGTGTCAAAAATAGTATAAACTATAAAAAGAAGAATAGAAAATAAGAAGTAAATTATGCATTTAAATGACAACGGGTTCAAGACATTCTTGAGAAAATACAGAGTTTTCACTCCACCCTACATGATTTCATCATGCATCGCACTTACCATCGCACTCACAAATCATATTGGCCAAACATTCAGGCTATATTACCCTTGCAACATTAACTAAATGAGAACTATAACAAACCTACAACTGCAAGAAATAAACTGCAGGAACAGAGTGCGATGCTGTTGCTGCTTGTCGGAATATGTGGGTACGTGTGCGATGCTGTTGCTGCTTGCTAGTATGGAATATGTGTGTACGTGTGTGGTATAAATAAAATTCAAATACGGGAAAAAAACGAGTTGTAAGGAAAACATTTGATTTATCCACGTAAATATTTAAATAAAATTCATACTCAGGCGTGGATAATGCTAATATGCGTTATTTCCCTTAGTGTAGAAAAGTGCGTCTCTGTTGATTGTGTTGGCCACCTGATCTGAACATCGCTTAAATTTTCTGCGCAATTCTGAGAAATCATCATAAGGCTTGTCACATTTAGGCGTTTTTGGTCCATAGGCATTTTCCAAAATTTAAAAAAATGTCATCCCAAAGAGCAGTGTCTCAGGGAACTTTTTTCACAAAATTTAGATGAAGAAGCCATTCTTATTTCTCTTGCAGGTTTTTGTGTAAGTCCATTTGGCGAAACACTCATATACTCTTCGCCTTTCGCTCACTTCATTTTATTTTTAATCCTTTTCCATTCTGGAGGGGTTGCAACTTTCTTTCTTTTGCGAACAATTTTTTTCTAAAATTTCTATGTTTTCCTTCAGTTTTCATCTGCGTTATCCATTTAATTAAAAATTTTTATAATTCTTCCCAATTCAAATGCTTTCTAATTGACAGAAAGTAATACAACGTGATCAAAAGCGAAGAATAAGAGCTCACTAAAAGGAATGTAAAAACAGTGCTGCCGTATTACATCTGAATTTGGGCTTGTTGTTTAAGGGGAGGTTCTAGTAGAAATCAACGGGATATTTTTGTTTTTTGCTTTATTTTCATCCTTAGGATCTTGAAAATATGTTGTCAAAAGGATATTTCCCTACCTCATTTATTTTATGAGCCATAGCGTATCAATGGAGAGAGTGCATCGGCCGAAAAACTGGTATAAAAGCGAGTTTCTCGTAACACCTTTTTTCCGCGCTGTACACGATTTCGCTTCAACGACTTGACCGATTTCGATGCTTGATGGCTCAAATTAAAGCTTATTCAATTAAGGGGGCCTTCAGGAAGCGTTTTTTCCAAAATATTTATAATTTTTTTTTTTAACGTTAAAGCAACAGAAATAGGTGGAAAAACAGGGTTTTTTTTCAAAGGGCGACCATTTTTTTTTGAAAGAGTTTTATTAAAATCGGAAATCTACAAGGACCCCCAAATTTCATCTAGGTTAACAATTTTTTTGGTTTTTTCGTTTCAGATCACTTGGCAGGGCCGTAGAGTGTACAGAGCATATCGACTATCGGCGCGTACGGCTTCGATTAGCGAGACCTTGCGCCGCTATTTTGAATTAGTTTTCATCGAAAAAATTAAATAATGTTCTTGAAATATACATTATAAATGCCACAAAAGACTTTTTTCAAAAAAGATTTACATTCGCTCAAACAAAAGAAATCCTGCAATTACCGTTACGTTTCTACTAGAACCTCCCATTAAGGAAATTTTTTAAGTCAGAAAGGGCTTTCTTTTAAGATGGTGTATTTGGGTGGGGTCTACCGAAATATGCAAAAAAGTGGATTTTGAAAAAAATATTAGTGAGGGCCTTTCTACATTAAAGGCCATGACATTAAAGGCCATAAAAAACTGAAGCCATGACAATGCCTGCAGATGTTACTGTTCCCGCCGATTCTCCCCTTCCATTGGTTTGACTATTCCTTTGTTTTAGATGTGAAGCCTTTCAAATAAAAGTATTGTGTCACATAACGTTGACCAATTCTCTCCATTTTTACAAACTCACTGACAGCGTTCACTATTGATGTCTGTTAAACGTCAAACTTAATCTTTATAAGGTTGGCACCTTCTACCATAGCCATTCCTTTCAAACAACAACAGCCATTTACAGTGGCGGATCTATATACGGGCTGAAAGGGCTTTAGCCCCCCCTTGGAGAATATTTTGTATAGAAAAAATGAAAAAAAGTCCAAAAAGCCGTTTCAGGCCTTCCCTTTGGCGAATCCTAGATCCGCCAATGGCCATTTATACTCAGATCGGGTACTTCTGGTACTACTCTCGTATTAATCATACGTAGTAGTTCAAGTCTGTACACAGAAATATACTTGTATAATAATAACAACTCCGCCTGTTTTCACGAGCAGCCTGTCCAAAGCCAGGATAAAGGAGGATGGTCGCAGGCAACGGGTTCGCCCTATCCTGTGTAAAAGTAGAGGGACTACCCAGATCCTGGAGTTGGTCGCCCAATCTGGGGAGTAGGTGGACCGTTGACTTGATCAACGGTAGCGTATGCCTACGAGGGAATAGCAATAATCCTAAAGAATTTGTTAGCACGGGGATAGTCGTTACTCTCGACAGACGTACTGTTGCAAGTCCCCACTGATGCATTCGTATGGTCACCTGGATAGTCATATAAGTCTTGGAAGACTTATATGGCTGGTATAAACGACGAATAAAGAGGTGTCAGATGGGTACTCCGAGTGTGAAAAGTTAAACTTAGTAGCCTCGGAGTACCAGATTCTAAGGTGGTATTGAGGAGGTGTCATGCCGGTGCTTTGAGTCACTGGGTGTTCTTCTTGGTAGCCTTCAGCACTTGACTAATGAGGTGTATTGAGGAGTTGTAATGGTGTCCCAAGGTGTGATAACTGAGGTGTATTGAGGAGTTGTAATGGTGTCCCAAGGTGTAATAACTGAGGCGTATCAAGGAGTGTCATTTGAGTACTCCGAGTGTGAAAGGTTATCTGAGTAGCCTCGGAGTGCAAGATTGATGAGGAGTATATCAATGAATGTTGATATGGCGAATAGTCATGAAGTGCTGTTGGTGCTAGGAGTTCATCCCGGTGGTCTTAGGGTACCGGTATGAAATGAAACAAATAGTGGCGATCTTGTGTCGCACACAGTCAATGGCGATGTGGTCTACGCTGTAGCACGTCCAAGTAGTGGTGGTTTTTCCACCACAGTCAAGAGTGATGAATGCAAATGTATCGGTGTTGTGATAAGTGCGTGTCGAAGTAAATCCCTTTTGCCCGGGGAGACTATCGATGGGCTGGCCCTTCGGGGAGTATCGTGCTGGCTGTGGTAGTTCAATGTCGCGAACAGGTCTGTGATCGGCGTGGAGTTGCACTAAACAACCGGGTGGCAATGCCTTACATTGCAAGAGATGTTAGATGGGTCTCGATTTCCACCAATAAATGTGGATGATGACCCAACTAATCATCCATAATTGGTACTGTTGCGTTCCAGCATTGGTTGCTATCCATACAGTATATTTATTAATTTAAATATACCCTTAAGTATGGTGTGCGACCGGTGTTGAAACTACTATGACAGGGCGATGGTCGCGACTGGAGTCATGGAAGTGACGCCTAGGAGAGATATGACGGACGTCGTATATATTAGCATGGCACTGACGTCCTGAAAAATTTAGCTCCTAGGCATCAATTCCTTGAACCACGACCCCACTGCCATGGGGCAAAATAGAATTAAGCCATACGGCAGGTGTCTACGTTACATAAGATGTAAAATACTTGTATTCCTTCTGTATAATAATAACGTAACTGATAATAAAATTACCAACCATCTGGCAGATTTTTAAGAAATTTTTCTAAAGTTCTTAGAAGATAGAATCAGACTTATCTTAATAAGACTGAAGTCAACTTCTTTTTTTTTAGATGACTTTTAATACTTGAACAACATAACATGTACCTAACATTGATTACGGTCAAAAGATAAATGCATCTCTGCTCCCAACAAGTTATTTCAAAATAAAATAGAAGATATAAATTTATTAAAATTATTATTATGCCACAATAAGCTTATGTTAAGTTATTGACTTTAAGCTCGGACATAAATCGATGAAGAAATTAGAAGAAGAAAGACCAAAGAAAGAAATAGAAAAATAAACAATTCGCAAGTCACTCAATACCGTTATATGAATTGAAAGCATATTAAATTGCAGCTTAAATTAAAGCAAAAACAAAAAAATGAAAACAAATCCTGAAACGATGCTAGACTTTCAGACAGACAGTTAGATAGACAGGCAGAAGGAAAAGACATCAGAAGCCATTTTTGTTTTTCTAGCGATTAATTTTAAAAATACATACTCATCCTTTGTAAAAAAAGCGGACAACAAATAATAAAAGAACAAAATATTTAATGCAAATCCTTAATGCGTAAAGCTAAATGTCCTTTTAATGTGTTTTTTTTTTATTTTGTATTCTTTTACATTGTTTTTTGTATTTATGTAAATCCCATGAAAAGCATTTCGACAAAAAAAAAATTCATCCTTTTTCCTGCACTTTGATTTTCTATTCGTAGCACTGTATTTCTTTGCACATGCAAGCAATTTGAAGTGCAATCAAAGTGGAGTAAAGGGATGATTGTAGAGAATGGTGAGCGAAGGAAGACGGGAGTAGAGGAAATAAGCAAATTTAAATTAGTTCGTCATTTTATAGCGAGTTTTATTTTGCAATGAAATCTAATCGTTGTCTTAGGATCATTTTACGTCTGTGGTGAAAACTTTGAAAGGGTGCCAAATCGTATTTTCACATCGGTGCATATTTGTAGTCGACTACAAATGAATGCACTAAAGTTTGTTGAACACACTGTTTAAGAGTGAGGATTGTTATTTTAGCCATTAAACTTTTTAAAAAATATAAAACAAGAACATATCATGTGAACCTGTCGCACCTATACGCACGGTAGACAAAAATCTTACAGTCTACTGAAGTAGACTCTGTATAATTGAGTGGATGAGTGTCAGATGTTCTAAAGTTTTGTTTTAAAATAATTGCTGTGATATATAAGACCGTGTGCAAACCAGCTACTTAATTTTTCACTTAGCAAATTTTGCTACACACAGAATTATATACTTTATACTAACACTCAACTTATATACTTCTTATTGAGACTACAACACAGAAAAAGTTGGTAAAAGTTTTAAATTTATTGCATATCATACATTAATAATTACAAAATAGAGACAACTAGTTTTTTATTTCTTACAAAAAGAAATTTAATTATTACCCTGTGCGCTTTTTTTACCTTTTTTCTCTGTATTTGATAAATTCAACGTTTTGGCGTGACGAAGTAACGTTTTACTGCGCCGGTATCCAAAAAAGTTGATAAATGCACTTTTTCAAAATTGATCGTCGTAGCATTGATTGTTATTCGCTGAGTATAACAGCTGAGTATAAGAGCTTTGATACGACCGTAAAGGTAAATCCTTTGACTTCATTATAAAAACAAAATAGAAATTCGAAACGTCATTGGGACTTGGTGGAAGCTGCTTAAGCAACGCAACTGAAAATTTATTACATGGAATTATTACTCGCTGAGAATTAGTGTTAGGATTAAACATATGATAACCAATAAAGGCCTGTTCTAAGCCCTCACAACAAAACTAGACAAAAAATTTCTGAAGTCATGTGGACACAGAGAGAACCGTTCACAATGCAACATTCATGCAGCGGCGTTGCATAGAATTTTTACTCGGTGAGTATATAAGCTAGGATAACCCGGCGGCCACACGTGACAGTTTTGCCATGACAATAACAATACACTCACACTTTTTCACCAAAACAAGCAAGCTCTGGCAGTTGCCAATCCATTGCCAGGCAGTTGTCAGCATGACAATAGGCTGGCAATTACATTGGCAATAATTTGACGTTTGTATTGATATTGACGTAAATAATCGTGGTTGGTGTACAAAAAAAGGGGAAATGTTGAGTTTTCATTCATCTTCAATTATGCCAAAAATTTAAGGCTAGAGATGGTTACAGCGACACAGAAAAATTATAAATATAATGAAATAACATTCATTGTCATGCTATTGCCATGCTTTTGTCAGGCCACCTACGTCACAATCGACAATTGCTTGGCTGCCGACAATGATTTGACAGATTATACGTATTCTCAATTGTCATGGCAATACTATCTCGTGTGGCCGCAGCGTAAATGTTTAAAAATATATATACTTGGCTTTTCAACAAAAATAAAAAAATAAAATTCTGACGTCGTCAGTTCGTGAATATAGCTAATGCTTATGGAATAAGACATGTATTACCGTTGCATGGAATTATTACTCACTCAGTAGACGTGCATAGCTATGGCATTACGCTTCATAAATTAATTACAAAAAAAAAGAATTCTTATCGTCATGATTTCAGGGGAGAAACTACGTCAATAAAAAAAAAAATAAATAACTGGTCATTTCAGCCCTTGAAAGGACTTTGACCAAGCTTCTTATGATCAATGGTGTTGTGCGCGTTATAAAGTTTGTACACAGTTGACCGAGAACCGGACCTACAGGTTCAACGCCGACTCCAAACGGCGATGAACGGAATGTTCTTGTCCTCAGGAAGCTTTA